>BOPP01000167.1:1540981-1582802 GCA_017312745.1 Gryllus bimaculatus
TGAATAATGTAATAATAATAATAATAATAATAATAATAATAATAATAATAATAATAATAATAATAATAGAATGTTTCCCCTCTCTACCTCTGCATACTGTTCTGAAGATCGTACGAGAGGTGTAATCCCTTCTAGAGCGAACGCTGCAGTTTCTGTTCCTCGCATACCGTCCTCGAGTTCCATTGATAACAACTCTCTTCCTGGAAGTGCTATCGTCGGTCTCCACTTCGTCTTTTCAGCGACTCTCGGAGCTATCTCAGAGACACAGCGTTTCTCGACTGTGCACCTGTCACCGGAACTCTGGCACCGGAAATGCGAAGCTAGAGTTTTCGTAATTTCCCATAATGCTTCGCGTCTGAGTGGCAGTTAAGGTGTTGTCGGCAAACTGTAGAAACACTACATGCGCACTTTTCTTCCTCAAATGGCAGTTACAGTACTGTGTACCATCTAGCAATTTTGGTTTGACATGGTAATAATTAATAAATTTATATCAGTTTAAAACCTTACGAATTTTAACTACCAATATTGAAAGGTCATTCATTTTAATTTCCAATCATTTTATTTAATAACTCTCTGGAATTGTTCTCGCATATTTTTACAAGATAAAGGCATCTGTCCACTTTCGATTTCTTTTAGCTCTGTATGTATGTTTTAAGTAAAAAGACACAAAAAAAGTTTGTGATTTGGGGAAAGACAAAGAAACAAGATGTAATGATTTTCTTTAGATCGTTATTTTGTGTGAAACAATGCCATTTTAGTTCATTTGAGTACTTCCGTTCAAATCTTAATCTTTATTGTATTAAATTCGTTAACTTGCCTGACATTCTGCTAAGAAAAATAGTTTCTTGATGATTCGTATGCGTTTCAACATTTTTACGTTACGTACATTACGTTACGTTACGTTATGTTAAGTACGACAGTTTCGTTTGCATTACGTTTCGTGTTACGACAGTTACAAAAAAACATATCTTGCAATACTTATTAACAAGACATTCTTCGAGGCTCTTGGTAACGCTTATTGTATAATCCGTCATTATTATTACGTGCATGGTTCCCATGTTTCGAAAGAAGCGAAAATTTTAAAACACGTATGTATTAAAACTTAGTTTTTGCGAATTTTAATGTACCGCTGCCCTTGACAGATTCGGTCGTCAGTCATTTGTCTTTCCTCTCGTGTGTGTGTGTGTGTGTGTGTGTGTGTGTGTTTACGAATGCCTTCGTTGGTGTGTATGGACCTGCGTGTTTGTATGTACAAGAAAGTTTACGTGTATTCTTTACAAGCGAAAATTTACGAGCATCGCGTCACATGTTGCAGACGAAATAATAGCGGAGAGCTCGTTGTAGGATCTTTTGCGAACATCACTGACCTTTATGCTCCAAACGTTCCTTTTTGTAATGGATTATATTCGAAAAATTTTTCAGCGCTCTCAAAATTGCCCTTTTTTAGTCGTACGGCCGTTTAAAAATGGGTGATGTTCTGGAGCAAAAGAATTTGTTTGTAATATCTGTAGTAGATAGTCCAATAGACGTCACCGGTTTTGGTGAGTGTTCGTAACACTTGGGGCATTTGTTTAGAACTTCGAAGGAGGTAGAGATCTTCCAGTGTAGGTGACTATACACCCGGTCGTGTCTTTTCAAATATTCGGTTTTTGCTAAAATTGGTCAAGCTGCGCCGATATGATCAATGGTATCTATTTGTTCCTAGCATGTATCATCTTGGGAAATTGTGAGAACCGCTTTGTAATCGTAATGTCGTGTTCTCAACGCCTGATCTTAGGCAGCTTTTACAAATGCTTCCTATTCTGGCTTCATTATTTCGCTTTTAAGCCGATTGAATGATTGATCTTCGTTGATCTGCACTTGGTCCATTCTTTTTAAATATTGTCCATGGAGTGGTTTGTTTCTCCGCGATTTCAACATTTTTTGACTCATTAATTTTCATTATCGTTATTATTATCATCAGGTGCGGATACACGAGGAGGAAAATGAGGGAAATTGCCCACCCTAAACATTTGTCAGTAACTATTAATTTTTATTTGTCACGAAACGTTCAAGCAAAATTATTTTCGGATCGTCATTAAAACGAATAAAATAGTATTGCAACATGAGTTAGTGTTGCGACATGTTACAAAATCTATAGTATGATACCTTCGAACAAAACATTTTGAATTTACACAACCAAAATTCGTCTCTGGATCCACACCTGTTATTTTTGTTATAGTTCTTTTTGTTATAGTTCTTTTTGTTATAGTTATTTTTGTTATTATCATTGTTGTTGTTATCGTTATTATCGTTATTGTTATCGTTGTTGTCGTTATCGTTATCGTTATTGTTATCGTTGTTATCGTTACTGTTGTTATCGTTGTTAACGTTATTATCGTTATTATCGTTGTTAACGTTATTATCGTTGTTAACGTTATTATCGTTGTTAACGTTATTATCGTTATTATCGTTGTTAACGTTATTATCGTTATTATCGTTGTTATTATTGTTGTTATCGTTATTATCGTTATTATTGTTGTTATCGTTATTATTGTTATTATTGTTGTTATCGTTATTATCGTTATTATCGTTGTTATTATTGTTGTTATCGTTATTATTATTATTATTATTATTATTATTATTATTATTATTATTGTTATCGTTATTATTGTTATTGTTGTTGTTATTGCTATTGTTATTAGTGTGTGTGTTGTAGTAATGGTGGGTGTTGTGCGTTGCAGACGAGATGCTGGCGGCGGACGGGGCGTCGCTGCGCGCGCGCGTGGCGGACCTGGAGCGGCGCGCGCTGGCGCAGGGCGACGAGATCCTCTGCCTGCGCGCCACCCTCGCCGACGTGCTGCGCCGCCTGGCGCTCTGCGAGCAGGCGCACGCCGGCCCCGCGCACTCGCCCGCGCACCACCAGGTCGGCTCAGCTCGCCCTCTCCCGCACGCGCACACGCGCGCGCACCAACTCTCCTCTCTCTCGCACCCTCCTCCCCTCGCGCACCCTCCTCCCCTCGCGCACCCTCCTCCCCTCGCGCACCCTCTTCCCCTCGCGCACCCTCTTCCCCTCGCGCACCCTCTTCCCCTCGCGCACCCTCCTCCTCTCACGCACCCTCCTCCCCTCTCGCACCCTCCTCCCCTCTCACGCACCCTCCTCCCCTCTCACGCACCCTCCTCCCCTCTCACGCACCCTCCTCCTCCTCCTCTCTCTCTCTCTCTCTCTCTCTCTCCCCCTCTTACCCTCCACCTCCTCTCTCTTTCTTACGCACTGGTACATACTAACTAGGCTTCATTAATAACTACTCCACTTCATATTTCAAAATATACCTTTCAGTTAAACAAATTATGAATACTGAAATCGTCATTAGGCCAATACAAAGTAAATGACGGACGAAGTTCAACCAAGTTAATATCAAGTTATAACGAACGGAGGTTTACATCCAACTGAGTCTGTTATTTGTTGAAGGCGTGTTTCGGTCAATATTGTTTTCAACATCACCTTCTTATAAGAACCATTGATATAAACAGGAAATATGAACTTGGCTTTGGAAACAAGTACAGCTCATACGCCATCTTTTACTTATTATTTTACTTTTCATGACTTCTGACTGACAGTAAGAGTGTATTACGCAATTGTTCGTATCGCTTATTGCGTTGTTTATTTATTATTATTTTGAAAACGAGCGATGTTAGTAGCGGGTTTTCACATTTACAAATGCAATGGTGCAACTTATGTATGAGTTTATGCAATGCAAATTATATATGAGTTGCATACGCAATTGCTTTTATAACAGCGTTAGCATAAATTTATAATAAAACAAAAATTAATTTTGGAAATCAATTTCAAAATAAATTTTTAAGCTGGCAACGTAAGATTTTTGTATTATATCATGTTATGCAGGGGCACAGGCAGTCAGGAAGGGCGATGATAACGGGCTGTGTTTTAAAACGCCATTTGTGCAATAAAAGGCTCTTTTAAGAACGGTTTCAACGAAAGTAACGAAAAAGGTCGTACAAGAGAATGCTGGTTAGCAAAAATGTATTGCACAGTAGATAATAGTTACAAAAAGTAATTCTACAAAATTGAAGGTGATTCGTAGCATAATAACAATTCCTCTTCATTACGTACACTACTACATTATTTACGTTTTCAAAAAAAAAGATTTATTTCTTATACTTTTCTGCAGATTTCTGAGTAATTAATTATAAATAAATATATTGTAAATTGTTGTAATTCTTTATTTGATTATTTCTGTATTACAGCATCCCGAAGCATTGCGCATACTTACTTTGTCACACTAAGTTCTTCGTGTCGTTTTAATTGTTTTGTACTGAAAGGAGGTTAAATGCTCCGGTGAGGAACTCAATTTATTAAGTCGTTATTACTTGTAGTACATCGAAAGGAAGAGCAGTTCGCTGTATTAAATTAACAAGAATGATTAGCGACACCAGCTGAGGAGCACCAATTGACACTATTACTTATACTCACCTTTCAACTACTTATAGTTAAAATGATGGGAAGGGATTCTTGAACTCAAGAAAACGTGCGCACATGATCTTCTCCCCCATACGTCACGTACAGTTTCTGGTGTTACTTATTTATTGTCTAAATAACTCTACTGTAGTGCCCCTGACCGAGAAGTCAAAGCTTGAGACCCCATGTATCTTTATATATTTTGGAATGTTTTCGGCCATTTTTTTATACATACTGATTTTTGACATGGTTTAAGGGGTTTCCCTGATGTTTCGAGAGGCAACCTATTAAGGGTAGATTCGAATGTTTCTTTAAGTTTTCGTCCTAATTCGTCCGTTACATTGCAGGTTTTAGTACACAATGCTCAATTTACAACTCCTTAATACTTTTGGTAAAACTTAAGATTTTTTGCGTATTTTATTCAACATTTACTTGTTTTATTTAATGTAGTTTCGTGGTGTATAAAGTTTCACGTCAAAACGCGAAATATAATATGAAAAATATGAATGTTTGTATTTTATGCGCTGTTCACCCGATTACGAATAAACTTTGTCAACTTATTGCTTGCACTTGCGCGAAGAATAAAGGCACAGTACAATGGGAATATGTGTATGTCACACGTAGACACAAAATGGAGATGTTTTTATGCGTTTGTGCAGACTCAGGCGCCCCTAAACAGAAGCTCTACGCAACCCGCCGCACCCTCAAGTATTAAGCGCGTTTGCGCTGCATAATCTACCCCTGCGATGGTGATACATCGGCCGGAATTATTACTTAAACTTTCAAGGGGGACGTTTTAACATTAGGATACTTGGCAGCCAGGACCAAATTAGGACACAGAACGAACCCATACTCGCGAAAATGTCTTTCATCTATTACACTATTTGCAGAGTGTGGTGTAAAACATGACTAACAATCACGTGACTAGTAACGTGCTAAGTGTAAAGCATTAGCGCTGCGTTGCCGGGTCCAGTAGTAAGTAATGAAAGTTTATTAGGAATAGAGGAATGAATGTGTGTGTGTGTGTGTTTGTGTTGCAGGGTCGGCCGTCGCCGCAGCACTACGCCGGAGGCATCCCGGTGCGCAACGGGGCGGGCGCCGCGGGCTCCCCATCGCACGCCGCCCACGCAGCCGCCCTCACCGCCTCCCCCAGCAGACAGGGTGAGCACGGCTCTCCGGCCCCCGTCCTCCCTCTCTCGCTTCCTCCCTTACTCTCTCCCTCTCTCTCGCACTCCCTCTCTCGCACTCCCTCTCCCGCACTCCCTCTCCCGCACTCCCTCTCCCGCACTCCCTCTCCCGCAATCTCCTCTCCGCAACTCCCTCTCACCGCACGTCTCATCCGCACTCCTCTCCGCATCCCTCCCGCATCCCGTCTCCCCACTCCGCCTCTCCCGCACTCCTCTCTCCGCACTCCCTCTCCCGCACTCCCTCCTCCCGCACTCCCTCTCCGCGCTACTCCCTCTCCGACTCCTCCTCTCCCGCACTCCTTCCCGCACTCCTCTCTCCCGCATCCTCTCTCCGCACTCTCCCGCACTCCCTCTCCCGCATCCCCTCTCCCACTCCTCTCCGCACTCCCTCTCCGCACCCCTTCGGCACCCTCATCCGCATCCCTATCCGCACTCCTTCTCCGGCACTCTCCTCATCCGCACTCCCTCTCCCGGCACTGCTTCCGCAATCCTCCCTCTCCGGCCACTCCTCTGCAGGCACTCCTCTCCGCAGCTCCTCTTCACCGCACTGCGCCTCTCCGCAGCTCCTCTCCCGCACTCCCTCTCCCCCTCTCCCGCACTCTCTCCCCCTCTCCCGCACTCCCTCTCCCGCTGTCGCACTCCCTCTCCCCACTAACCTTTTTGCTCACTCGTCTCTCATGTCCCTCTTCTTTTTACCGATTTCTCTTTCGCTCTCTTTTTTTTGTCCTTCCCGAATTTTTTGTTCCCTCCTTTCTATTGTCTGTGTCTCCTCTACCCAGTCTTTTCCTCCCTCCATTCTTTCTCTTTCTTTTCCATTCTCTCTTCTCTCCTTCTATCCTCTTTCATTTTTTTCTCTCTCCCCTCTCATTATTTTCTCTTCTCTTGCGTCTTTAATTAATTTCTCTCTTCATTCCCTCTTCCTTCCTGCGTCCTTCATATCTTCTTTTTTTATGTCTCTCACAATCTTTCTTTCTTTGATGATTTATTCCTTCCTCAACAAGTCATTTTTCTCACACTTTCTGATTACCTTCTCTGACCGTCTTTAACTCTATTGTTGTTCTTTCGTGTTGTATTGTTTATTGTATTATAATTATAAAACGTTTTCAAAAAGAAAATTTGATTAAAACATTTTCCTTTTTTAACTAGGTATGAGCAACCACATAACAAGTCCTCAGAAAGAGTCTCCCAGTCTGCGCCTCAGGCAGCCTGCCTATTCCGGCAGCCCAGAAGCCAAGGATCCCTTAAGGAGAGCATCAAGTTACGCACCATCATCCTTGTCGCAGAGGTATGTGTGTAACCAGTCTTTCAAGATCTGTAACCGCTGGCATGAATTGAATTACATATATTTGCAAATTCACCACTCTCATTTACAAAGTTATCAAGAAATGGCACTAGACTGCATTTAGTTGGTAAAAATTTTAGGATGCTAGATAAAAATACCAGAATGCATTTTTAATTATGTTGTGATGGAAGTTTGTTTTTACAAAGGTATTGGTGTTAATTAAAACACAATATTTAATTACTCTGTCAAATAGGCAGTTCAGGAGTGCTATTTTGATTTCATTTGTAAATTTCAAGTACTTTTAGATGGAATTTGTGCTTCTATCTTTATTGTTTGTGCTTCTAAGAAAGTTATTTGTAATGCTTTGCATTAAGAGTTTGTTTATTGATTTTCATATTGGTAATGAGTTAAGCAATATTCATATTACTGTTTTTTATATTATTGCATGTATTGCATTGTCGAGAACTTAAGTGCATTTTTTTATTTTCAATTTTTGAAATAGTAAAAGACTTTATTCTAAATGATTCTGCTATGTTTTGTGATATGCATGAGCATTAAAAATTTCATTTTTGATGTGTTTTGATAAATTCCTGCAAAGATTAAAGGAAATTCTTCAGTGAAAGTACAAAAGAAAATGCTCAATTACAAATACACTCATTTTATATTAGCAACAAGGGAACAATATTCAATTTTTTGTTGTAATATTGTTTTTGCCCAGCTTTTTATATTAAAAGTTTATAAGCCTTATAAGCTTCGCACAAAATTACCACTCTGTCACTTCACATCTATTTATCACATCAAAATATTTTAAACATTACAAAGATTATAATTTTCTTTTAACACTTCACAACTTTATCCATCTTTCAGCACACCTGTTGATTTGAGAGAAAATTTAGAATTCCCTGTAACTGTGTTCAGTTCTAGATCGTATATATCTATTGTTATTGTAAAAAGTATATATGGAAAACTATAAAATTGTCTCTTATGCTGAATTACAACTAAACAATACAGTTTTTCTCTGTTTGAGGTAAATTTTAATGTTCATTAAATGTGAATCGGGTAAATGAAAATTCAGAATATCATTAATATTCACTAGTAAATTAGTAACTCTAAGCTATAATATATGCATCTATGACTGGAGCACAATTATTTCTTCATTTCTTTAGATTAGTTGTTTTTTATTTCCATTTTGCCAGCATAACAGATTATTGAAATAAGTTTTGTGCGAGCCCATATTTGTTTCTGTTATCTTGTTTAGTTACTTTATTTTACCTACTGTGTTTAGTCATTTACATTCATTTTTTTATGATTTTTTACATTTTTACTGAAGAATGAATTCATTTATAACACAGAAGAATCTTTCTAGAACTACCTAGTTGTTGTTATTGGAATACATTCTAGTTTTGGAATTTGAAATTTGCATTTGTTGTAAACTTGGATTTTAAGGTAAATATTGATGTAATTCAATCACAGTATTCATGTATATAAAGAACAATTAATTAAATCAGGCTTGAGATTTATTACTAATGAAATAACCCACATTAATGGATCTCAGAAATCATTTTAAAATGAAACAATTCCAGAAAAGCATATTTGTAAACATGCGTATCTCATCTTTCATTGTCTTACTTCTTTAATTTTTAAAATAAAAAATTTAGATAAAGATGCAACAAATAACTACCAAAATTGGGCCAAATATTGGCTTAACTTGCTTGGTAACAATTTAGATTTTCAGCATTTCATAAGACAACTATATATTTTTTGTTCGTATTGTGTATTTTGTTTTATACCTTTCTCTAATTGTTTTATACATTTGTTTAATTTAGTTATTATATTTGATTGTTCTTGTTTATTTGTGGTCTATGCACCTTCTCTCAAACACACAACGAACCCGCATCTTTCAGACGCGTCGTCCACTACCAGTCTACAGGATCCCTCCACTCAGACAGCCAGAGTTCAAACAGCGTGTCCCCTGTCCCCACATCTCCTTCGCCCACCCACACCCCCCCTGCCCGAGCCTCCCCAGCACCTCGTTCCACCTCCCAAGGCCACATGACAGTAAGACAACAGCAGCTGCAGCAATATCAAATGCAGCAACAACAACAACAGCTGCTTCTGCAGCAGCATCAGCAACAACAGCAACAGCAACAGCAACAGCAGAAGGCAGCATCAACCACCAACTTGCACACTGCCAAGAGGTGGAGCTCGACGGGTGATTTCAACAATGTTGGCATTATTTCTTCTCCAACGGGAAGCTCAACTTCTCTTGCCGCGCGGTGAGTTTAAATGTTTAGCCCTTGGTCGCTGCCTTGTCTTGCTGCGTGCTCTAATTGTGCTTTTCATGTGTTTGATGGATGTAACAAGTTTTTGCTAAGCAGATACCACTTTGACATAGACCAGTTGAGAGTGAATCCAGACCATTTTAAAGGAGTAGTCCTTGGCTGAAATTACTGACATGCCTTAAAGAACTGTAATGTACAAAAAATTTGCGGGAGAAAAATGTTTGTTAAATATATATGACTGATCAATAATAAAGTATTTCAAATTACAATTTATTTTCATAAGTTGGCTTCTGGTCACATATTTTTGTTTTCTATCATTTACATTTTTTTTCAAGTTCTTAAGAAAGATAAAAATAAATTTACTTACAAAATTCTGCAAAAATTTTAATGATGAAACGTACCGTTAAATTTTTATGTATAACTTTATCTGCCAAATTATTAATTTTCACAATTACCGTAACTTATGTGAAAATAAATATTTTTTACTTACCACAGTATTTTTGAACTAACAATTTAAAAAATAAATGAATGCTAAAATGTTTAGTCAGACCAACTGAATTCTAGATTAATTCAAAGAATAGTGCAAATAGCTTTAAAAATTTCTAATCAATGAATAAGTCATATCTCCCACTTCTATGGATTCGCTCTTGAGTTAACAAACTTTACACAAAAGTTTTCATTCTGTAATGCACAATCCTTTAAAAAGTTCAAAGTTCAGATCTTTAAAAACAAATATATATAACATACTAATTGCTGAATTCAGTATCCTAAGTGTGAAGTTCATTCTATTTTCTGCTATATGTACTAAGTTACTTGATCATATTCCAGTAACATTAATATAAATCATTCACATTTAAAAACACACAACCCTTTTGATGTAGTACACAAATGAAATGAAATTTAATGTAAACAACATAAAAAGTCCAAAATGCAATATTATAAAATATTTAGAAATGATATTAAAAACACAAACATAAAACAGATTTAGCTTTTATATTGAACTCTGCCTTAAATTTAAATATTTTAGATTTCAATATGCCACTAGTACACTTATTAAATTCTATGTCTACAGGCAATAAATAATTTTTTCAAAATTTGTTAAAAATTGTATAGCATTTGATATAAGATGGCAACGAAGAAAATACTTTCTTATTACGTATATTGATTTATATTCAGTAGAGAAGAAGCATTTATTTCTTTTGAAAAAACAATAAATTTTATTTGGATTTCTGAATTATGAAACAATGATATTCTTACAAGAAGTTAATTTTTGCAAGAGTTCAAAAACTTCTGAACACTTATCTAATATAAATAAGATAAAGCTTCTATTTCCCTCTCAAATACTCCATTGTGATTATCAAATTTCCAATAATATCTATTAATTTATCAGATATCTTTCTATCATCCATCCAACAAAAGTGTTTATTGTTATTTTTTGTAAAGATAATTATGGAGTGTTTAAAATTTGGAAATTTTATAGCCATTGTAAAAATTTGAGCTTAATGGTAGTTTGTAATTTCTTGAAAATTCTTTCATTTATTCTTGATTTTTCTAACATGGAAACTTCATCTTATTTCTTGATTTTTCATGTGCAAGAACTTCCTCTAAGTAAATTTTAGGCTCCATTTTAGGCTGGCCATTAAAAACTTCTACCAGCTAATTTTCAATACTTCAATTTAATTGTCATAACAATATTGCAGATACTCCTTGAATGACTTGTTTTACTGTTGTAAATGTCTTCAGATTTAAAAAAAAAGTCTTACTGGTCCACTGTTGCCAGAACACTCAGCAACAGTACTTATGACTTAAGGAATCTTTTAAACTATGACTAACATTTCCCTGCCTCTTGTGTCACGGTACACAGCTTCATCATCTCTCACTCAAACTCCTGTGTTTGCACTCTTTTTCTCGACCTTGAACACTCCTACAATACTTCACAAGACACGATAGTAAATCAAATATTGGCATCCATGCCTTTTTGGCTTGCTTGGCATTGCAAAATAGCTACTATACCATCTGTCCATAACACATCCATGTACCAGTCATGTTGAGAGTTTCGGAGAGACAGGAGTGTGCTCTGCTTCTGGTAGTTGCTGACCGAATTAATCAGCAAAATGCCTATTTCGTGAGTACAATTGAAGCTTTTGAATATTGAACACTTTATTTTTTATAAATGCAATACTTAAAGATATTTTTTAACGCTGCAAATGCTTACGGACAAATTGTAGTTTCATTACTTTGCGAAAGGGCATTTAGTAATGTTTCAAATATTGTTCTTAGAAAATTTGATTTCACAAACAAATGCTGATTGAAAATAATTTATTTTCTTATTGCATTTATTGAATGTTTATAATTTCTGTGCTTTGTTTTTGTTTAAAATTAGATCATTATTTCAGTAAATCTTTTAAAAATTTTTAAATTTTTAGCCACTTCTAAATATGACTTACAATTTTTCGTATTGATACTTCAGAATCTATTGATAAAAATGAAGAGAAAACATTAAAAAGCTTAGAAGTGTCATTGTTTTAGGTATTCCCATTCATATAATCCTTCTCCCTTCTAATCCATTACAAAAGAACACTAATTCAGAGTATGACTGCAAGAAAAATGTATTACCTGAAAATATTTTATGTTGGTGTTAAATGATAAATTACAACACTACTCTGCTGCTCATTAGAGTATTGTCAATGTTTCCAAATACAAACTAAATTTTATATTTGATTCTTCTTTCCAGAAGACACTGCATCCAAGGCAGAGTGGCCAACATTTCGGTTGTCGTACTGTGACCTTTCTCAGGGTGAAATGCCACGATCAGCTTACCATTTTGCCCTTCAGATTCTTGCAGTACGACAGCTGAAATGTTGCCAACTGTGCTCAGGTTACAGCGTCTCCTGAGTATCCAAGAATCTATTGAATCCAGCCACAGAAGCCTATGCTTTCATTTGAATGATATATTATTTACAGTACAATGTTATACACATACACATTTATTTTAATCCTCATAGACACTATTTATTTACCCATGTAAATAAATATATAAAACCAGGAATAAGAAACCTCATATATTTGTTACACAACAAATATTTGCTGTTTGTGTCATGAGGTATTTCTGTATGATCCAAGGAATCTTCAAAAACACAAGAAATGTGTATTGATACAAAAAAGTAAATTTATAATATGTTTTAAAAACTTTTTTTAAGTTCATAATGCTTATCTGGATCTTGCTTTTGGATGTATAGCATTTTAAATCTCTTAAGTAATTTGCATTTAAATGAATCATTAATAGCTATTACTAGTATAGTTTTAAATAGTCTTTAATTGAAACAAATTAAAAAGAGCAAAAAAGTTACTCCTTTGCATCATGATTTGTGTATATTTTCTGTTGCTTGTCCGTGGAGGGTGTGTTCTCTCGGTGGCAAAGTTTGCCCCTCCCTTGCACGACATTTGCTTGCTGCATGAGACTGGATGTTCCTTCTGTGTTTTAGCCTGGCAACGAAGTCACTGTTCAATCTGTATATGAAGCCAGCACCCCAGCAGCCTCAGCTGAAGCATGGGTATGCATCTTGTTTACCTTTTGATATCATCTATGCAGGTTGTTCTCTGAAAAAAGTTATGGAATTTATTCTTCTGATAGCCACATCATTTATCACTCTGAAGGTTAGTTTGTTCCATTGCATTCACATGCCATGAATTGCTGATGTTAATGGTTGTAATGAAAGATAGAAAGATGTCAATCAAAGTTTGAAATTCTTAAATGTCATTTATCACTAGTCTAAGATCTTTATGTATGAATAAAAGTATGACCAAGGAATCCATAGTATTAATATTGTATCCTATGTTACACTCACAAGATCTCAAAGCTTTTGTTACTCTGATTTAAAATATTCACCTTTCAACACACACGTTCACCCTTCTCTGCATTTTCACTTTTCCCTCCAAATCATCTATTAGGGATCGTCCGTAATGCAAATTTTCATTTTAAATGCATCATCTACTCCCTGTAATGCATCTGAAGCACTCACTTGAACCCCTCCTAAATAATTATATAATATTTGCCACCCCCTTCCTACTAATTGCAAAAAGAAACAAAAAAAACATAACAATGAAAACAATTTGTATATTTTGTATAAGGAAAAAATATTTTTACAATTGACTTAAGAACTTATTTTCAAATATATTTTGTTCAACAAACCCTTTTGACACATGAATTTGACACTAATAACACAATAAAATTAATACAAATTGTTTTCATTGTTATGTTTTGTTTTGTTTTTTCCTTTTTGCAAATAGTTGGAAGGGTGTGTGTGTGTGGCAAGTGTTACATAAATATTTAGGAAGGGGTTCAAGTGGATGTTACAGGTGCATTACGGGGAGTAGAGGAGGTATTCAAAATGTTCCAATTTGCATTAGATAATTTATGGATGATCCCTAATGGTTGATTTGGGGGAAAGATGAAAATGTAGAGAACAGTGGGTATGTGAGTTGTGTGGAGTTAAATGACAGGTTATAAGCGACCAAAGAAGAACATCTATTGATATCAGTGAAATCGTTAAGTCTGGAGTTTTAAAAAGGAGTTTGTTGCTGACACTGGCACATAATTTATACATATATGTAATAATCTACAAGAAAAAAATACTTTGAATTAGTTTATAGGGTTAGCTTTTACAGAAATAAGAACAAAATATTTGTGAAAATTTAAAACTTTTCTAGTTTTTAAGTATAGGCAAGAATTGTTCAGATATTTTATCTGGCCTCACTTTCAATCTGCTTTGAAACAGACACAATCAAAATTGTATTAGTAAAAGTCGATAAAAGTAACTGTATATTATGTATGGGGATAAATTCAACTTGTGAATGTTTCTTTAACATCTAGAATCCTCACCTTGTCTCCTTTTTACTATAAATTGTTAAAGTTATTAATAAATGTAGCTTAATTATTTTTGGCAGCGTTTGATACCAGAAAATATTCATTTACACAAAATAAAACTGATTATAATTTGCAAACAAGGTACTGATTTAATTTGATAGGATTGCTGAAGGATAACTAAATCACTCACCCTGTATCTTACAAAAAACAAAGCTCAAGAAAACTTACAACGATGTTTGAAGAACAAAAATTATCAAAGAATCAGGGTTTGATGAAAATTTATATCACTCACCTGAAAATAGTAGTTTCAGAAATTATAATTACTGAAGATTATATTTTCGAGAAAATAAATGTTAACATTTTTAATTAAAATTATCATATTCTAAAATAAAAGAAGCAGTTTTGTCAAACCTGAAAATAGGTTTTTTGTTGTGAATGTAACATTAACGTGATGTGATATACACATAATACATATCAGTATGTGTTGTATGTACTCATTGAAATAAAAACAAAAACAGAAATGAAATCAAGAAAAGATGTTAAATATATGATGACATGAATAATTTTAAAGGAAGTAGTTTGATTTTCACTTTATTACATGAATAAAAAATGAACACATGAGGCACATTACATATATTATTTTCAGTTGAGAGTTTCAAGTTTATAATAACTTGTACAAGAAATCCTCAAACTGTGTAATTAAAGCTTTAATGGTGGATGTGGTATTATTTGTGGTATTTGTTTCTTGTAAATGGAACAATGTGCTTTGAAAAAGAACAACTTGCAAAGATGATTATATCGTATTTTCAAACTGTTTTTAATCATGAAAAGTTTTTTGAGATTATGTGTGATTTTGCATGAAAGCAAGTTTCCATGCTGTTGTATATTTCCTGCATATTCTCATGTTAAATTAAGGCCTAGAAGAAGAGGGAAAGGTAATGGTGTTGATGTTATGTGTAAGTAGCTGTAAATTTTCATTTAATCTTGATGTTGTGTTGGTGATTGTTCACATACATTTCACACTAAAAAGAGAAGTTGTAAAATGTAATATCATGATTACTTCTGTTCTTTAAGTGGTTATTTGAGGATTGTGTCTTTTAATTATTTTTTATTTTTTTAATTTAAAAGAATTCCAAACATTATTGGATTTTAATATGGTCAAACTTCCAGTGTTATTAGATTTGTTGATTGATGTTGTTTGGCAACCATGGTTGTTTTGTGTGTTTTGTATTCCCTTCTTATTTCATTTTCTTATGTGCTTATGTGTTATTCTCCCCACACCTGAGAAGTTGAGGTACTTAGAAACACATCCATCATTTTAGAAGGTCTATCGTGTATGTTAGTAAGTCAGATGGATTACCTCATACGTCATCGGGGATAGCTTTCTGTTTTAGAGAGCGTATGAATATGGCGTGTGTGTGTGCTCGTCAAGATGTTTTCATATGCATAATTGTCAAAGACAGAAAAGTATTATTTCGTACCGAAGTATTAGTGCATTTCACGGTAAATTTAATTAATTGAAATGAAACTACCAATGTACGCTCACATCTTCGGAAATTCAGGTGTGATTGAAGTGCTACTTGACGAGATAAAAAGGCAAAAAAATAATGGAGAATTACCCCAGAAATACAGTATATGCTCAGTGCTAGTTAAAATTCGTGTTGCGAAAATAAAGATTGAAAAAAAACAAAACTACATCGTCAGTATCCATTTACTTGTTTCATGTCCGCACTTCGGATTTCGTTACCATACGGGTTTTCTTGGGCGGCTTCGGCAAATAACGCTTTTCCATCAGAAGGAACTAACTTAGCGTAGGAAACGGCAGTCTACCATTGCGCATGCGCAGTTGCTCAAAAGTTGTATAGAGTGGTGGAGATACTCCTGTTGGTTGGCGGACACTAGTGCTTAAAGTAGGGACTAAATAAAACATCAACTACCAGTACAGGCTAGCCGAAACACGAAGTTTAACGTCCGAACACATTAGTGTTTGTGAGGTCTAAGCAAGGTTTCGCGGGTTCTCTGCTACAGGGAGTGAAAACGTGACAGTTTCTGTGCTAGATTTTTGAGAAATGACCGTATGCGCAGGAGAATGAGCCAACCGCTGAAGCTTTTAAGGCTCATAAGGATTCATTTATTTGCTTATTCATTTATGACTCATTGATTCATTACTTCGTGTTCCCTAACGCGTTAATTGATAAGGTCGTTAGTCCCGTAAGTTTAGTACACGTTTTGTCACGGGAGGTGGTGATCTTCCTCAATTGGATAGTGAGAACCGCCGCCGATCTTCACGTCAGCTAGCAGAGTTTTTCCGCAACCAGGTATCTCCTTCCAGCGGGGCGGCACTGCCCAAGCTCTAAGCTCCCCAGCGGTCTCCCGGCATGTGTGGCAGTGAAGTGCACATTAGTGTAAGGGGTTTGGATAGGACAAGAAAGAGGAAGGAAATATAGTGCGCGGTCCGTAGCCCGTTTGTTACGGTATTGATCCGGCATTCGCCTGGTGTTGACTGGAGAAAACACGGTAAACTACCCATCAGAGCCACTGCCCGCCTATTCTCCAGACAGCGCCTGAATTCGACGTTGATATCTAGCTAGTGTCGAGAACCCTGCCACCGTCGAGACTTGAACCGTGGACCTCCCGGTCAGATATGCTGCAGGGACACCAGCATTGCTGGCTCTGAACTAAACTCAGCCAGTGAAAGGAATCGAATCGCCTAATAAATTGTCTCCGCTGTGGTATATCCTGATCTAGAAAGCTTCAGTCGTGTTAGGTTGCTCAGGGCATCATCTGATGTGACTATAGTACATGTGACTAGGAAATCCTGGGGTTACAGGCCGGGCGGTGGCAAGATTTTAGACACTAGCTTGATAGCTAGGTCGAATTCAGTCGCTCTCTGGAGGAGTATCCTAAGAGTCAGCTGCTCTGATCGGTATAGTTTCCCGTGGTTTCTTAGATCAACTCCAGACGAATGCTCTACCAAACGGCCCACGGACCGCACGCGATCTTTCCTTCCTCTTTTTTGTTCTACCGTCACCCAGTATTTACACGCTTGCATTTACATGCACTAGATTATCACCCATGTTGGACGACCGGTCGGGAGCTAAAAGTTTGCCCCGACTGGGGGGGACTGCCCACAGGTGGGAGGTTGTGGTCAACCCAGCTAGCCGTGAAGATCATGTAGTGTAGATCAGCTCCAGATATCGCTATCCATCCGGGGAATATCACCGCCAATGACGCCCCCGGGATACACCAATCAATCAAACAATCAAATATAGGAAGCGTCAGTTTGCGTTGTCTCCATTGAGAATACAAACGCACCGGAAAGATGATAGATGATGAATGATGGCACCGGGGTGTGCTGTGGCATCTGTGTATCATAGTGAAGTTGTCGAGTGATACGTCATTGCATAGCGACCTTGTGGCTGCGAACCAGGGAATTAGATACCGCGATAAGAACGAAGCTTTGCGGTCACCAGGAGGAAGGCAGAGCAGAGAGACCCAGAATTGTTTCCGTCGTTTACAGCCAGTGTGAAGGCCAGACGTTTATAATCTGTACGAATATAGTATTTGAGACGAACAACTTAAAAACTAGACATTGAAACAATAGTTTGGTGTTTCTACAAAATAAATATTTTGATTTTCTGTTTCCGACTAAAAATGTTGGTTTAAATTTTATTTTAGCTGAAACGTACTGTTAACAGAAGCACAACTCCTTTAGAGACTTTTAATATCACAACTGAATGGGAGCTTTTAGGACATGATTCTATCAACCCCCATGGGCAACCCCTTCTCCTTGGAAGACTGTGGATTTCTTTGGGTATGAGTTCAGATTTTCTTTATCATCAGGACTGGGTTAATATTTAAAGGGACACTAAGCATGACCAAGCAATGAGGCTCCCCTAATAACTTCATAGAACATAAGTGATCAAAATGAAATAGAATTCTTTCAGTTTGAAAAATTATTATTAGAACAATGAACACAACATCACAGGGTGAATCACTTCCGGTGAAAAAAAACACATCGCATTTTTATTGTCAATTACAATAAATGAACAAATGTTTGTTCTTTCGCCGAATCCCGAGTAGTTTGGATACGTTGCGTACTGTTTGCCGAGCGACGTTTCGGTGCTCGCACTACCCATCGCGCGTTGGTCTTTTGAACGCACCGAAGGATACATCAATCAACCAATCAATCAACCAATCCGGGTTCGAGAAGCTGCAGTGCGGAAGAGGCTGTCTGGGAAGGACCTTTTTCCCGCAGATGGCCACGGCGCCACCGCTCTTCGCCGCACAGTGGGGCAAGCTCTCAAAAAGCTGGTCAAAAGTCGAAAGGATAAAAAAAAAAGTTTTATTCAGGGGATTTTAAGCAAGTAGTTGGGTAAACTGGTTCCCAGTGTGTCTTATTCCATGGTTAGGAAAGGTCCAAGCTGTTTCAGGGACGTTCTGCAGCATTGGAAACGTGTCCGTTAACAGACGCACACTGGGGCAATATTTCAAAAAGCTGGCCGAAAGTCTAAAAAAAACGGTTTTATTTAGGGAAATTTAAGTAAGCAGGCGGGTAAACCGGTTCCCAGAGAGTCTTATTCCACGGTTAGGAAAGGTCCGAGGCGTCACAGTGACGTTATGCATAATTGGAAACGTGGCCGTTGATAGATGCACATTGGCTTATTGGCTGTCCTACCCTGAGGAAGCCTGTGATATTTCAGGCGAAACGTCGGGCCTCTCAGTCCACGACTCGGCGTCACCCGGGCAGTCAAGAAGTCATGAACTCGAGCCGCGTTAGCTTACGTGTACAGACGCATATTGGGGCAAAATACCAAAATAGCTGCCGAAAGTCTAAAGGAGAAAAAAATAGATTATTTTATGAGGGAATTTTAAGTAACAGTTTTTTTTAAAAATATAAACATTGAAATCGCAATCGGCGAATCCATGAAACCGTGTTTACAAATTTAATGAAAAATTAAACATTTTTAGACGACTTTTAAAATTTTTAATCAGCCATATTGGATTCGCCATTTTGTTTTTTTGTTGCAATTTCGACATTGTAATCGTAATATGCTTGCCCGTAAACCATTGTACGCAGAATTTCATTAAATTTGGAAGTTTTCATATTTTGGCTAGCATTTCGAGGTCTTGCCTCCACGTGGGCCGTCACGGCTATTTCCAGAGGAGATGCAACGCGCAGTGGGCAGCGGAGGCCTTGGCGGTTGCGGCGGCGCGAGGTCAGGAGGCCGTGGGTCGGAAGTGCAACCGCGCCGCCCCGGAACTCGTTCCCCCAGCCTCCGCGCCGCGGCGTGCGCGTCGCCCCGCGCTGCCCCCGACCGCCGGCCGAAATTTACGCTCCCGCGGTGAGGCAGGTTGCTCGACTCGGACGGAATTTTGGTCAAGGCGGCTCCGAACATTCGGTTGTTCAGGGAATATAATTGGTGCTCAACGCCATCCACTGCGCGTCGGTCGTTTAAACGCATCAAAGGAAGCACGAACATTCGCCGAGCACATTAGCTGGTCGGGATTGGGTGATCAGGCGCTCGCTACTCGGCGAATGCCGAATGTGTGGAGCCACCTTTCGGACACATCAAAGAGAGCGAACATTCGCCGAGCATGTCAGCTGCTCGGGATTGGGCGAGCAGGCGCTCGCTACTCGGCGAATGCCGAATGTGAGGAGCCGCCTTTCCGACACATCAAAGGAACACAACATTCGCCGAGCACATCAGCTGCTCGGGATTGGGCGAGCAGGCGCTCGCTACTCGGCAAATGCCGAATGTGAGGAGCCGCCTTTCCGACACATCAAAGGAACCGAACATCCGCCAAGCACATCAGCTGCTCGGGATTAGGCGAGCAGGCGCTCGCTACTCGGCGTATGCCGAATGTTAGGAGCCGCCTTTGAAGAGAGATTAGGAATACTACACCATAAACGATGTGAACCTGAGTTTGAATCGTTGAGTTTGCGTCACGATCGAGTTATATCGCAAAACCATTCTCCACCAGAATTATCGAGAAGATTCACGTGACTAGTTTTCTGTACGGTACGTGATCACAATAGATGGAATTTGTTCAAAACGTTGCGGTAGAGAAAGCTACTAAGCTAACTGTTTCTAGGCGGAAAAATGACAGTGGTGGACAGCTGTATAGTTGAACAAAAGCGAATCAAGAGGATGTGGCATCATGGGAATTCGACGTAAGCAGCCCATCTTGCCGTCACAGTCCGGAACTACTTCCGTATATCGTAGAATTATAACGAAATGTGGAGCAAATTAGTTATTTGTGATACGAGTGATGAAAGTGACATTTTTATTTTGCATGCAGAAAATATTGCTACACCAGACCGATAGGCCGAGTGGGGCTATCCTTTGAGCAAATAATATCACTTTTACCTCCTGTCGTACATTATTTTTTAGACAGCCATACTGACTTTCATTTTAATTAGGATATATAAGTCTTTTAATTGGATACCACGTTACATTAGGATCAGTTGAAGCTGATCGGATGAAAGTATTTTGTTTTCGTTATAGCATTCACGGTTTTATCTGAACATTTGAGCATCGTCTCATTGTTAGCACTGTGCTAAGAATTAAACTTTAAGTACGTTGGGAATCGCTTGAAAGTAGCTGTGTTTACTAGTGATTGTCTAAAAAGATAATTTACGCTTCAAACGATGTAGATCACGTGGTTGCCTCTAACGTGCGTTGTATCTTTTTACGATAAGCAGTGCAAAAACACTCTGTAGTGGAGGAGAATAGTTTCTCGACATTGCTCTGTCATAACGTTAGAGGTCGCACATGTCCAGGAGACTAAAACGTCGGTTCGTATCGTAAACGATATAGTGTGTCAAGCTGTGCAGAAGCTTTCTATTGGAGTCGATGGACGTAGTGAAGTAATTGAAGAAAGTAGTGAGGGCGTTTGAAATAAGTGTGTCGTGTTTTTGAGCAATATACTTCATTGATGATTCAGTGGAAAAACCTTGACCCCTACCGACTCAGTTTGTAGTTCCCCTTTCACCTTCCAGTTCACCTTTTCACCAACAGGTTGTCTTAGAACTGGAATTTTAAGATCTGAACAACCTATTTCATTCAATCATAGTTACATGAGAATATAAATAAAAGTAGAACGTGTTTTATTAAACATAAATGGTGATCTCCGTGGTTTATTAAACATAAAAGGTGTGTTGAAGTAATGGGGTGTTAATATTATTTTGCCAACCTTCCTGCAATAGAAATAATTGTTCCCTCATGGTCTTTGTTTCGTACGTTACTTTAAAAAAAATATCTTTAGTGTTCCTGAATGCATTGGATCGTTTTGATGTTCATGATAATGGGAGTTGCTGAAATAATAGGACCATTATTTTACCTGCCTGAACGGATTAAAAATCATTACTCCCTCATGGCCTTCAATTGTTTCGGTCTTGACGTCAACAAAATCCCCTCTAATCCTGGACGCAGTAGATTGTTTTCAAGTTGATGAAACATTAAACATAAAGAGGTGTGCTAAAGTAATAGGAAGGTAATATTATTTTGATGGCCTTCCCTAAAAAAAAATTTAAAAAATCAACGCTCGCCCATGGCCTCCAATTGTTTCGGACGTGACGTCAAAAAAAATCCCCTCTAATTCTGGACGCAGTAGATTGTTTTCATGTTGATGAAACATTAAACATAAAGAGGTGTGCCAAAGTAATAGAAAAGTAATATTATTTTGCTGGCCTTCTCTAAAAAAAAAATTTTAAAAAAATCAACGCTCGCCCATGGCCTTCAATTGTTTCGGACGTGACGTCAAAAAAGTCCCCTCTAATTCTGGACGCAGTATAGTACGTGATTTTCTTACCAAAACGTGGGGGCGGAAGTGGTGTGGGCGACTACGACATCGCCTGATACCTCCCCTCTCTTCTTTCTCCTCGCTCCTCCTCCCCTCCCTTTCTCCCCACCCCTCCAGCTACGTGCGTGCAGCCCACGCCGTCTTGCGGGACTGGTGAATACCTGCGGGGAGATGAGACGGCATATGCCGCGAACCCGCGCGCTACAAGGTACAGTGTTCGCTGGATTACGAAATGGGCGTCGCTTTTGTGTGTAAGGGGGGGGGGAGGTGCACGCAGGGGCGGATGCAGCCTGTCATTTTGTGTATTTGTTAAATAATAAATAATGTGTTTTTATTAGGGGACCGATTTTAATTAAATGTCATTTTTTTCTCTTTAGAACCATTTCGTTTAGTATAGAAATTCATTTTATATTAAAGACAAATCGAAGTGATCCACTTTTATCTTTTGCATTTTTCGTCGATGTCGACTAATAAGTCATTTTTTAAATCTTTTTAAGTCATTTTTAATGCTTTCTTTGCAGATTTTTAATATGGTTTTAATGGTACTAGCATCAAACAATATTTACGAGGTGCAACAAATGTTCACCACAGAATCCCCGAGTAGCTTATTCAGTTTCATCTCTCGTATATTATAATGTCAGGTGTTGAGAGTACTGTATAGTCAAGATACCGAAAAGTATTATTCCTACATGTAGTATATTACTTCCTCTAACGATTTGTACAGTCAAAATTCAAATTTTTGTCTCCTTGATTCCGAAAAGCAGTTTACGACGAAACGTCTGTCCGTCTGTGAACAAAGTTATCTGTTAGGCTTTGGAGCAGGATTTTCACCAAAATGAATATTTCCCTAATGAACTATTTTCTTCAAAGACATATCTGTAAATAAGGTTATGCATAATTTTTTGAAAATAGGAGTAGGATCCACGTAATTTTGCGTGACATTCTAAAGATTTTCTGAAAACCCCTTAATTTTTTCCTTTACATTTGCTTACGAAATCGTTGCAGTAAACGAAGTCGCAATGACTGCATCAGAAAGTGCCCGTCCGAATTCCTGTGTTAGCGGGTATACGTAAAAATCAAATAGTGGCAAACGCCAAATGCATAAATTAATTTATATCTCCAGCATTAGCAATTCCCTAGCACGTTCATTAGCGAAATGTGATAATTTTCGAATCCCTTACTCGTTCTATAAGTTTGTGACATTTATTCTGGGGCATTCTTTATATCGTGAGTGGAATTAATTTACATAGAAAAATTATTGCAACTGCAATTGAAATATTTTTTAAAACTTTCTTTCTTCTTTTTTTCTTCTTCGTGTGTTTTATTTCCCCTTTTCTTTTAGCTTTTCAATTTCCTTCATTTTCTTTCTTTTCCTTTTAATTCCACAACCTGTTTTCTTCTTTTCATATTCCTTTCTTACTTCTTTTTTTCTTGTTCCTTTTATTATTTTTCTTGTTTATTTTCTTCTTTTTCTATTTGTTTATTTTCTTCTTTTTCTATTTGTTTATTTTCTTCTTTTTGTAATTGTTCATTTTCTTCTTTTTCTATTTGTTCCTGTTCTTCTTAACAACTTTCTTGTATATTTTCTTCTTGTTCCTCTTATTATTTTTTTGTTGTTCCATTTGCCCTTTTTGTTGTGATGGTCGTTTCCGTTGTTCGCCTGCTGGGGCGCAGGCGCCCGGGGGCCGCGCGACCCTGACCGCGCTCGCGGCGCGTGGGTGCCCGCGCTCGGCTCGTACTTGTTGCGGGCGTGGGCCCCGCGCCCCGCCCACGCGCTGGCGCTTGCGCAACGCCGCCCGCGCCCCTCCCCGATGCGCTTTTGTTGCTGCTGCTGCTCTGTTTACTCTGCGATTGTTTAGTGATATCCGCCATTTGTCTTCTACTCCATTATTTACTATGCGGTTTTTTTTATTGTTTGCCGTTGTTTGTCTTTTGTTACATTATTTATTCTTAGGTTATTTATTGCTCTCGGTCATTTGACTTGTTCGTTTTGTTCTCTTCGCCATTAAATCTCGTATTCCGTTAGGTCTGTCTCTTAGGAACTCTCCGTCTAGATCTCAGGTATTTTATATCGCTTTCCGCATCTTATTGCCTCTGTCTTTCTCTCCCCGCTTTTTTTATCTTCTTCTGCCCCTCTCTCTCTCTCTCTCACACACACACACACACACACTCTCTCTCTCTCTCTCTGTGTCTCTCTCTGTGTCTCTCTGTCTGTCGCTCTCTCTCTGTGTGTGTCTCTCTCTCTGTGTGTCTCTCTCTCTGTCTCTCTGTGTCTCTCTCTGTCTCTCTCTGTGTGTCTCTCTCTCTGTCTCTGTGTCTCTCTCTGTCTCTCTCTGTGTGTCTCTCTCTGTCTCTCTCTGTGTGTCTCTCTCTGTCTCTCTCTGTGTGTGTCTCTCTCTCTCTCTGTGTGTGTCTCTCTCTCTCTTTCTCTCTGTGTCTCTCTTGGCCTCGTTCTTCTCTCACTCTCTCTCTCTGCCTCGTTCTTCTCTCACTCTCTCTCTCTGTCTCTCTCTCTGTCTCTGTCTCTCTCTCTGTCTCTGTCTCTCTCTCTCTCTCTCTCTCTCTCTCTCTCTCTCTTACCCGTAATCTTCCTTTTTTTCTCACCCTCTGTTTTTGACTCTATCTATTCGTCAAGTTTTCGCACACCTGGTAAAGTTTTTGTGAGCTCCCCCACCAGAGAGTGAGAGGATTTTGCCCTGGATAGGGATGTCATAGCTTTAATAATACCCTATCTGTTCATCCTTCCTCCGTTGACTCCTTCCCGTCCTCTGTTTAGGACCGTCTCCCCCTCCCTTCCCCCCCTTCTAACAGGCCCTGCTGTGACGTCCTCCCTGTAAAAACGCCTTCCCCGTCCCGTCCGTCTCGTCGTCTGGCGGCGGCATGTGCAACGCCAGAAACCGGCTCGTCGCCGCCGCCGCCTGACCCTCTACTTAGCGACACTTGACGCCCGCGAAAGAGTTAGGAGCCGCGAATCGGCGGAGCGCCCACCCGCCTGCCAGCCAGTGTCTGGCGCGGGCGGAAGGAATGCACTCTGCGCCCCGCCCTCCCAGAGGGCTCCGACGGAGCGCCTCCAAGCGGTAAGTGCCGAAAGGGCGCTGCTCGAAGGGACAAAAGGGCGCTGCTTCCAGACCCTTCCGGGATCGTGCAGACGCAAATCCGATGGATATAGAAGGTTGTGGTTATAGATGGTCAAAGTGGTTGTGACGCAAGTAAAAGGAGGATCAATTTCATTGCTTTGTGGTTCCGGGAGCGCCGACTGATAGGGTCACGAGTCCCGTAAGTGTAGTACATGTTTTCCCCTGGATGTGGCGATGTTGTTCCTCCGCTGTACGGCGAGATCCGGCGCCGGTCTATCGTCGGTTAGCGGGGTTTACCCCAACCAGGTATCTTCCAACCGAGACAAGCTATAAACTGACGACCGATCTTCTGGCACGTGACGTAGTGTAGTGTATGTAAGTGTACGTGTGTGTAAGTAAGGGGGCGAGGATAACACAAGAAATGGGCTCGATCTGGGATATTGCAGTGACGTCAGTTGAAGCCTTGAGCTACCTCTCCCGGTTCGCGCTGCTTCGAGGGCGAAGGGAGGCTGGGAGCAGCGAAGAAAAAAATCGGATGGTTTACGCTAGACCTTGAAAGAGGCTGTGACGCAACTAAAAGGGGGGGATCGATTTGATTGATTGATTTTTGTATTTCCGGGGACGTCATCTATGGTTATTAGTACCGTAAATAGTGTGTGTTATTATCATGGGACGTGGCGGTAGACACTGAACGGTGAGACCCGACGCCGACCTACATGCCGGATTGTGGAGTTTTCATCATCCAGGTATCTCCCACCAGCGTGGCACCGCTCTAGCCGGAACCAGCTTTGAGCCCCGTGTGGACTCCCGACACGTGTGATAGTGTAGTACATGTAAGTGTGCGTATGTGTGTGTACGTGCGCGTGTGTGCATGTGCGTGCGTGTGTGCGCGTGTGCGCGCTCGTGTGTGTGCGTGTATGTGTGCGCGTGTGTGTGCGTGCGTGTGTGTGCGCGTGTGTGCGCGCGCGCGTGTGTGCGCGCGCGCGTGTGTGCGTGTGAACGCGCGCGCGTGTGTGCGCGTGCGTGTGTGTGTGCGCGTGCGTGTGTGTGCGCGCGCGCGTGTGTGCGTGTATGTGTGTGCGTGTGTGTGTGCGTGTGTGTGTGCGTGTATGTGTGTGTGCGCGTGTGTGCGCGTGTGTGCGCGTGCGCGTGTGTGCGCGTGCGCGTGTGTGCGCGTGCGCGTGTGTAAGTAAGGGTTGAGGAAAGGACAAGAAAGGAGGAAATATCGCGCTCGGTCCGTGGCCCCGTTGTTAGAGAACTGCTCTGGCATTCGCATGGTATTGATGAATATATTGAGAAACCACGGAAAACCATCGACCAGAGCAGCAGGCCAGCGTGTTTTTGTTCATTTATTTTTTCCCGTTCGATATTCGTCTATCGGAGGTTTGGAGGAAACGTGCTACTCTGAATTTAATTTGGACTCAACCTCGGGTAAATGCCGACCCGAGTATACATCTTCACTTTTTTTTTAAATTTCATAATTACGAAAGGGACTGTTTGAACGTCTGCATCTGTGTGCAACTTTTATCGCCGAAATATTGTTACAATATGTCGCTAAAGATACTGCTGATAGAGCTCTCCAAAACAATCTATGGTGAATGGGCATTTTTTTCTATAAAGAAAAAAAGAACCGCTGGCCCTTACAGCTTATGCCTCGTCAGCATTCAAACAAACTACCCTTTGGTTTACACCTGTCTCTCTTTGGGACGTAAACTCAAGAATATTACAGCTAAGCTCTGGTCTGGAGCGAAACGAACGTCTTCATTCATCTCGGCGAAATCAACATGTAGCTTTCGTAAATTTCAAAACGGGATTATAAAGGCCGTCCATAAATACATAATGGAAATTTGGAGTATTTTTAATACTCATTTTCCCCCGCAACGCACCTGTAACGCGCGCTTGAATCTAATAGATTCAATCGACATACCATTGACGAAAAAATATTTTCATGTATTACAACCTCATTATTATACTTAACGTTTAATTTATTTATATTTTTAGATTATTTTTTTAATGTTTTAGAATAAGATTGAATAAAAGAAATTATTTCACCAAATGTAGTAGGGGGGGGGGGGAAATCAAAATGAATATCAGCGTCATGTAAGACAAAACTAGGATGCCATACCTCTATGTAATAAACGTAACGCTGCTTCAAACCCCTCCCCCCTCTTTAGCGATACGTAGTTTATGGATGGTCGATCCGGATAGCCGAGGTCGCTAAGGCAGTAGTGTCGTGGCAATCTCGGATCGAAGGATAGAGGGTTCGAATCCCGCATCGAGCATCCCGCATGGATTTCACCCTTCGTCATCATCCTATCACTTCATTAAAGAAGGATTAATAATTCCCTGGGCGAGCAGTAGGCCTTTGCCCTTAATGAAATGTGCAGTTGGCTAACAAAAAAATATGGATGACCCATGCTCCTTCGTGAATGTCTATCGAGGTTTATAATATTTACAATACGATACATTTGCAGATAATAAACGACACCCAGAATAGGGTGCCAAAACGTGAAATTTAATATTTTGTTCTCAAGAGCGTGGTAAGAGTCAAGCGCAATGCGGTGTAAAGTGGGCTATCAGAAATTCTCATTGTTAGAAATTCGAATTGTCGCCACTGGCCTGCGCATCAGTCGAGTCCCGCGGGCTTTAGAAACATATTTTTCTTAATCATCACGGAATTCCATTTTTGGCACTTCGCACGGTTTTCACCTACTCTCTACATTTGAGCCCCGGATTTCTAACATAGTACGTTGTAATTCAATCGGAACCAAATAACCGGTGGTGGCGTGCAGGATGGGTGATTGTGGCCTGGGGGGTGGTGGGGGCGTTGGCCCAGATGCCTCGGCCCCCGGGGCATCGTCCCGCGAAGGCGCCGCCGCCCGGCGCGTTGCCTTTCCCGTCCATCGCCTGCCCCCCTCCCCCCCACACACACACACGCCATGCAACGTCCCGCCCCGCTACGCTCGACGCTCCGTCTGCCTCGGCCGTCGCTACTCGACCACGCGCAGGGCCCCGGCCGCCGTGGGCGCGCTTGGCTGGATTGTCATGCTGTCTGTCTGTCTGTCTGTCTGTCTGTCTGTCCGTCCCTCTCTCTCCCTCCCTCACTCCCTCACTCCCTCTCTCTCTCTCACTCCCTCTCTCTCTCTCACTCCCTCTCTCTCTCTCACTCCCTCTCTCTCTCACTCCCTCTCTCTCTCCCTTCCTCTCTCTCCCTTCCTCTCTCTCCCTTCCTCTCTCTCCCTTCCTCTCTCTCCCTTCCTCTCCCTGACTCTCCCTCTCCCTGACTCTCCCTCTCTCTGTCTCTCCTTCTCTGTCTCTCCCCCTCCTGATACACCACTGCCTGCCCCCTCTCCCCCTCTGCCACACTCCCTCTGCCCTTCTCTTCCTCTCTGGTTGCTCAGCCTCCCTCTGACCCCTCTGGCTCCCCTATGCTCGCCTTCATCTCTCTGCCTCCTGTCCTCTTCTAATCCCCTTTGCCTCTCCGTTTTTCATTCGTTACCACTCCCTTCTGTATCCCTCACCTTTCCCTCTAGTCTGTCCTTCCTGTCCCTCTGCCGCTGACCCCCTCTGACTCCCCTATGCTCTCCTGCCCCTCGCTGCCTCCTGTCCTCTTCTAACCCCCCTTTGCCTCTCTGTTTTCCATTCATTAACACTCCCTCTTGACTCCCTTCTGTATCCCTTACCTTTCCCTTTCGTCTGTCCTTCACCATCCCGTCCTCTATCTCTCTCTCTTCCCCTCTATCTAACCATCTATCTATCTATATATCTCTATCTGTGCGTGTCCATTAGCGCTACATCCCATGTCGGGCTACTGCCAGAAATCCAAATATCCCTAGTAATACTCGTGGTGTTTTCAGCAAGACCATAAGGAGATGAGACCGTTGCTAAGGCGATTCCGTGCAGAAGGAAAGATTGTACCCAGTGCGGGGCCGTTTTCTCTAAGAGCTGTCCCAGGCTTTGTGAGGAATTGATCGAAGAAAACCGCTAAACAGCCGAGCAGTACAACTGGCCTCCAGAATTCCATCCGGGCGGCACTATCGCCCGACTAGCCACTTGTCTGGTGTTGAAAATTCTCTAATGTCAAGATTCGAACCTACGGCCTTCCCGTCTACGAAGTTTCAATGTCGAACTTGCAACTGCATGCGTACTACTTAAACGCAACCTTTAAGGATAGTGCCTGTCCATCATGTATATATATATATATATATATATATATATATATATATATATATATACATATATATATATACATATATATATACATATATATATATACATATATATATATACATATATATATATATATATATACATATATATATTAAAGCAAAGAAATCGGTTGCATCCTTCTGAAGTTTGCGACAATTACGACGTTTTGTTTTTCTCCTAGAGATTTGTTAGGACATCAGAAATTAATACCTTTTGCATATTTAAATGCTTTACTGCATTGAATCTGGGTGGGTCAAGACCCATGTCGGGCTGTCGAGCCAACGGACAGGAATGCATTGAATGGATTTTTACGATTTAGATGTCTAATCTAGAAAGCAGTTCGGTCGGTGAAATGGTAGCCAGCTTGTGTTAATTTTTCCCAACCAGGTACCTCCCACTAGCCCCAGCCCCGCCCCAGCCGGGAGATCCCGACAACTCTCCCAGCCAGTCTCCCTTAGATACCGACCAGTCTCCCGCAAAGTATGATAATGTTGTGCAGTTAGTGTTAGTGTGTTTCATTTGGAGATTTTGAGTTTGGAGGGTTCTTTACCTAAAGCGATAAAAACAGTTTCAAAATTTTCTCAAAATCTGCACTAAATTTTTTGATCAAGCTTTGTCTTCGAATAGCGTAGCCACATACACACACACACACACACACACACACACACACACACACACACACACACACACACACCGCAAGCGAACGCGTTCTACTTCAGGCGTCAGTTGCGCGAACTTTGTCTTCGTATAGCGTAAAGGGCACTTTAGAGAATGGAGAAGGTCTCGTTTCGTTGAAATTCGTTTTGCGAAAATAAAATCGAATTCAACTTGACGATACCATTGTACGAGGTCAGCGTCAGAAACTCCTCCCCCCTTACACACACACACACACACATACATACACACACACATACACACACACATACACACACATACACACACATACATACACACACACACACACACACACATACACACACATACACACACACACATACACACACACACACACACACACACACACACACACCGCAAGCGAACGCGTTGTACCTCGGGCGTCGACTGCGCGAACTCATAGCGGCCGCAACACGTCACCCGCCGCCGCCGCTGCAACCGGGAAGGCAGGAGGCGGTGGAAGCGGCGGCGGGGGAGGGGTGCACAGGGGGCCGTGACGGCGAGGAAAGTCTCGCACGGCGGAGCGCCAGTGCGCCGGCAACAAGTGGTCGCGACGGCCGCAGCTTCCTCGTCCTTCCGAGCTCGGCCGACGCGCTGCGCACAGCTCGAACGGAGAAGCACGGTGTGGGAGGAAACAGCACCTGCTGGGTAGAGCGGATCGCCAGTCGACGTCATGGACGGGTAAGGAACGGAAATGACACGTTTAACGTAAACTATACGACACTTTTGTCAATTGCGAAACGTTAAATACAACGCAAAACTCAAGGCGCAACTGGAGTGAATATCGTAATTTTGCGTCTCGTATAACATGTACGTATTCGTTTGAGCGCGGGTACCGATATTTAACAACATTCTGTTGAAAATAATGTAATTAATCCTTTCTTTTAAATTGTATTAAGCTAATTCTTCATTCACAATAAATATACCGTTTTATATTTGTAATCCAGGTTTAAAGTTTAACATTTGCCGTACGTGCAAGGTTTAAGGTGTAACTTTTTCATCCGTTTATGACTGTTTACGTTTGTTGCGTCCGCACATGTATACAATGTTTACTTACGCTTAACATATGGTCACGTACAGTAAACTCAATAATAGTACAACGGTGTATTTTACGATGAATGTTCAACTATTTCTTACTCATCCATGATGATGGTTGATCAGAGCTTTTCAGAACAGCAAACAGCATTTCGGTTCTTTCATGTGTCACCAGGCGTACGAGTATTTTCTGTAAGACACATGTTAACACACAACGTCATGTACTCTTATCATCTTCATGAAGGGTGTTTATCGTACTTTCACGTTTACTACTTTCACTTCCGGTTTATGTTAAATGTTCGACCTAATATAAGCCTAATAAGCGACCTATAGAGCTATATATAGCATTTAACATCGTGAGACTGATAAAGTTAAAATAACAGTCGCGGTTAAAGTTTGTAAACGATAGCTAAGGATGATATTTGTGTGTCGACTAAGTATGTTATTTGGGTTTACTTGTCATGTGTCATTCAATACTTTTTTTAACACTTTCTTCCTTTTAAGGAGCAATCATATAGCCAAGAAATACCTTTTCTTGGAATAATAGCGGGATCTTGTACCATCACTCAATCACCGTACAATTTTAACGGATTCGGTGATGTTAACGGACGCTGGCCGTTAAGAGTTAATTTCGTTTGATTGCGTTATATCGATATTATAACGGTACATTACGAAAGTAGTTAAATGTTGAAGTGAACGTTTAAATAAGTGCAGCGGCCCGTGAGAACATCATGTTGGTATTCTGAACGCATCCGACACTTTGGACAGTCGTCAAGGCCGGGTAAGGAATATTTATGTAATATTACTTCGGTTTTTCCCAGCGCGATGTATATTCAGAAATCCAGAGAACTCGCAGCTTGTTGCTGCTTTCCGGAACTCCTCCACCTGTGGGAGATATTCTTAATCGATTGGGTGAGCCACACGAGGACAGGTGATCGGCTCATGATTAGGCCCGAAATATTTGGATAGGAAGGGAAAGATCGCGAACGTTGTGTAGGGTGATACCCTGGCATTCGCCTGAAAGTGATCAAGAAAACCTGGAAATCACTGAGCAGAACAGTTGGCCGACGTATTCCATTCCAACAGGCAGCGTAAACTCGCAGATGTTACTCACATCAAGTAAAGTTCTGGCGCCTTTTGCGGAAACCAAACCCACGGCCACCCAATCACTGTTACGCTCGAGTCGTAAAGCATTCTCTTTATGCTCCATTTCCCTGGACAGGAATATAATAACGTATATAAGAAGTGAAAGTGTTGAACGTGAAAGAATGATAAACACTTTGCATCAAATTGATAAGGGTACTTAAAAGTGTGTGTTAATCTCACCTGAACACTGTAAATACACCTGGTGACATACAAGAACAGAAATGCTGTCCTGAAAAGCTCTGATAGATCGCAACAATCATCATGGATGTGTAAGAAATAGTTGAACATTCGTCGAAAGGTGAACCGTTGAACTGCTACACAGTTTACTGTACGTAACAGTATGTTAAGCCTAAGTAAACGTTGTGAACATGTGCGGCCGCCGCAAACGTAAACAGTCATGGGTGGGTGAAAAGAGTTACACTTTAAACGTTGAACGTACCGTAAATGTACGCCTTGATTAGGAAGTATAAAACGGTATGTTTATTGTGAATGAGGAATTGGCGTAATACTATTTAAATGAAAGGATGGATTACATTGTACTTAACAGAATGTTTTTTTTTTTAATATCAATATCCGGCGCTCTAGTGAATAAAAGTTAAGCAATGCGTAAAATTACGATTTTCACTCACGCTGCATCTTGAAGAGTTTTGTGTTGAATTTAACGTAACGTAATTGTTGAAAGTAATGTGGTTTATGCCTACGTGTTTGTGGGATTTTGTCTCAATTGCCAAAGAAGCCGTAGTCCCGATGATATTTTATTTCAACACTCATATTTTTCGGTCGTATTCATTGTTGTTTCTGCGATGTTCATTTCATGTATAATGTTGTTTCCGGTTCACCCGAAACTCGAAGTAAAAATTCGTATATACTTCTAAAATTCGCTCCGGACTATACAGAAGTAAAACGGGTTAAATGAAATTAACACAGAGAAGGGTTGGGGAGGTTTCCTTTGTTTTTTTGTTTTTTTCAATAGATCGGCTACCGAGGGACACTAGTTTCTTCGATTCGTGAAATTTCTTTCAGATTAAGCATCTTAAAGGTTGAGACTATGCTGACGTTAAAAACGTCCCGATTAATAGCAGGGGTACTGTCGAACACACACTCACATTCCCTGGCAGTTCTAATTTGAGGTCTGTTCTCTCAGAACGTTTGGTAAATTTGTTTAATCACCTCCAAAAATAATTTCAAAGCTATGTGTGACTTACGTACAATCTGTGTTAGTCTTTAAACAGTTTTTCAACGTTAAAAGAGCATTGAGAAATCCATAGTCCTTATTTGGCTACGAGGATATGCTCAGTGACAAGTTCTGAAAGGGGTTTGGAAGAATAACTTATGAACAATAAAATGTGTTTAAAAAATGGCAAACGAAGATACAGAGAAAATCGTGTTTTTTTAGTTTTTAAGAAAAGAAACATGGTTAAAAAATGTAATTTTTAAACTAGTAAAAGTTTAAGGTAGCTCACGTGACAGCCGGTATGTAAAATAAACATTTGTCTGTGCGTCGCTCAGGATAAAATGACAGTTTTTGAAATGTCATTTTACTTGCGAGTCGACATGTTACAGAATCTTACTGAAACGCGTGTTGTTTAAAGTACCGAGGTCATAGTGTCGCGTGACAGGAATCAGACCCAGAATGACTCAGGAATCAAGGAAAGTCTGTGGTTAGCGTTGCTACGACAACCAGGGCGTAAACAGTGGCCTGTTAGTAGTCATCCGTAGATTTTGGATATTTTAACCTCCATTATTTCTATTTTGAGGCGCCTAAAATACGCTTGTGTAAGAAAAAATATACCGGCATAATCCATTTTGTTTTACTTCACACTGGTTTATTAAAACCCTTGCTTAGTCAAAACACGAAAAGGAATGGAAATAAAAATGTAAATCCTAAAATTGACAAGATTTTGGCTGAAGATTATTATATAGGTACTCAGCTTAAATACTGGAGTTATTGACAGCTGCTTTAATTGTCTCTGTTGATCCAGAGTAAAGCCAGATTTGTATTTAATGAAGCCTTCAACGTCAATAAGATTTTCTGCTTAGAAAAGCTTTCGAGATTTTTTTTCCTAGGTTTCAAATATTCTGCACGGGAGTTGGTCCATGGCAACTTTTGTTATATTTGGAAAGAAAAAGTAACTTTTTAAATGTTTAGTTTATTAAATTGGAAATGGTAAACTAAATTATTTGTAGTCTGAACAATAGATTGTACCTTTGAAGATTTAATTCAAATTCAGTAACCGCATTGCCCAATTTCTTCTGTAAAAAAAATGTATTTACGGGTATTACCGTCGGTAACTTTCATTTCAAGGAGCGGAATAAAACGTAAGTTACTATGTTACTACAATCACTTTTAGACATAAATAGCATGAACATTTTAGGCATTACAAAAGGGTTTCTTGGTATTGTAAAGTCAAGAAGTGTGTTTATAATTAATTTCGAGTGCCCACGATAAAAACGTAAACTAGACAAATTCTATTGCATCCTAGTCAGAAATGCTGCAGTAACAAAATATGTTGTTATGAAACTATTTCAGCTGGTACTTATCGTCGGTTTTGGTTCAAAGTATTTCCTTGCTTAAGATCTCTTGTTTCGGGCATGACCTCAAGAATGTAACATTAAATTCCTGAAGACAAACCTTATTTCAACATTTCTTTGCCTCTCTCACGTTAATTCGTAGTATGCAGTGATATGTTAATATCGTATTGTACGAGTCTTAATCAAACTTTATTTTTGATATTCTTATAAAGACAACCGAATATTTATCGATTGACGATTTGTCTTTAACAAAAAATACTAGTTTTATTGGTAATTGTCCTCGGATACATACAATAAAAAAACAGTATTTATATTGATTGTACAAATATTTTAGAATACTAATTAGCTGGGTCCTGTGCTTTTCAACCGATAAATGTACATTTTATTGACAAGGATCACGGTAAACAGAATTTAGGTGCTTTGTGTGCGGGATTTGTTCTTCGACCTTTTTTCGTAAATTCCCGGTACACCGACGTGCAGTTACATGGTAAACTTTTATTTTGTGAAGTTTGTATAATTTTGATGTTCACTTATGTTTGTGCGTCACCATAAATGCAAACCGTACAACTTTTAAATTTATATCCTAATTGAGGCTTCTGTTTTGTAACAGAATACGATGTCCAATAAAGAAATTTAATACAGCACCGAATAAGGAAAGAAACAAATTTCTGTATATTTTCTTGCACTTGTCGAAAAGAGCAATGACTCACATTTCTTTGTCCGATAAAATTCCTTACTTTATTATCTATTGAGAACTTTCGCGTTTAAAATCAGTTGCATTAAATTGTATTCTTGGACACACAGGGTTTTCGTGAAATAAAATTTCAAATGAATAATATTTGAACTACATACTTTCACTTGCAGTGTACCATGCATTTTTTGCTTGTCCTCGGTAGCTTCGAACTGTCATGTTGTGTAACCCACTGCTGGAAATGGAAAAATGAGTTCCCCGGTGATATTTGACCTTCCGTGGGAAGGGAGAAGAGTTGCATTGTGTGCAAATTAACAGTTGTGGGCGTATCCTTGAAACAATGAACGTGGACTGTCGTGTGAAGTTTTGAAATAGATTTATTTCCTGTTTTAAAGGAACATTCTTCTCCAAATTCCTCTATTTTTTTTCAAATTAATTTTCGCTAATTGCATCATACTTAATCAACATACTTTTGATCCTCAATTGAAATATCCTGCATTTTCAATATTATCTTGGGTTGATGTGGAAATGCATGCAACAAATAATTTAATGAAGTTTACGTAAAAAAAGTTGTAATTTTTGTTTCAGTTTATGTAGCGCACATCAAAACATTGTTGTACCAAAATCAGAGTTGAAAATGTTTGAAAGGTTGTGGCGAAACATCAATGGTTCACACAGCTTGCATCAGGAAATGAGAACCCTGGGTAGAATGACTAAGAAGTCATTGAAATTCTTGTAACCCTCACTTTCCTTCACATTAAGTGTAGTGGTAGGTGGGTGGCGTTCACTCGAAACGAACGTGTGATAAAATTCGTGAAGAATCTTCTGTTAGAATGTTTTAAACATATTTTACTCTTTAATATTAGGGTACTCGTTCATCTTTAATTATTTTTTTTCTTTTAATTCCACTATTGTCTCGATGTGGAAAAGAGGAAATAATGTTGCAACACCGTAATGATATGTGGTCAGCAAAAACACCGTACACATTCTGAAAGTCTTCTGCTGTTTTTAAACGAGCGTTTTGATCGATAAGAAATAATGTTGTATCGCTTCTCTTTTAGGATTATTCTATTTCGTATGTTTGCGCATTGTTTTGATATTGGAAGGTGTTCGATTTTTTTCTCTGAGTTGATAAGTCCGAGAATTAATATTAAATTATGTTGTTAACGTATAAGTTATTATATGTATTGTATTTTATGAGGTCGCATTTTAAAGTTGAGTACTGCCTTTTAATTTTGTAGATGGAAAAATAAAGCTATCTACTATTCATTCTAAACACTTTCTTCTGTGGCCTGACCTGGTTTGTCGGGTAAACGAATGTAATTATCAAAAAATATTGAATTGAACCTAAATGTTCGTTTACACGTGGCTTATTCAGTTTACTAATTTCGAACTGTTGAAGTGCTTTTTTCAATGCAGCCTTGGATTCCCCTCGTGTTCAATCGAGCAACACTGCAATAAATCATGTTTATTTATAGATATCATCCGTATCTCTTGTTGCACTTATCGAGACGAGCCATGATTCACATTTCTTTGTCAGTTAGATGCATCTATTTATTCTCCTCCATTGAGAACTTATGCATTTAAAATTAGTTGCATCAAATTTCATCGTTGAGCAGGGCCTGTCAGACTTTTCCCTATGAAGTCATTCATCAAATATGTAGTTCATCACCAGTGACCTGGTATGACCTCAGTCGCTGAAACTGCCGTGTTGCAACGTAGCATTAGAAGTTGTGCTTGCTAGAGCATGACTTAATGGTATACAGTTAACTGTAAGAGAATATGGGGGTTTGTGGTGTGATAAAGCTGTAATAGTCGATGCGAAGTAACATATTATATGTTTCAAATTGTAATTCTTTCAAAACATGTTTCGTTTCTTCTTTGGAGCTGCACTATAGGCAATTTTATTTTTGTCGTCGTTAGGGTTTTAAAATAAGATTTAAAAATCATACCAGTTTTTAGAGAGAACTTTTCGAACATGATAAGTTGTAATATAAAGTAAATAATTATTATTGAAATTCGTAACTGTCCTCGAGTTACATGTTTCAAACTAATGTTTGCGTCCGAAAAATCTGCTTAATATACCATAATAATAATAATAATACAATACACATAAAATAATGTTTGTAAAATTGTATTACACTTAATAGTTGAATGAGAACATTGCATACTTTTTTCATTATAATTGTAGCTAGTCAGTTTTGTGATTAAATTTTTCAAGATATTCGACTCTACTGAGGAAAATTCTTTTAGTAGATAATATTACGACTCCCTAAATGAATCTTTATTTGTATTGGGTCATTTATTAAAAACATGAAGCAAATTAAATTATTATACGTGCCTATCCAAATGGCCTTAAATCATCACAGAACGTTTATTCAAATTTTCGAAGGCAGTGATCCAAGTAGACACCTATCAATGTGCATGACTCCATCGCATCAGTGTCGCGCCTAAGACTGTTCTAACGAAGGGTAAACTCTGTAAAACAAACTACCGCGGGGGAAAGAATTCGCTATAAAAAGTCATTTTCATACAAGCGAGTCTTCCTAATATTTTGATTACGTTGAACATAGATCTAATGGTAGGTGGAAGAATAACACTAGTAAGGCAAGTGTTAAGACTTTCCGCTCTGTACAAGCTCACTTATTTCATTGTCCAGTGCAGTTTATCTCATGGATCTTCTCCTTGGCACAGTGCCAAGAATCTTCTCATTCATCAGAAGCCACAATGATCCATTAAGAACCGCTTTTTGTTGTTACACAATTTGCCCTGCAGCACATCTGAAAGTGCCTTTATAGATCCAATATCTTCGCATGTGTCATCTGAGCCGAAGAGGAGACTTGTTTCTGACCTTGAAATGCCCCTTAGAAATAATAATAATAATAATAATAATAATAATAATAATAATAATAATACTCCCTTAGAAAGGAACCAACGTGCTATTCAAAATAATTTAATGTTATGGTCACGCGAACTGTAGATAAATAGGACAATATGATGACTGATATGACGCTGGAAAGATCGTATATTAGTTTGTGTACTTATGCGTAAAATATTTGTACCCCGAGGTGAAATTAAACATTAAAAACAAACGAGTTTGATACTACGAATAATAAAAATTTGAGTGACGTCTGCGATTGTTTTTATTTTTTAAATATTTTTTTATATATTTTTTTTTCATTCATACTTTTTCTGATTAAACTGCCTCGGTGATAAATGTGTTGGTCGGCTGCTCTGATAGATGATCTCCACGCTTTCCTCCTTTCAATACCAGGCAGTCGAAGGAGCAAAACTTAAAACAACGGGCGGCGAACCACGCACGATCCTTCCTTCCCCATCCTGTCCCCACTCCCACCCTTAGAGAGATGATGGGCTGCTACCCCTTTTCCACCAACTACAGAGGTTACAGGCACATACCTAAACAATAGTCCACATACCGCTATCCATTTTTTTTTTCATCCTATCCCCCACTCCCACCCCTAGAGCCAGGCAAAGAGATGATCTCCCACCCCACATTGAGTCCTTAGTTGTCTGAAAGTACTATCGGCAATTGTCCAGAAAGAGCAGCGAGCAAATGTATGTAATAAAAAAGCTCGCGTCAGACAGTGGTGCTATTTTTAGAGTCCTGTTACACGGACGTTTGGAGACTAACGCTGCATGTGATGAAACTCCGTAGGAAGTAAAAAATATTGTGAAGGGATGGAAAATTGTTCCCCACGTCGGCTACATTGATTGTAATGGTCAGTCACTTAGAGATTTATTTATTGGATCATCCCAGAAGTGAGCGAAATTGCTGGGAATTTTGTAGTTGGCATCTACTAGGCTCTTAGTGTTTCCAAAAAATTGTTGACTCGTATTAACAGGATGTGCCACAAGGACCTCATTAATATTTCTCTTACTTGTGACATTCCCTTGGTAAGAAAATACGGATAAAAAAGGTGAATACAGTATATTGATGTCTTAGAGCTCACATTTTGTATGTCCAAAATTTCTATTTTTTAGAACACCAAGCTTCGAAGTTTGTAAAGGAGCTGGTAACTAAGTTTCCTTCCTTGGAAGAAATCAAGATCCCTTTTATTTGGGCCCACAATCTTTGAAAACTAGATAGATAAAAACGAAATGTCTCTATAGATGATATTAAATCAAAATTGACCATGTGTGGACAGTGTTTGTGTTCTAAGCCGTCGATATAGAGTATGAATACATTATGTTTTTCACGAAAAATTAGCAGAAGAGCTGGTTTAATGACTAGGCAGTCCTACCGCAATGTCTCCACGAAAAAGGACTTCCACCGGACGGAAGAGACTTGACACCCTTCGTGCCGTCAGCAAATGCCTGCCGTGTCACAGCTATTTGAGGCGCCTCTTCAACCTTGAACACCCCCCCCCTCATTCCCCTCTCCCTGTTCCCCTAGAGCAGCCATTAACGGAAGCGGGCGGCGTGTCCGGGGCTCTGGACCGGAACTAACTGCCTGGCTGCTCACCGGAACCGCAGCAGTCTGGGCTACAGTGCCCGTGCAGCGTCAGCCGGGGCGGTCGCTCGTCTCGTCTCGGCTCTGCGCAGCGCGGCGTTTCGAGGGGCGGTAGGCGACGGTGCTTTGTTTTGTTTGTTGCGTCCATGTCGGTGACGCGAGAAAGATGTATGTAAATTTTTCTTGATCGCGCATCGCTGTCAATGCCTCCTAGAGGGGTGATTTAGGTGGCATTGATCGCCGTTGGTATGTTAATAAACACAAATGGCGAATCCGTTTGCAGCACTGCATGCTTATCGCATGAATGAATAAAATAATGTCTATATTTTTTTTAATTAATACAAAACTGTATTTAAGCGATGAAGAAAGATCGTACCCTGTATACTAAATAATCATTAAACGACTCTATTGCTTTCTCCACATACATTTACAGTAATAATAATTAATATGGTAACATATATCGCTTTTGGCAGTATTGTAATAAACTTGAAAGAAATTAGACTTCATGATATTCCATTGAATGTTTTCGTGACCACTGAACATTCTTGGACATTTTCTTGGGTTGTAATTTTTTTCGTGTGATTTAAACATTTCAGAATTTCATTTTGATGACGTTCTAACATTTTGAAAATGGGAGAATAAAAATCGTTACAGCAATTCATTATCATCGGTATAAACCACAATTTTTTACTTGGTCTTGATTTCTCTGTACTAGTGGGATACAACGTTATCAATTTGAAGTGTAGTAAACATCATATCCATAGTTGTTTGTGTGCGTTTTAAATTGCTCCGTTTTGCTGAAAGTCTATTTTGTTTGAACGAGATCCGTATTTGTGGATAGAAATTCGTATGTATCTCGGTGATTAACTGAAATAAGAAGAAAATGTGTTCGTAATTTTTGCGTATTGGTTTGAAAAGCAAGCTTTTCACGTGAACACTCCTCCTCGCTTTAACTGGTGCTCACGGTCCAAATGCAGTGTAATACCTGACCTTGCCGACGTACTTTCGTTTCGGTCCAGAGGTGGAGGTTGCGTTAACCTGTTTGGTATAGTACTGCACTTGTATGAATCATTTGGGGAACCTGTTTCATCCAAGGTTATCTCCGCGGTTCCTCTGAATGACAAAAAAATGAATGGAAATAAAAGAACTCAGCCTTTGCCGACAGGATGCATGGTTAGTTAAATCCAAGTACGGCTCAAGGGAACTGGAAGTGCAGTTTGATAGTACCCTTTGAAACACTTTTTAAGGCATGCAAAAATAAGCTCTTGGCCAAAGCAATTTTTTTTGTGGATGGGAAACTAATTGAAATTTTTAATATATTATTTCTCCTTTCAGTTCTCGTTACGTAGAGGTTCAATCCAGCACTAGCTACACTATATGACTCTAAAGCCAAATACAATTTTACATTAACTGGTTCAAAAGCAAAATATATTAAGAAAGTAAAATAAGTTTGTTACTGTTTTTTTTTCGTAAGAATTAGAACGGATGAAAATATTTATTTTGCACTGCTTGCCATGCATATTTCATTATCTCCATCATCTCGAAAAAAATGTATAATGCTACTGAATTATTTTTAGAAAATAATTGCAATAAGCATTCAAATAAATTATGCAATAAAAAGTGACTTGAATTTCCATAACCAATCAGTAATATGTAGAAAACTTTCAAATATATTTTTCTGGCGCAAGGCCTTGTGTATGCAACATCTCTCGTAATGTGGACTGGATAAATTTTGCCTTGAAAGCTGTGTCATCTATGGATATATTTCATTCAACATACGGATATAACTATTTTTATTTGTCGAAATAAGTAGAAAGTGTTGAATGACGACGTTTGAAAATAGACCCTATTTGACTCGGAGCAGTCACAAGATAAACCTCTTCAGCCACGGGAGGGGGAGGCTATTCGCAAATGTTAATATGTAACTTTTTGGGTTGCTGCTCCAAAACCTTCAAATGAAACAGTGTGCTCACTTTTGTAGCGACAGTGACTTGCACCAATGTTAAAGTACGTGGAGAGGAAAGTTGCGGAGTGGGATGGGTGAATTTACCATGGCTATGCGATGGATGAATTTACCATGGCTATGCGATGGGTGAATTTAC
>BOPP01000167.1:1583096-1715177 GCA_017312745.1 Gryllus bimaculatus
CCATGGCTATGCGAACTGTGAATTTACCATGGCTATGCGAAGGGTGAATTTACCATGGCTATTCGAAGGATGAATTTACCATGGGTAATGAGAAGAGCATAGCACGATAGCATCCTCCACCTACACCCAGTAACAAGTACGACAATCATCATCTTAACTGGCAATTGATTTAGATTATTTAAATGACATTGTTCGAATAAAGTCTTCTTAAGATTACCAATAATCGTATTTGTTACGTTTGGAGAATTGTTTTCTTGAGGATCGGGATGTACCTCTTCGAAGTTTCGTTCGACGAAATTTTACATGAAATGAAGCTACTTTTTTAAGTTTATTATAAAATCATCAAGAACTGAAGTCGTTAACGACTACTTTAAATACAACTTTACAATATTAATAAGGTAACTTTATAATATATTACAGTATACATAAGTATGTGGAGACACATTAGATGCATGTTTTGTTACAGTATTAGTTTCTAGTATCCATACTAATGTACCTGTTACAATTAGATTTCTTTGAGAATATTGCTACTTTTACAGACGGAGCTACATATTCTTTCAAATGGTCCACCACATTCGATATGAGGAACATTTGTAAAGGAACACCACATGCACCAACCCCAGAAAGCCCTATGGACCAGCCTTCATTATGTGTTTGGTCGTAAGGATTCTCCGTGTAAAATGCAACTTGTTTATTACGTTAATCTTTATTGCGCGAGTTAATATTTGGAAAACGAGCGATGCTAGGAGAGAATTTTCAAATTTACACGAATTCAATGAAGCAACATTATAAACGAGTTGCATACACTATTGTATGTTATAACTGCATTATAAATTTTTAAAAAAAGTTAATTGGGGGGGGGGAATTATTGTGATTTCTCGGGTATTTGACATAAGTGCTGAAAAATAGTGTTCGGTTTCCCGCTACCTATCCTCGATTTTGTCGCTGCCATTGGCTGAACGTGTGTGATGACGCAATTATTCGTGCCATCAACGGCAAATACATCGTGCTATGTCATTTTATGAACGATTTCTTGAAACTAAAAAGGTCGTTTGTAATGCTGGAATACAAAAAAAAATTCCTTTTGCGTGAGTGCAGGTGTTTGTGGGGGATATGCACGCAATCTAGATACACCGACTGGAAGGAGTGGGGGGCACCCGTGTTTAGAATCTCCGATCCATCGCAGATCGCTATTCCCTGAGCCACCTCGTTAGCCACATCGTAAGAGATACGTCTAATATGTCTATTTATACTGTAATATATTGTAAAGTTACCATATTAATATTGTAAAGTTGTATTTAAAGTAGTCGTTAATGACCTTAGTTGTTGATGCGACTATAATAAACTAAAAAAAATGTGTAGCTTCATTTCATGTAAAATTTCGTCGAACGAAACTTCGAAGAGGTACATCCCGATCCTCAAGAAAACAATTCTCCAAACGTAACAAATACGATTATTGGTAATCTTAAGAAGACTTTATTGGAACAATGTCGTTTAAATACATCTAAATCTATTTGCCAGTTAAGATGATGATTGCTGTACTTGGTTTGGGTGTAGGTGGAGGAGGCTAACGCGCTATGCTCTTCTCTTTCCTGGGCAGGTGCTCATTACATGGTAAATTCACTCATCCCTTACCCATGGCAAATTCACCCATCGCATAGCCATGGTACATTCACCTATCGTGGTACATTCACCTATCCCTTATCCACAGTAAATTCACGCATCCAATAGCCATGGTAAATTCACCCATCCCACTCCGCAACCTTCGTCTCCGAGTACTTTAACATTGACGCAAATCACAATCACCACCAAGGTGAGCACAGCAGTTTCATCTGAAGGGCTTAGTGCAGAAACACGATAAGCTATTAATTAACATTTGCGAGTAGACTCCCCCTCCCGCTCTTAAGAAATCGCGATCGCGACTGAATTTTAATATACGATGCGCCAGGCCGTGAAAATTCGGTCAGCGCGTCCTTCACGCAGCGCTGTAAACGGGCGAATGATCTTCGTACACGCTTTCTTTGGTTACTCAACGGGACGTTTCGTACAGTAATCACATTTATAGCGTTTTCCACTTCGCGGTACACTTGCACGGTACACTTTTATATCTTCGATACGATAGAAGTTTGAAGTGATTTAGAGTATTGCTGCTATCTGGATCTCGCTGCACGACGCGGACACAGCATGGAATATTGAATGCAAATTTTCAACATTTTCTCAAAAATGGCTCTAAGTTTGTTTATTGAAGTTAGTCTGCAGATGGTGTAAAGAACTCTCTAAAAATGGGTCTCATTTTCGTTGAAATCACTCATTTTTCGAAAATTGCGAAAGTTCATTTTTTTAGGGTGTGCTGCTACAACTTAAATAGCGAAAATAGAGCTTTTTTTACTTAATAAATTCGTTGTTCTTAGATCTTGATGTAACGTTATGTATATTTTTTTAATATGAGCAGTTTTCGCATAATTTTACTTCAAGTACAGGCAATTTTTAAAAAACTTATTTTCTTAAAAATGGCCAATTTCTTTCTTTTAATTTTCTCTTCGTATGTATCAAAAAATTGTAACAAAATTGGTGCTGATCCCATTTTCAGCAAACTCTGCATTTTCGAGAACTGAAAAAAAATGAACATAGCAAAACTACAATATTGAAGGTAGAGAATTTTTGTCTTAAACGAAAAATGTTCTAAAAAGTCAGATCTTTAAAAGAGTCGGAATACAGATTTTTGAAAATACGAGTACACAGTTTTCCCGTAATTTCTGCTTGAAGTAAACGTAAATTTATAGGGGCCGATAGAAGGTAAGGCGCTGAAATTGATGGCGCAGAACTCACATTCGTTGAACTCTCGATTTTCGAAAATTGCAAAACTAAGAAATAATGCGAGAAAGTATAGCACCTGATTTAAGTGGGTTTATTAATAAATTATTGGAAATTCACCGACTCGCGAATTATTTTACCTCCATTTACTCCGGGTACGCCGGCCACTGATGCCCCATTTTGTGAACTTGTTCTCTCGCCACTTGGTGCATCGACTGATTAATTTCTGTTGATAACAAAAAACAAACATTACTGTCTCCTTGTTTATCTTATACCTGATTATCACGACAAGATGGAAGGATTTATACTTCCAGGCTGAAATAAAAGACGAATTTCCTTCAGGTCTTATACTCATTATTTTTTGAAAAATATGGTATCTCATTTATATGCTGACCTTATTTTAAAGCATCGATATAAAATAAGTGATTAAATATAGTTTGCCAAGCTTGCCAGTTTTTTTTTTTATGTATGCTTCCAATTATACTTCACCAATGCATCAGTGAGAAGTTGTAGAATTTTGTGTTAGTCACAATAACATTCTGTCTAGTAAAAGTTGGATGTATTTTCATTTAATGCTGTTTTAATGGGTACGAATTGAGTTCATAGCATATGGCCAGTTAGGGAGCATTTCATCGATATATGTATAAATTGATCTTGAAAATGTGTACCGAAATTCGTTTTTGGCAGGTGTTGAAACAGCAGAGCTTCAATTTGATTTTTATGAGTGAATTGAATCCGAGAACAACGCAAATAAGATGTCCTTACAACAAGTTTTCCAACGCCGTTTCCGTTTATAATAAAAACCATAACATATAGAGCAAATAACGTACCTTGTTGAAGTTTGTAAAGTGAAGTGATAGCAGAGGTTTACAACCAAGAGTGTTATTTGTGATATCGGCCATGAGTCGTTCAATATTTTCTGTAATACCACCTTCTTACAATAAACAATCGTATAATTAAGAAATACCTTTTCTTGGAATAGAACTCAAAACGCCATTTTTTTCTACAAGTTTCTTAACGGACGTCGTTACTGTTAAAATTCTTTACAAACATCAGCTGTTAAGAGTTCCTCGTTCTTCTGGTGGCTTACATACATTACAGTACAGTTTTACGAAAAAGAAAAAATAATTAAAAGTAAAAAGTAAATTGTCACGTGCCAAGATCTGCTTTTAGATACTCGCATTCCAAACGGCTGCAGAGTCGGAAATAGCTTTGTCGTGTCCTCAGGGGGCTCTGAAACTTCAGAAGGCCGGATGCCGTCCGTTCACGTATCGAGTCCGGATATCCGCACGCGACTTATTTACGCCAGTTAGCGCCAACGTCAGCACCGCATGATTTCTGTACTCGTATAATTACTAGTGTTTATGGTTCATCCAGTTTGTCTGTTAATGTGGATAGAGGGATACGCGAATAATGAGGATTCTTAACCTAACCTGACACTTAACCGATTTATTTTTTTCTCTTCTTTGTCCTACGTTCGTTGCACTTTTGTCGCGAATCCTATATGTAGTACATTACCTCCTAACACTTTGTGTTCCCAAAATCTAGGTTCTCAGACTCTAAGTTCGAGTCTCGTCGATGGCAGGATTTTTATCGCTCAGTCAGTACCTGGTTCGAAAACTGTCACTTCCTGGATGATCCTAATTTTCTAGAAGACGAGTGCTCTGACCATTTGTGTCTATGGTTTCCTCGGATCAATTCTAGACAGAGGCAGAATTGAAATTAAAATCTACATCAGGGTTGATTAGTTTGAGGAGTTCAGTTGAGAGAAAAGACATGCATTGAACATATAGTCGAAATAAATCAACCTTCATAATACAATGAAATAATTATGAGTCATTGTTAACAATATTGTTTATTATAATAGCAGCTTTCGATGGTTTAGCAATCATCAGTTTTCTAGTACAAGAAAAAAAAACATTAAACGTGAATAAATAACACTAGAATAAATAGATTACTAACGATTTAAAATTTTAGAAAACATAATTAACATTTTAAGAACGGTAAGGAAGAAAGAGGGTGTTAAATCATTTAGTATTACAAGAAAGTGAATGAATTTGAATTTGAACGTGTGAAATTTTGAAACAGAAAACATGGAAATGTAAGTTGAGGCGTTTCTTATCTGCTGTATGGAAGCCATAAAACGACTACGCGGGTTCGGGCGAGCCAATGGGCTTAAGTACCCGGCTGTGGGGAGGACGAGGGTAATGGCCTGCGTGTGGTGTGTTGTCTACTGTATCTACTTTTTCATGTTTTCGGTTTCAAAATTTCACATGTTCAAATTCAATTTCATTCACTTTCTTGTTACAATATTACACGATTTAACACCCTCTTTCTTTTTTTTCAGTTCTTAAAATGTTAATTCTATTTTCTAAACTTTTAAATTATTAGTGATCTATTTATTGTAATATTTTTTCTTCAATTTTTAATGGTTTTTTTCTTGAACTAGAAAACTGATGAAGATGGCTACGCCATCCAAAGGTGCTATTATAATAAACGATATTGTTGACAATGACGACTCATATGATTACTTCATTGTTAATGCCAACGAAAACTCACCACAATACCAATACTTCACAATACATTCACCACAATACCAATGCTTCACAATACATCCACCACAATTACAATACTTCACAATACATCCACCACAATACCAATGCTTCACAATACATCCTGATTTAGTCATCACCTCCGTCAGTCCGGGTGTCCCGACAGTCACTCAGTGTCAGACCTCTTCGGCGCCTACGAATAGCAACAAAGGTGTCGTTCATCGAGTCTCGGTCTTCTGACGAGGAATTACCAATTTTTGCGTATCCATTCAAAATATTCTGGAAATTGGTTTAAAAAAGAGTTTTTCGTTTTATTTAAGAAACTATAACGCATTTCGGGGGATTTATGGCACTTTCAGAAATGATAAACAGCGCTCTAGATTCCTCTCGATAAAATAAATCGATTTGCACATCTTCGCCTGTTCACTCTCGGATGTTGTGGAAGAATTCTAAAAAAAATGATTTTTTGAAAGGTAAAATGTATCTAAGAGAACCTTGATGAAACGATGTGAATTATTTACGTCTTTCCGCCATTTACACTTGAATTGCCACGACTTCATTCATCGGATAGACAATAATGCAGCATAACTTTGTCATAAATTACCAGAGCTGGTGGTGCCAGCCTAGGCCGGTAAAAATAATTCCCTCTTAATCTGATTGTGTGTCTCGTAATCCATAAAATATACCCATCAAAAAAATTGCTTGGAAGTTTCGAATGTTATTCATTTACCATCTTTGTATTGCAAATAAGTTTAAAAACTACAATAGGCGATTAGGATTTTTTTTCTTCAAAGAATGGTACCCTAATTGATTCACCTTTTTAGATTAAATTTCAAAGTGATGTTGAACGTTCAGCGTTTCTCTCGAAGAAATCTCTCAGTTATTTGAAATCTACCGAAAATCCTGCAAGAATAATTATCGTCATTAAGATGTGCAGATATTTTTTGCGAAACGTCATTATTGACTCGTCGCTTAACAAGCTCCGTCGTGTTTCCTTGTGATTCATCTGACCTTTGTCCCTCTTGCTAATCAGCGTAATCCTTTTGAGAAATCTGTTAGTTGTCACTCTCTTAAGAGTTTTACAGGAAATCCTTTCATTTCCTTCTTCTCACGGAGTTTTCCTTTCGTTTTCTCTTCTGCTACCAGAGTTTGAAATGAGCATAGAGAGAAAGCTGTGAAAGAACACTACGCTGATCGTAAGAAATTGGCGTGCAATACCAACATATCGGCAGCGATTACTTACCTAGGTCGCAATGCAGCTTCGCATATCCGGATGTTCTATTGATTGACTTGATTGATTGACTTGATTGATTGACTAGGTTGATTGACTAGGTTGATTGACTAGGTTGGTTGACTAGGTTGATTGACTAGGTTGATTGACTAGGTTGATTGACTTGGTTGATTGACTTGGTTGGTTGATTGACTCCGGGTGCGTCAACGGCTAAGGTTATAAGTACCGTAAGTGTAGTGCACTTGAGGTGGCGGTAATCTTCCTCCACTGGATGGCGAGATCCGGTGCCGACCTACAGCATAGCGTGCGGTTTTCTCCAAAGAGAGCCAAGACAAGCTCTAAGCTCTCGACTGGTCTCCCGGCATGTGTGGTAGTGAGGTGCACGTAAGTGTGTGTACATAAGGGGTAAGGACGGGGCAAGGAAGAGGAAGAAAAGATCGCGCGTGGTCCGTGGCCCGTTTGTTAGGGTACTGCTCCCGCATGCTATGCTCCCGGCCGGTCTCCTGGCTTGTGGTAGTGTAGTGGGCGTGGAAGAGTAAGTGTGTATAAGGGGTGATAATAGGAGAAGGAAGAGGAAGGAAAGATCGCGCACGGTCCGTGGCCTGTTTGTTTGGGTACTGCTCCGGCATTCGCCTGGTGTTGATCTTAACCATCACAGCCGGGAAGAGCTCTAAGCTCCCCACCGGTCTCCCGCCATGTGTGGAGTGTGGTGCATGCTAGTGTAAGGGGAGAGGGCAGGACAAGGAAGAGGAAGGAAATATCGCGTATGGTCCGTGGCCCGTTTGTTAGGGTACTGCTCCGGCATTCTCCTTGTGTAGATCGGAGAAACCACGAAAAACTCCCGATCAGAGCAGCCGGCCGCTAGAATTCTCCTCCAGACAGCTGTTGAATTCGATCTAGCTATATAGCCAGTGTCGAAAATCGTGCCATGGTGGATCTCGAACCTAGGACACCCCCACCCGTCAGTATAATTTTTGCGGCTGCACCCCACGCAAATGAGAATTTTTGTTTTTTTAATGTTTAATTTTTCACTACATTTCTTCTGAACCAGATATTTTACGGCTGGGTTTTAAAGAAACGCCAAACTTCATCTTCACCTCGACCACGGCGTAACCTCGTAGATGCCTTTCGCAAATTCTTCGTCACGGTAGGCTATCAGTAACCTTTCCTTCACCCCTTTGTCCGAACAGCCCCCTCCCCCTTTCACTACCGTGTCCCTCATTGGACATGATAGGAGAGAAGGTAGAGTGAGTACCAATCTTACTTCAATTAGTATTTTGGTGGTATTAGTCGATAATATACTGTATCTATTCTATGATTTAACTAAAATCAACAGTAATCCATTGGTGTTTATGGATGATTAATATCAGTGGTGCACCAAGGGGAGTTTGAGGTTACTCCCCCCCTCCCTGCCCCTTGCCAGGAACCAGTGAAACACATTCTCAAATGTAGTTAATTTTTGCGGCTGCACCCCACGCAAATGAGAAAAAAATCTTTAACGGTTAATTTTTCACTTCAGTTATTGACACTTCATTTCTTCTGAAGCAGAAAGCCAAACTTCATCTTCGCCTCGACCACGGCGCAACCTCATAGATATCTTTCGCAAATTCTTCGTCATGGTAGGCTATCAGTAACCTTTCTCTCACCCCTTTGTCCGAACAGCCCCCTCCCCCTTTCACTACCGTGTCCCTCATTGGAGCTTCCTTCCGCCGAACCCCTGTCGCATAGCTAGAGATAGCGATCGCCATAGCACGCTCCACTTTACGTGCATCGCCTGCTTATCTTATCCGCCGCTCGCCACCCGCCGCGTAAGCCCCGGCGGTCTTCGGACTCGCCATTGCAAATGCGAACGACGTGCCGTTCAGTTCGCTTCCAAGGCTCGACGATGAAACCTCGAAACCTCAGGTATGGCGCATGTATTTTATAATACGAAATGAGTTTCGTTTCTCCTTGTAGTGGTAACGGGTCGTTGTTCATATGGCTATTGCCCTTGTTAAATTATAGTTGCTTTATTTTTCATATGTCCGTTTATTTTTCATATATTTATTTCCTTTTCGTATGCTTATTTGTTTTTCATTTTTTATATATTTGTTCATTTATTTTGCTATTTAAGGTCGCATCAACATCTAGGACAGTAGCGACCATTTAACGTTGCATTTAACGGTATGATTTCTGCGACATGATATTGTGATGATGGGGGTGAAAGGTCGAACACTAATACAACGAAGCCCGAGGCGGGACTCGAACCCGCGATCCTTCGGTTCGAGATCGCTACGGCACTACTGCCTTAATGACCTCGGCCATCGGACCGGCTATTTCTTTATTTTTGTTGATGTGCTTGTGATAGATCTTGGGAGGTAGTTGCGTGCAACATCGATGTATTTGATAACGTTTTATCGAAGACGCTGTCTTGTTGATATTTTGTGCTCGATGTATTCACGTGGTTGACATTTTATTTTTTGAACGAAAAAAGTATAATAAAAGACAAATAATTTTCAGAGACCCATAAATTGAAAATCCTTTTACTTTGTCGCATATAGTTTCTGGGAGTACAGAAGAATTATTGTAATGCTGTGCCAAAAACCGAGCTTATTCGACAAGAAAATGCGTATTGTCGGGCCCTGGTTTTGAAAAATTGGACACACCTTGTTCCTTTATAAAGTAAATTAGTTTCTCTAAAATATTTAGTCAGAATCCACATTTTTGTGGGACGTTAAATCTGAAAAATTTGTTTGTGGTCTACGCCATGGTCTAAACCGACGACGATTTTTCTCCAAAATTGTTAATCCCCGATGGATGCAGACGAACTCGGGAATTTTAAACGAATATTTTGAGGGGGGGCACTAACATGAAGCCTTCACATATTAAAAATTTTATCAATAACTGATCTTAGTTTTTGGATGTTCGATTTCTTTGATTGAGTGAAGGGTGCAGGTCTAGTTTTCGTTGGATTGATTGATTGATTGATTGACCGATCGTGCCAAGGTTATTAGTCCCATAAGTGTAGTACATGTTTCATCTCGGACACTGTGAGTGATATTCCCCCGCTGGATGGCGAGATCCGGCACTGACCTAGGTCTAATTGCGTGGATTCTCCTCAAACCAGGCATCCCCCGCCAGCTCAGCAACGCCCCAGCCGGGACAAGCTCTAAGCTCCGATCTCCCGGCATGTGTGATGGTGTAGTGTATGTTAGTGTAGTTGTGTGTAATCGACGGAAACGATAAGTAGGAGGAAGGAACGATCTCGCGCGGCCCGTGGCCCGTTTGTTACGGTACTGCTGCGGCATTCGCCTGGTGTTGATCAGAGAAACCACGGAAAACTGCCGATCAGAGCAATCGAATTCTCCTTCTGACCGCGGCTGAATTCGACCTAGCTATGTAGCCAGCGACTAAAATCCTGCCCCCTATTGAACTCAAACACTAGGAACTCCCGGTTGATGCCCTGAGCCACTTTTTCAGGTTCATTGTCGTTGTACTTCTACAACGAGTGAGTAAAGTTACGAGAAATGCGAGAAAGCATTGTGTTTGTGGGACGTGCCTGTGTGTGTCTCCCGGTTGATGCCCTGAGCCACTTTTTTCAGGTCCATTTTCGTTGTTACTAGAAATGCGAGAAAGCGTGTGTGTGTGTGTGGTGTTGCGCAGGACGCGGGACGCGACGTACAACGAGGAGGAAGGCAGCGTGCGCATCTTCCTGCGCGGGCGGCCGGTGGTGCTGTACGCGCCGTCCGCCGTCGCCGACGCCTACGACCTCACCAAGGTGGCCACGGCACCGCACACCAAGCTCAAGCTCGAGTGGGTGTATCCTTTTCTCGCGGGCGCTGCCTTCCCACGGGGCTAGCAAGCAAGCAGGCAAGCAGACCATTCCTTGCCTGGGATCCCTCTTGTGCCTTTCCTCCTCCTCTTCCTCGTCTTGTGCCTTTCCTCCTCCTCCTCCTCCTCCTCCTCCTCCTCTCCTCTCCTCCTTCCTCCTTCCTCCTCCGCCGTTCTTGTTGGTGGCCTTTCCTCCTCCTTCCAGCGTCATCTTACCTTCCCCTCCTCCCCCCGCGTCTTGTGCCTTTCCTCTCTCTCCGGTTTGTACCTTTACCTCCTCGCTCTTGTGCTCCTCCTCCTCCGCGCGTCTTCTCTCCTCCTCCTCCTCCCTCCGCCCCTCTCCTGTGTTTGCCTTCCTCCTCCTCCTCCTCCTCCTCCTCCTCCTCCCTCCGCGTCTCTGTGGCTTTCCCTCCTCCTCCTCCTCCTCCTCCTCCTCTCCTCCTCCTTCCTCCTCCTCCTCCGCCTTCTCCCCCTCCGCCTTCTCCCCCTCCGCGTCTTGTACCTTTCCTCCTACTCCTCCTCCTCCGCCTCCTCCGCCTCCTGCGCATCCTCCTCCGCTTATTGTGCCTTTCCTCCTCCTCCGCTTCTTGTGCCTTTCCTCCGCCTCCTCCCCCTCCTCCTCCTCCGCTGTTTGTACCTGGTAGAGTTTGAAACACTTCAAAATCTAAAAACGTGTCATATTCCTAAATTTTCTGACCACACACCGGTTGAAACAATAAATTTCTTGCGTAAAAAAACAAAACCTGGATGTCGCCCTTGACGAACACCTAGATATGGCTACCGCGGGCGCGACTGCCGCGCCAACCTACAGCTGCTGCCGACGGGCGAACTGGTGTACTTCGTGGCGGCGGCGGTGGTGCTGTACAACGTGGAGGAGCAGGCCCAACGCCACTACCTGGGCCACACCGACGACGTCAAGTGGTGAGTGCGTTTGGACCCTTAAATCGAGGCGCCATAAAAAAACACCTTCACTAGTGAGAGCAAATTCGAAACGATCATGTACAGGTGTCCGGGAGAAAATGTTACAAACTTCTAGTAGGGGTCGTAGGGGTCGACGAGCTTCTTGATTCCCTCGGTATACGGGTGTTCGGGAATAAATCTTACAAATTTCTTGGTCATGTAGGGGTCGAAGAACTGCTTAATGCTCTCTGTACAAAGATGTTTCGGAACAAACGTTGCAAACTTCGAGGGCATGTAGCGGTCGAAGTACCACTTGTTCCTCTCTGTATTCAGATGTCTCAGAACTAACGTTAGAAACCGTAGGGACTGTAAGGATTGAAGTACGAACACTTCATTCTCTCTAGACACAGATGTCTCAGAATATATATTACATATTTCTGGGGCATGTAGGGGTCAAAATATCACTTGATCCTCTCTATTCACAGCTGTCTCGGAATAAGTGTTGCAAACTTGCAGAGGATGCAGAGAGGTGTCGAAGATACTCTTTGGTGAGATGTGGTGGGAATGTTAATTTAATTTACACTTGTGGCATTAGCCCCTGGTTGATAGGCAACCCATCATGAACTTATGTTGGGCAGGACACATTCTGACACGCACTGGGGATTCCCAAATATGCTATAGATCAGTTAGGAATATTTTTTTCGTAATTAAATATATTGAGTTAATACATGTATATTGTTAAAACATTTATATTTATGATAAAATTTATGCATCATACCTTTTCAAATTATTTTTAATGTATTAATATTTTGTCTTATTTTAAAACGAAATAAAAGGGATAATTTTTATAAATCTGCTCTACAACTTCAAGGGTGACGAGGTTCTATTCGTTGTCTTAACCTCTGAAATATTCATAATCTTCGTACTGCAGTACTTCCATGGAGAGTACCAAATGGCTTAGAGAACATTTTTGTTCATACTTGTTTTATAATTTTTTTTATAGTTTACTTTCTTCATGATGATTGTATCAATTTGTTTTCCTTCAGCCTTGCAATTCATCCCAACAAACTCCTGGTGGCCACTGGTCAGACAGCAGGACATGATAGGAGAGAAGGAAGAGTGAGTACTAATCTTACTTCAATTAGTATTTTAGTGGTATTAGTCGATAATATACTGTATCTATTCTATGATTAAACTAAAATCAACATTGATGCATTGGTGTTTATGGATGATTAATATCAGTGGTGCACCAAGGGGAGTTTATTAGGCTTCTGCTCCCCCCCCCCTCTCCCTCTCCTTTCCCATTACCAGGAACCAGTGAAACACATTCTCAAATGCAGTTAATTCGAGTTGTAATGAACCTCTAGGCACCAAAATGTTTGGCACATTAGAGTTGAAGATCCCAAAATATACTATTTTTTTCAGTTGTGATTGGTTTCATTATTTGAAAGGCATTATTTCAGTTGCGGCAAATTCAAAATTAAAATATTTTTGAGCCTTCACATTTTAATTACAGCATCCGGAATGAATATCTTCATGCAGTCTTAACACTCTTGAATGCCTTGGGCACCTTTGACAGCTTTCTTCATTCGCCATCAAACTTTTTTCTTCTGTACTGGAAGACCTTCGCATTGGATTCACGATGTCCATGTTATATTAGTTTTTGCTAGATTAACTTGTGGTTGTCAGGGGCGAGATGAAGTCGTTCATTCAGAGATCCCCTCAATACCTTTCAACCACCATATATGTTACAAGCGTAATTCACAAGATCTTGAACGTGCAAACCTGTAGTTATATAAACTTGTGATACTACTTCTTCAATGGCTCTGTAGTTCAACATGAATCTTGGCAGCTTGAACCTTGAAACTTTAGAATCTATTTCCTCCATCCTCACCTGTCTTCATCTGCTCTTCTACATATCCGTGCTCCGATAATTCTCTTTTCCCCCTCGCCACAGCATCTTCCCATCTATTTTTGGTTTTCCTGTTGGTCTACTGCCATACAGTTTACCATTTAACGCTTCCTTTGGCAGTCTGTCATCTTCCATCCTCACCATTGTCCTACTCGCCATAATCCCTGCAATCTTACATTGTCTGCCACAGGTGACTCCTTAAACAGTTGACATGTTTCTTTGTTATGTCTTGTTCTCCATATGCCGTTTTCTTGTATGGGGCCTAGAATTTGTCTTAAGACTTTCTTTTCAAAGATGTTAATTTTATTCTTCATATTTTCATTTGGCACCAATGTTTCACAAGAATAACACATTACAAGTCAAATAATAGATTTATATATTCTTAACTTTACTTCCCAGTGTAGAGTTCTTGACCGGAAGATATGTAACAGGGTGAGATATGCTTGATTGGCCAGAGATCTCCTTAATATCTCCTCGTCTTCATTCCAATTGTTTTACATCAGCACTCCTAAATATGTGAATTTCTCCACTGTTTCTATGGCCTCTTCTGTGATGACCTTTGGGGTTATAAATTTGTAATACTGAGGTGAATATATTTCCTTGAATTTGTTATGTCCATCAGGATCAGTGACTTTGCTATATCCAAAGTTGACACTACAAGTTTTTACCAATTTTCTATAGTAACAAAGTCATTCGAATTCTCAACTAAGTACACTACAAATTACTATAATTAATAAATAAAAATAAATTTCAGAATAAATATAATTTTTTATAATAAAACTTTAAGATTGCTGGCCTCTAAAACTATTCTCCTTCCCATCCTCCACCCTCACCCATGTCCCTAGAAAACCATGATTGTGCCACTGATTACTATAGATGATTATGAAGGTGATTATTCATGGAAATGGATGTTGTAGTAGGTATTATTACAAAGTTAAGTTTGTTAGAATTTGTTTATTATCTAGAGACATCCGGAGCATCATCATAAAAGAAATGGGATCGATATTTATTTTATTTGAATGCTGATTGATTTGGGACACTTATATTTCAACTTCAATTTATTAAAATGTTGCTAAGTTGTGCCTAAGATATAATTAGAAATTACTTAAGCTATATTTTAATTTTTTGGATTTGGAAATTAACTGTACATCTTAATGACTTGCTTAATTTTACTTAATGAAATGCTTTTATTTATACTTTTTTCTAAATATAAAAAAAAATGGAAAAAAAAATACTTTTCAAAATATTTTCTGCTGTATACATAAGCAAATACAAGAAATATTTGTGTTGCAAGGGTAGAGCTATGATAACCTTTTATATAATTTTTTACTTCTAGTAAATATTTTTAACTACTTTTTCCTTGGTCAAGATAAATTGTCTAGACAATCTGATGTTATCGATAAATCACTAATGAAATTGTTCAGAACTATTTTTATATTATTCTTGCTTTTAGTTGACCCTTAACTGCAATTCAAAGGAAATAAACTTTTCAGGAACATTCAGTAATAAGAATTGCCAGTAATTTAGAAAATAATTTGTATAGGGAGGCTACTCCATAAATTAATTTAGTGAATTCACATTTAAATATGAAAAATGTTAATTACCAAGATACTTGAATTACAAGGCCTGGTTTAACCCATATATTTAACACAAAATCTTACTACTTATTGTCATCATGCTACTTATCATTATCTTTATTACCATCAACACTATCACCACCTTGATTTGAATCATCACCATCCCTGGCAGCATCATTTCCTCCTCTGCTATAAGTAACAAATACCTATTATAACGTCAATGATTATCACCATCTATCATGAAAGTAAAGTTGGTTTCATTTCATCTCCAGTCTTATGAATCGGTTCTTGGTAACTGAAGCTCGTTATAGCTTCAGAAAACATTGATGTTTTTGACATGCTTTCATAAGTAGCCTCTCTGTATGTAATGTATTGACAGGGATTTTCATTGTTGTTGTTGTCAGTCCTGGAAAATGAATCCACCCCCTGACAGAACTGCGCCGGAAGCAGAGATGTGGGTATGTTGGAGGCAGACACTGAAGCTCTTTTCTGGGCACTACAGGCAATCACTGTCTCTCGCACTGTATCTCCACATATCTTTTTGTGTTACTAATCCCATGAACAGACATCAGACAGACAGAATTACTGCAATTGTTTACAAAAGTAATATTTGTTTTCTCACTCTTTTGAGAATGTTTCCATGTTATCTCAACAGAAAAAAGTTAACTACTCTAAAATTTCAATACTTGTACGTGAAAAAAATTTTAAATAATTGTTCTTTAACAATAAGAAAATCATATATTTTTTACACATTTCTCTTTAGAAACATCAAAATCACAAATTTTGTGATTGATGAATTGATAGGTTCCCAAAAGCATCTCGGGTCCCATTTTAGATTGTACTGTTGAGTGGAAACAAATGTGTGAAAAAGGATTGTTTTGGATGCTATAGTCACAAGTTTAGAATCGCCTGGAAGTATTATCAATCATTTCTAATTTTTTATTTTTGATGGTAAATATCCAATATCTGTCTGGTGACAGTTTTGACATTTTTCTCTTTCAGTCATAACATTCCAAGAGTGTATAATTGTGTTTTGGATTCTGTTGGTGTTCTTGATGTTTATTGTTTGGTGAGTGTCCAACAATGTCATTGTTCTCTAGTTTACTTACTTAGTAGTTCACTCTGGAATCTGATATGTCAGATGGCAATATTTCAGGGATCATATTTAAAGTATTTAATGTTGTATCTTCTTGACACTTTTTTTAAGCCAAAGTAGTTGTACTTAAAATATTGTATAGCCAATGATTTTAATAAATTATTAATGAACAATGACATTGTTAATTTTCAAGGCTTCAGCAATATTTACCAACACCTCTCACTTCTAACCTCCATTGTGGTGCTGGCAACTGAATTTTATACTTTTTTGTCTCTTTAGTTTATGAGCAAGAATTTGTACATTTGTTAGATGTGTATATTTTTGAATATTTGTTGTTTTTTCCTTGATTTCATTTGCAATTTTTGTGTGCTTCTGAAGATGCAGATTTTTTGACCTTGTATTGCCTTAAGAGAAATTAAAACACAGTTTTTGGTATAGAATATATAGGAAGATTTAATTTGTGAATGGCTTTGTATTATATTATTACTTGAACAAATTTGCATTCGGCTTCGTATGAACTCAGGTCATATACTATGATTGCCCATTATGATTCGTGAAAACATATTAATCTGTATTTACATTAATTTGGTGAATTGAAAGTTGTATTCTCAATACCAGTTTCAGGTCATTTTGAAACACAAAGTTAAAAATTAATCTTATTTTCACTTATATATTAATGAACATTTTCTTAAATAATGTTCGTATTATAGTATTCCTAAAAATCATTCCTTAATTCTTCATTTTGTGAATATTAAACTTTGTGACAGTGCTTTGTCTTCTCTTCTGGATTGTTTCTCTTTCAGGGAGTGATGTGGTGTGTCTGCCTCTCTTTATGTTTTGGCTTTTTTAATGATTTTGCCATTCTTTGTTGGCACTTTTGGTGTTGCCTTGATCTGTTTCCTTTTCTTGCTTGACTTTTGGTGTTTACATGTTTGTATATGTTCTGACATGCTAAACACATCAAGATTAGGATTGTTCCGGTAATTGTTTTGCTATATCCTTTGCACTACCTTTTTGTTCATGATATTTGCATGGACATCTTTTTCCCTAGTATAGTTCTTATCTGTGTAATTTTGAATGTTAAATGGTGCTTTGTATTTGGAGATTGATGACTGTTATTCAGAAACTTGTTTGTAATGATTTGTATATAAAAAATTGCCTGGCTAATTTTATGTATTTGTAAATGTTGCATTCAACTTTCATATTTTAAATATCACTTTCATGAAGAAAAAAAAAAATATTGCCTCTAATTTCAAAAGAGATTGTTTTCTGGATGAAACATTTACACTAATTTTACAGTAACTCAAGAGGGTACATTTGTCAATAAATGTATAAATTAATTTTTGCAATTTTTCAGTACTTCTTTAATGTATTTCCTCTTAGATGGATGTATTTAATAGTAGGATAAGACAATTGAAAATTAAAGGAATTTTTAATGCTATCACTTTTTTCTACATTATCTTACTGTTGTTTAATAGTGCTTTTACAGATATGCATGTCATATTATCAAATTGAGCATGTCTGGTCTTTCATAAAAAAAAAGTAGTCTTTGCTTTGAATCTTGCACATTGAAATTAAATATTTCATTGTATACAAAAAATCTATTGCTTTACTACTATTGTGAGTATTTTCATTCACTTTGTTTCTAAAATAATATTGAATAAAGCTTATTTGGATGCATACGTGTGGTTGCAGCTCCTGTTTAAATTGTGTTTTTCTGAGCCAGTAAATGTTTTATCGTGTAGGACTTATTATTTTTTAATTTCAAAATATTAAGTTTCTTATAATACACTCTTTGTTCACAGCCACATATCCGCATCTGGAACTCCGTGAGCTTAAACACTGTGTCAGTGATTGGTATTGGAGAATTTGAACGATCCATTTGTTGCCTTACTTTCTCCAAAGCGGTAAGAATCTTCATTTTCTGTAGAACCAGATTGGTCATTTTACAGTTCTATCAAATGCCAGAGAAAAATTGTTATAATAAATATATTAATCAATAGTCAAGGGAAAAAAATACTTAAATAAAATATCATTTTGTAGAGGAAAGAGTCAAACACTCAATCACGCTTTTGTCGGAAATGGAGACACTTTGCATATGACTAAATATGAACTCGTGTGCGACCTTCAGAGTTGTAGCTGGGTATTTCTCAATCTGAACAGCAATGGCCTTGTTTGAGACATAGTAGATACATTCTCACATAAATAATCTTTTAGTAATTTAAGCAGCAAGGCATTGACACTGAAACTGTATTCTTCATTGACATGGTTTCAAAAAATTAAACTATCTGTTAAAGAAAATGCTACATTTTATTAAGTGGTGTTTTCTTATGCTTCTAGTATTAAAGTGTAATACTTCAGTTCATTGCCATTATCAGATCATCATCAGTGCAAGTATTTGTTTAATACTTCAGTTCAGTGTCATCATCATAGTACTAAAAATATTTATAGTAAATAATGTCTAAAAGTTGTTTAATAATCATGTTAACGACAATAATCATAGTGAATATGATGATGAAAAATCGAAAGATGTGCTTCTTAGTTTTCAAACCTTTCTTAGCCTTGAGAATTTGTAACTTCTATATCTCTTATTTTATAATATTTTTTTCTTGATTCATTTGTATTTACATAAGTAATTATTGTTCAGTGGATTTAGTTTGACTAATCAAGATGAACTTTTTAGGATGGTGGAGTGTTACTTTGCGCAGTGGATGAAGCTCCCGATCACAATATTTCTGTTTGGGACTGGCAGAAGGGAGACCGTGGTCTTAAGATAACAGAGACAAAGGTATCCACAAATTCTTGTATCTTTCTAATACTTTTATTTAATTGTTAACATACAAGAGTATTTCAGAATTGTAGTGAACCATTGTGTATTAGTAAGTGGTATAAAGTGCTTAAAACATCTTATGTTACAATTTAATTATTATTAATCAAACATCCAAAAATGAAAGAAAATCTGTATGTAACACTTGGAGGAGGGAAAAAATGGTACAGTGAGTGTTTCAGTTTGTGACTGTTTGAGTGTTCATTTTGCTAAAAAAAAAATGACCTTCCCCATAAGTAATAACTTTATGCTTCTTTATTAATAGTGCTCAGCAGACACTGTGGTGGCAGCAGAATTCCATCCTATGGATCGCCAGTCAATTATCACTTGTGGGAAGTCGCACATTAATTTCTGGACTTTGGATGCCGGTGGGACTCTGTACAAACGAATGGGGATCTTTGAAAATCGAGACAAGCCCAAATATGTGACCTGCTTGGCATTTACACAGACTGGAGATGTCATTTCTGGAGATTCCAATGGCAATGTAATCATCTGGGGCAGAGGTATAGTTTTCTATAGTTAAATTTATTACCTTTTGGGGTAGTGAAATAAATTGTAGTATGTGAAGTGCTCTATGTCCAGAATTTTGCTTGAAATGACTATCAAGGGAAATAGAAATTTGTTTACTATAAGCAATCAGGTTTCATTTTACCGTTGAAATTGATGATTAATTATTTGCACAACTCAGACAAATTTCTAATTTTTTTTTTTTTTTTTTTTTTTTAACAATAATTTCAGGTACCAACACAATATCAAGATTTATTCGCAATGTGCATGAAGGTTCTGTGTTTTCTATATGTGTTCTGAAAGAAGGCAGCATAGTAACCGGAGGAGGAAAAGACGGGCGACTTGTTCAATTCGACTCGCAGTTCAATGCAACTGGTCTTGAGACTCAAGTAAGTAACAAATAACCTTCCAATTTGCTGTTAACCAACCCCAGATGCAGAGGTCATTGAGATGGGAACACCATACCTTTCTCCACTAAGTCACTAATTCAAACCCCATCTCCAGAAAATATGTAACTTGAAAGAAGCTGTCAGTAGAATTCCTGAACTCTACCAAATATGAAAAATGGTGAGAGTTTGAATGCGTTTCTCTTTCCCGAACAATAAAATTTTTAATCCATTTTTATTTTATTTATTTTGTTTGATTTAATTTGTTATATATGACAGAAATAGAACTGTTTTTCCTTGTATCATTAGCTTTGTTACATTACTATTGCATAGTAATAGCACTAAAATGTAAATCAACTATTTGCAATATTTCTTAGTAACATATGGAGCAGTAATTGTTTATTGTTGTTTTGTTGTGTCTTTAAAATGTAGCAAAATGTATCAATGCTTTATATGATTTTGGTAATATTTTTTTCCTCCATTTTATTTTAATTTTTTCAATGTGCTTGCTTTGCTCAGTTGGTGGAGCATGTAGGAGCCGTGCGTGTAGTGGCGGAGGGTCGCGGCTCGCAGCTGTTGGTAGGCACCACTCGCAACTGCATTCTGCTGGGCACGCTCGAACTGGGCTTCTCCCCTGCAGTGCTAGGCCACACGGACGAGCTCTGGGCAGCAGCTGCCCATCCGTCTCTGCCGCAGTTTCTCAGCGGAGGCCACGACCGCCTCTTGCAGCTGTGGGATGCGCAGAGTTGTTCGACTGTGTGGAGCAAGGACCTCGGGGTAAGTCTAACTGTCGGCATGTTTGATTTTTTTTAGCTTAAATCAGGACTTGATTTGTGTTGGAATGTGAGGGAATAGCTTTCCAGTTCCTCAGGAACGAAATAGGAGGAAAGCTAGGGCATTAAAACCTAAAATTTTGAGGCCAAATGCCTCCAAGAGACATTTCTCACACCGTAATCTACAGGATGAAATCTTTTTGAATATGCTAATAAGTTTTTGAGGGGGAGAAGGATGGAGGAGATGGAGAGAGAAAGGGAGATGAAGGGTAAAACAACATCTGCCAGGTTCCTCTAGTTTCTATTAAATTAATAATTAATTTGGGGCACTTTTTGGAACTTAAAATTTTATAAATCTAGCAATGGTTTTAATTATTGCCCTGACAAAATTGTGAAGTATGGGCAGATAACGGTAATCTGCAGCACCAGAATCCCCAACCCTCTCGCTGGCAATGCATGGTTTAATTGTGAATAAAGGTACAATGATCATGGTTGGCAGTATTTGAAACTAGAAAATTTTTCCTCCCAAGTTTCAGAAAATTTACTTGCATTCTCAAACAAACTTTAGATTTGGTTACTGTCAAAATAACAATCCATCCTTCCTTCTCATGCAATTAGCAAAAAGAGGACTCAGTAACATGTGCACTGAGTGAAGCTATATTTATGTCCAAAAACAAAGCAAGGGGGGGGGGTCTTTCTCTGCATTTCCTCTATGGATCAAGGGAAACTGGATAGAAAACAACATCAAAATAGGGGTTATTGACTTAGAAACAGAGGTACAATACTTCTAAAGGCATGTTTTCAAGTTTTGTCTTTTAGAATTACACAATACAAACATTAACTAATGCATTTATATTGTGGAAAAAAATCATTTTTAATGCTCAATATAGTATCTTATTGTAGAGAAATGGTTATGCAGCAGAAAAGTTTTACTAAATTAAAGACATTCAAAATTGTATATCAAAGTTTACTCATTAATGCCATTAAGCGGTGTGCAGTAAAATAACATTCCTCTATTATATATGGAATTCTTTTTGTGAAAAAGAATGCTGGGAAAATTTTCAACCTTGGGAAAAGGTAGAGAATTATATTGAAGTGTTTGAAAAAGTTACTAAATTTATAACAAAAATTATAGTAACAAAATTAACAATAGATAATAATTATGTTACTCAAGTTCTTAAATTAAGTATTTTTTTTATTAGTTTCACAATTTCAACAATCCATTTTTATTCACACTTACATATTACATGCTCTTTGAAATTTTACACATTTCTATTTTCCTATCAAGCGCAGCTAATTTCATGCTCTGCGAACTGAACAAATCTTGTTATAAGTATTACTTAAAATGATCGTATTATTTCTTAAGTTATTATGTAAGATATATGTTTAGTACTTTGTTTTTTGGCCGTGAATATCATGAAGTTGCAAGTATAACTTGGGGTCCATATTTGCAGAGATTTCCTTTCTCCTCCATAGTATGCCACAAACTGTTTTTAACTTTTTTACTTTAATTTTAAATAAATAAAAATAAATGATAAAATAATAAACCTTTTTTGTAAGAAAAAAATAAAAAATAAAAGACAAACAGATTGTGTGATTGTTGATATTACTGCCTTGGGTAAGGCAGCTCAAGACGAGAAAGAAATTTTACAGTAACATTTGTGTTGATTACAGGAACCTCTTCAGTCAGCTGCATTCTCTCTTGATGGTTCCATAATTGTGGTTGGTTGCACTTCTGGTCGATGGATGGTAGTGGATGCTGAGACAAGAGAAGTATATTCAGTACACACTGATGGAAATGAACCAATCCAGGTATGAAGGATTGAATAGGCAAATTGATAAAAGATTTAGAACAGAATTGTTGAAAATCATTATGTTCAAAATGATTATTTTGGTCTAACTGTATTTAAATTTCTAAATGATTATTCTAATTACAGGTTTGCTGCTAAATTGTGGTATTTGGGTTCATTGACAAATGCAAATGAGAAATTTTTAATTTTTTGTTTTTCTTAAATTAATTTCGATACATCAATTTCTCTTAATCACTGAGATATGTCATAATGAATTTGTTATGATTAGAGCAGATTAGGCATACAAAAAATAATCAATATTTACAATTTGTTTTGAGATCAGATTCAAAGTTAAATTTACAATAGTTTAAAATTGGGATGTGCAGTAATGAAGTTGGTGCAGCCTTAGGAGCCATTCAGAGGCAACATGCAAAGCCTTCTGAAGTGAATTTCTCCAAATTTTTAATTTTGAAACGATGATAAATGAATGATAATATATTTTCTATGAACTTTATTTTTTTCAATAGAGTTTAAAAACAATGTTTTTACTTCCTTAAATTGACTGAAAAAAAAACAGCACACAATTCTTTGATCCTAGAGAATTGAGAAACGCACTTCCTGTCTAAAAAAATTATAATTATTTTATGTAATACATGTGTATTTTTCATTTCTTTTTTTACAGCCTAACACTTGCAATTCTAATATATTCTGTAAATCTGATAATTTACAGGTTGTAAAATTTTCCCCTGATGGCAACTTCTTAGCATTAGGTTCAAGGGATAACAATATTTACATCTATCAGGTTACAGATGACGCAAGAAAATTTAATCGTGTAGGAAGATGCATGGTAAGTACAGATTCAGAACGTACAGTTGAATACACTTATATTTCAAACCCTTTCTTGCCCAATACATAATGATGATTCTATAGTGTGCCTGGAAAATCTCCACAGTGGCACTTTGCTGGTGAGAGTGCTAGCAACAGAAGTTGGGTTGGTAGCACAAGCTGTAGCTTGAAACAAAAGAAGACATAAATTAAGTACTCACCCCCATCATTATGGAAAAGCTGAAAATATTGTTTTCTTAACTTGCTTCCCTGTAATCTGGTTGCTACCAACATAAATGCAATTTTTATTAGGAGGCCCTGGTGCAGAGAGACTTTCCTGGGGCACTATATATCTATTTGAACGAGAAGTTTCCAATAATTAAGCATATTTCACTTACGGTTTATATATTTTATTATTTATAAATCTTAAGAATTTTATTTGTATTCTAAAGTGATTTTATTGCTACTGAAAAACTAATATTTTTCATTAAAATCAAGGTTTTCAAGTAACACAATACAGCTAATTATGTTGTATGATATTTAAATAAACAGGTATTATTGAATAAAACTTTATAACTGAATTGCATATTACACTTACGTAAACTTTCACCATTACTGCAAATATAAAATAAGAAGAGCAACTAACAATTTTACAGTAAGCTTTCATCAAATTACAAATACAATTAGAAATCCAAAAACCAGGATGTTTCGTTATATTCAAATATTTTATTCAAAATTTAATAATTAAACATTGAAAATAGCATTGTTGAGTTTATTAACTTGGACGATAACTTCAGAAAATGTCAAAGATTGCATATTTTTTAAATGTGGTCTTCTATTTCATTTCTAAAACAACCTCTAAGAAACACTTTAGTGCAAAAATTTGGCAAAGAAAGTTTTGTGTATACAATAGCATACTAGTGATGCTTCTATTCTCTGGCTTTCATGCTTCAGCCAAATCATCTATAGTATGAAAGATAGTCAAATGAATTTCAGTATCTGCCAGTCATGCTTTGCATTTTATTAAGAAAAAATAGAAAGTTCAGTTTGATTGAGTTGGGACTTCTCAGTTCTGAATCACTGAATTCATGGTGACAAAAATTTTGCATACAACTTTGCTAGCATACTTTTAAAATTGAGTTGCCTTAATGCAAAGTCATACTGCTTTCTTAAACATGACAATGCTAATTCAGTTTTCTTTACCAAGCTTGTAGAAATAAATGATATGTGTTCACTAAACTAGACATAGATGTTTTGCTCTAGAATATACACTGCAAACACACCAGCAGGACTGGTAAAATTACGCATGTTATTTCAAATAAATAATACATCAAAAATACAAAGTGCAAATTTATTGCAAGTTTTTAGAGGATTCTTGCCATCACATATGTAGAAATTTTCTTTGGTTCCTAATAATTAAAGCATGATCCAATATAATCTAGCACAGTGTGAACGTTTGTCCCCAAGCATAACCTCCACACATTTGATATTAGATGAATAGAAAGAGACTTCTTGCCAAATCAAAGAGTAACCAAGGTAATTGGTGAATGTTTGCTTCCATGGCCAGATTAAGCTTGTTTGTCGTAGGTCCTAGGTCTTTTGAAAAAGAAAAAAAAGAAGAAAAAAAAACTTAATTTAGTGGAATACAGATAATACAGTTCATTGAAAATTTACATTGCCTTATATGAATGAAAGATTTCACTGTTCTTTTATTTTTAATTTGTTTTGCACTAGTTTACAAACCTACGTTTGTAAAGTATACACTACTTTACAAACCTACATTTGTAATGTAATTTTGTTTATATTGTAATGTATAAATTATTGAAGTTACCATTTCATTATTCTTAAAAAAGTATGTTTGTATTTGATTTATTTCTTTTTAGTTGTGAAATAAACTAATAACATAATTTATCAGGAGACCCTATCATAGGCCCCTAATGTTCTTAGGCCCCAGGCACTGTGCCGAATGTGTCCTGTTTGCTTCCTTTAATGTGTTGAAAAGACTGACATGCTGCAGGTAGGGAGAACAGTGAATGCTTGGAGCTTGGCAAATAGCAAGCAACCGATCCACACTTCTTGAAAATCGGCCATCTGATGCTTGGTTCTCACCAAATACCAAATGTGTGGAGTGTACCTTTACAGGGAAATGTGCCTTTACACAAAATTGGGTGCTTTCAATTATTTCTAGATTGTTTTCTTTAGATCATGAAATTTTTTTTTTTTTTTAAATTTAATCTTGCTGTGAGGAAAACAAATGGTGGAAAAAATGAATTTTATTTCAAAAATATAACCTGTGGTGCTACAAATGGCACAGACTTTCTCGTACTAGTGATTTCCTTATTTGTTTAGTCAGGGCTAACTTTTTAGATTTGACTCACCCTTTTTCCAGCTGCTACCTACCAGTAACTGAAGGATATTTTTTTCCTATTTTCTTGATTTTTCAATTACCAAAATAATAGAATTGATTTATAACTTACATAATTTTATTGAAGAATAAAATCTGGTTCTCTCTGCAAAAGAGCTTTTTAAAAAACATCTAAATCAATTGAAACATTTGAATTACTTGTTCTTATATTTTCTATAATGAATAAAAAAGCAGATAATGTAAAAATTAACAACTTCGTAGATATTTCAAATGAAAAAAAAAAGTTATGTTCATTTGTGTAATTTCTCTCAAATCAAAAGCACATATGAAAATTGCTTTTACATCATATTATGCAGTGCATTTAACAATATCTGATCAAAGAATTTATAGAAGAAAAACTGGAGCAGTTTTTGAGAAATTCATATTTTTTAAATTGCCAGAAATATGTCCCAGGGCTGTGTAAAAATACCCCCAAAATACAAAGAATTCTTTTAAAAATTGCAAGGATTTCAGTTTAGTTACATTGATTAGGGAATTTTCATTTTGGCAAAAATCCTACAAATGGTTTAGGTTAGGTAGTGACAGACAGATGTTTTGGAAAAACACTGTTGTAGTATCATGGGACCCCAAAATGTGTATTCATCATTGAAATCTCAAAATCTGTTTTCTGCAGCATTACACAACTTCCTCTATTCTATGTTTATTACTCCAAATCTACAAGAATATGAGATAGTAAAAATGCATATATTCAGATAACTAAGAAACTAAGTAGAATTGTATATTTTGACCATTTGATTTCCAAACAGAATCATTTTCCAACACCACTTAATGGATTTAAACCTTCCAAATTTACAACACGCCATTACATCCCAATTAAAACATACTATTAAGACTTCTATTTCAAATAATTACATATATAAAGATTTTCTATCATTTTTTTCTGAAGTATATCTATTCATTTGTCTTCATTGCAAATATAAACCATAATTTATTAATGTTGGAGAGCATAGCTCATCAAATTTTCTCTTAACATTTCATTTACGCAAGCTATATATTTTTTTATTTATAATTTTATTTTTTAGCATGCCTTCAATAAAACAAATTAGTTTAAAAATTTTTTAAAAAAATATTGTATCAATAAGTTTTAAATGTAGAGTAGGAATTTCAAACTGTTTTTGTTAACCATTCTACACTGTTTGCTGAAGATTTAAAAAATGGAAAGAGTGTGATACATTTTGATTTCAAAAATTCTTATAAGAGTGCTTCAACAGACCCTACTTTCAGGTAGTTTAGAACATGTATTTTGTTATTCAGGTTCAAATCAATTGTTGAGTAGTGTTAAAATGATAAGTGTTTTTGTGTTCATGCTGCTCAACTAGCCGGAACGAAAACGCAGAAGGAGCGCTTCCTTGAGTTCCCTGTTGGTATGTGCCCCTACCTACCAGCAAGGCATGTCCTCATCCTCCTTTATTCTCCTATTTCCTTGTAGAGAGCAGACTGTATGCAAAAAATGTTCCCAAGGTCCTGATAAATTGGGCAGAATTGAAAGAAGTTTTATTTTGATAATTTTCTCAGAGGAAGTTGTGACTGTAATCGCAGATTTGTGTGATTGTTGTGCGAGTTTAAAAGAGTGAGAGATAAATATTGTCAATAAGGATTTTCTGTGAGTAACAACCTCTAAGGTTTAAGTACAGGCTAAGATAAGTAGTGCAGGAACTGAAACAAAAATAATTTTACAGTCCCTCCATTCAGTATTTTGAAGTTTCCAATAGTATTTGCTTATATTTTGAATTAGAAGTGGTCTTCCCTTCAAGTATGATTACATACTTCATTTTTGAACATGCCAAGTTATATAATATACAATTTTTTACTGATAATGAAGTATCCATATGTTAAGTGTTTGCTCACTTCAGAATTATTATCAAAGGCCTTAACAATGAGGCCTCGGAATAAATATAACAAGGTAAAATATTTTTTGCATTATTATAGAGAGCTTTAATTAAATTGTTTGTCATACATTCTGCTGTCAGTATATCAAATTATTCAGATGTCCTACTTTTTGCACTGCTCTTGGTAGAATGTTGAAGAACTAACTTTAGGTAGAGCTAGTAGCATTTACACTTCTATTAGCATGCAAGTTGATTACTATTTCAATGTAGTTTGCAAAATCCATTGCCAAAACCAAAAAATAAAGAAGGTGCGATACATTTTTTGTTGCATCTTTGATATGGATTTTCAGAACTTGTTGCATTACAAATTGTTTATTTTAAAAAATAGTATTGAGTAGTGGATATTTTCATTTTGCTTCATTCTAGTATATTTGCTCTTTATGAAATGTGTAAAGTATTACAAAAGAAACTGAATATATTATTAGTAGTAATTTGCCAAATTGAATATCGATAATTTATTAATGATATTACTTTTAGTTTCTAATTAAGAGTTTCTTCTAAAATTCAGCAGTTTTTGTTTTATATGGGAAGGGAGCTTAACTAGTTAGTGTTGTCATTTGTCACAGGTTTTGCATGGTATCTTATCTAGAAACTGTAATAAATATGGCAAAATGTAGTTTTTGCATCTAAAATATTCTTATGCATAAGATTCAAATAGTTCTAATTTTATTGCGTCTATTACTGAGAGTTTTATTAAGATATTGAATATTTAATCTTTTTTTTAAAAAATTTTTGCAATAAATAATGTCAATACCTATTTGATAAATAAACAAGGAAATAAGAATTAGGTATGTGAGAAAATTGGACAAACAATTCTCAGCATATAGGGGAAAAAGAAAATAGCATTTCGTGATTATAAAATTACTTGATACTCTTTAAATTTGCACCAGATTTATCTTCATCTTTTCTTTCTTTAGTATTTTGTCATTGGTACAACTTGGTTGAACTTCTAAAAAACATTTAATGTTTCACGCTTAAAAAGTATTATTGAATTTCTGATTTTGTTTTTAGGGTCACTCCAGCTTCATTACTCACCTTGATTGGTCCACTGATAGTCAATACATCCAGAGCAATTCTGGAGATTATGAATTACTTTATTGTGAGTAAACAAATAATCAATTTTACATTTATCGTAAGGAGTGAAATCTAATGATTTTCACCTAGTATTTTGCTTTTGTGATGGAAAAAAGTCATACTGCTTTCTTTATTCTTGTATTCTTGCATTTGTAAACAGTATTGTGCAGTGTAATACTTATTAATATTCAGGATAAATTTCAAAATAATGTGTGTTTATAATTGTATAGATCACCCTGTGTTGTGGAGATTCTTTGAACATTGATTAATTTCCACAAAAGTCAGATATTTACTGTAAACATGGGTGACATCAGACAAAAATACACTTTAATTGAACTTTTGCCAAAGTAATTAAATTATAGGTGATTTCATTTTAGTGCATATTAGACCATTAAGTAATGTATTCATATTTTGTTTCAAAAAGAAAATAATAAGAACATTAAATGTGACTAGTTCAGAAAACATTTTCAATATAAAAGTCTTTCGATCTTTTGATTTAAAATTTTTAATTATTTTTTAAATTAAAAATTATGTTTTTGTGGGCACTACTAACTTTGTTCTGAACAGTAGGAAAGACAATTTCAGATTGATTGCCAGAATAAATACACAAAAGTTCAACATCAATTTGGTGGTTTAATGTGTCCAACAATTTCCTTGTCAAGTTGATTCTTCCTTTTAACATAAGCATAGGAGACCTCTACTAATTAACTTCTTTGTAGAGAATATAGTACGGATTATGTAAAGCTCTAGTGCTTTATGATAAGATTGCTTATTTTAATCTTCTGAAATTTGTGGAAATTAATTGAATTTAGATATTGCTTAAGCTTCCTTTTAAACAAAAGTTACATTGTTCAAAGACTCTCCACACTTGGCAACTTTTTTATCTTAATGGATTGAGAACAAATGTAAAACTAGTTGCAAAAATCTGTGGTTTTCCTGCACTCTAATGCGTTATTTGATAATGCACTGTAATTAATTCTGGTAATTAACTCAGTAATTAATTCTGCTAATTAATTTTTTATATTTAGTTATTTAGTATTTCTAGATATGATGACCACAAACGGCAGTAACATGGATGATATTCTGAAGATACTATACTGTATTCTTTTAAAGAATACTGTAGTACCTCTGTAGGATGTTCTTTTGTACTGATACTATTTTGTATCTTGATGCAAAATAGTAAGAATACTTGAATAGCTACCAGAATCAAAAAGTTGTTGGTGTCAATTGATTTAAACATTTTATATTTCTATTCATATTTCCTGCATTTGTAAATACTTGTTCATTTGTTTGTAATGTTCACTTCTGAGTGGCATAGGCTGCATTACCAATATTACAAACATTATGGCCATTGTTTTGTGCCTCAGGACTGATTGTGAAAGATGTCAAGGGTTTGGTGAGGTATCAAAATGAAGGTAACACCAACCTACTGCACCACGTCCCTGAGACAGCTGACAGCATTTGAATGTCTCTGGTATCAGGAGCCTAAGACTGTATTGTTTTTTGTTTGTTGTTTTCTTTTTCTCACTTTCTTCTTTTCTTTTTTTCTCTTTTTTCTTTTTCATTCTTTTTTTTCCCTATTTTCTCGTCCTTATTTAATACTAATGTAACTTTGCAGGGAATGCTGGCCTCTGCCGACAGATTCCACAATCTTCCACACTCCGTGATGTGGAGTGGGCCAGCAATACATGTACTCTTACTTTCAACACAGTGGGCATATGGCCTGAAGGTGCAGATGGCACAGATGTAAATTTCTGTGACCGTTCTCATGACCAAAAGCTTATGGCAACTGCTGATGACTTTGGAAAAGTGAAATTGTACTCGTACCCTGTTACACAACCCAAGGTGAGTACCATGTCTGGCCTGTTTACAAGATGTATTTGGTTCTTCTCTGAAAGGTTCTATGACTCTCTCTCTTAAACCCTTTTCACTCTTTTGTTATTATTTTCAAAATCTACAGTTGGATTTAATTATTTTTAAATCATTGTTGAAAAATATTTTCTTTTATAAACTTCATCTTGGAGAACTGTATTTTGATAAATTCATTCACAATCATGTTATTTCATGTTCAAGTCCCAATCAAATAAGCATAAATGTATTGGATTAGGCTTTTTTAGGGAGAATACTTTTATAATTTTCATTGGAAACACAGAATTTTAAAATAAGATTTATGAATAAAGTGTTGTACTTTCCATTGCTCAAAGAAAGGAAAAATAGAAAAAAAAAAAAAAAAAAAAAAAAAAAAAAAAAAAAAAAAAAAAAAAAGGAAAAAAAAAAAAAGAAACTAGGAATTTTCTTGGACTAAACCTCAATAAAAAGTGAAATAATATTAGTGATGAGGTTGTTAAAATTAATTATGTGTTCTTTTGTTAAGTATTTTTAATATTTTGGCATTTCCCACTTACATAAAAAAAATATTTCTCTACAAGAGCTCTTCCCATCTACAGTTCTTTTCACTTTGCTTTTCCAGTCTGAGAAGTTAGATCCAAAATACTCTGAGATATTCATAAAATCATATTGCATTTTATTTCTATTTGTACTTTATGAAATAATGCTGTCATTAAATGTCACATTAATATTTAATATTTCTGGGATGTTACATTTGATGAAGTACTGCTAAACACACATAAGAGTTTTTCATTGTTCAGTATTTCTTGGTATCTTTTCTTTGCATTTCTCTGTTCAGCCAAGGGTAAGTTTTCTCATCCTACTGTAGCTGCTTGCACACAATCAGTGGAACAACCTGGACATAATCTGATCACTAACTCATAAAAGAATATCTGCATCTTGAAATTATCTTCTATTCTTTTTGCTTGCCATTTTGATTTTGAATCATATTTGAAGACTGGAATTTTCAAAAGTACTATTTGCCATGAATTAAGAAAAATATTATTTGGATAAACATTTTCTAGGATTGAAGTTAAATGTGAAAATTGTTATTAATGTCATATTTGCATAACTAAGACATTGAAGGAAGTGTTTACAACAACAACTTGGCTATTTCTATAAACATTGCTTCATATACTTAATTACATTATGTTTTCTTAATAAATAGCAGGTAGTATCTTTGGTGCTTAATGCTGAAAATTCTAGTACAAATTTAGTTACAGTGAAAAGAAGCCTGCATTTGTTATGAACTTACTGATTTCAACTGCCATTTTAAAGAAGTAATTGCCTTTTTCAAATCACATGTGTTATTATATGAATTTTATTTAATTAGTACCATAAATCTGAAATGGATTGGATCCCATGGGAAGGTTATAAATGCAATTCTATCTGTTATTGGATAAGCACAAACTCAACAAAGAAGACATAGATATAGCTGCATGTTTCTTTATAATACTTGCATTCACTCCCCCCTCTCCCTCCCCAAGGGGCGGATCCAGCTGATCATTTTGAAGGGGACCATCATAGATTTTTATTAAATAATAAACATTTGTTACAATATTGAATATTATTTTTATTGTGTCTATACAATACTGTACAATATAATTTTTTAAATAATTACATAATTTTTAACATAAATAAATATTTAAATCAATTTTTCTAAATATAAGAAGGCAACAAACAAAAACTTTAGGCCTTTGGGAGGCAGGGGGCATGGCTCCCCTCTGAATTTGCCCTCCTCTCCCCTTCTTTTCTCCAACCATCTTTCAATTTTTGCAGAGTACTCTTTTGAAAGACTCGCACAATGTATAATACTGAAATATTGCTTGCATATCCAACAAATATGTGGATAAAAATCATTCTACACAGTTGTTGCTTGCATTTTTCATAATAAATATGCAGGGATAGTAATTATCAGAAGGAGTTTTTAATTCTCTTTTATTAACTTTTAACTTCAATAATAAACTCTTCAATATATATATAACATGTCAAGTGTACTTTTACATTACAATGCTCATGTGTGCTCTCAAGTAATAACTAATTAGAGAAATGTTACTCATTTTTCAAATTGTTTCTGTTATTAGGCATGAATATAATTAGCCTTCTTGTACCACAATCTGCATGAATATATGTAGAAATATTTGCTAAATGGATGTTAGAATGATTCAACAGTCACTTACCATTGGCGATCAATCTTTCCCCTACCATTAATTCCCATAACATGAAGTTCATAAATTTTATCCTGAGAGATACGCTATGTGGTTGCCTCCTGTGTCCTGGGTAATATAGAAAACATTGTAAAACAAAAACTATCATACACATCAATTTGAAATTGATAACATCTTGAAGTATTATTTTCCTTCTTAAGTCTGAATATAGTTTATTATAAAGTTCAGAAATAGTATCATTTGCTTATATATTTATTTTCTTTATTTTTCAAAATATACTATGGTCAAAAATGATGAAAAATAGCCTAGTTCAGTTGAGTTTTCATTTACAGGAAATTTTATTTTTTGGTTTTTTTCACAGAGGTAATTCAGATTGTTTGTCAATTTCACAATTCTAAAGAAAATTAACTCTTGAAATTAAGAATATTCACCAACAGAATCATTTGCATCATTATCATTCTTGATAAAATTTTCATTATTCAGAAACTGTTGAATTACTAATGTTGAGAGTCATTATGAACTTGACATTTGTTGGTCTTCTAAACATCTGTTTATATCATTAACTAATAGCTTCCTGAAAAAAATTGCAAATACTTGCAAACAATAGAAGCACTTATTGGCGTTTGTTCTGTAACCAATCAATGAAATTAAAAAGTGTATTCTAGGTGCCAACAAATGTTCAAGAGACTTTTATAGCTTGGTTAAGACGACTTGTGACAAACATCCATAGGACATACGAGTAAAATGAAGATGATGTATTAAATAGGTTAAGGATATTACACAACGAGGGCTTTCATGGTTAACACACACTCCTGACAGATTGTTATAATATTTTTTTATGTTCTTTGTTTACTATGCCTGTTAATAATGTAGTGACAAAGCTTGTACTGTTTGTTTTGATGTAGTTTATTCATTTTTACACATCACACCTTTCTTTCCTTTGCATAGTTCATTTGTTAAGTTTACATATTTACATTAATTAAGCAGAACAAAAAGGTAATATTATTTACTATTTGAGGTATAGAGCACAGTACGGTATATGTGGTACACTTATAATAATATAGACTAGTATAAAAATATATATAAAAGATTTTCATAGACACTTATAACAATTCAGCCCAAAAATATATCACACAATTGTCACAGCATTGACTCATTTTATATACCACGTGTTACTGATAACAATTCTTGTACACAGCTTAGAAATTGAAATTTCCTCAGAACAATAGAAGCAGTTACAGACCAGCACATTTTTAATTGAGTTTTTAAATCTTTCATTCTTCAAATTCTGAATATCAAAAGGCAGTTTCTTGAATAACTTTATTGGTGAGTGTTTGAAGCTAGGCAGAGTTTTGGTGTATCTTCAATGAGTATCATAACATCATTACAGTGTAATCATTATGTTTATTTGTATTTTAGTTGAAAGTTGGCTGTTTTTTTCTCAGAGCTGGCCAGATAGTCTTCAAATACTATATTTTCCACTGTAACTAACAACTTATTTTTATTCCAGTCTCTCTGTCATGCCTACGGGGGGCATAGCAGTCATGTGACAAGTGTCATCTTCCTGCATGATGATTCCAGACTTATCTCCAGTGGAGGGAGAGACACTAGCATCATGCAATGGATGTTGGTATGAGTTACAATATTATTGTTAATATCTGTAAACTCAAAGAATCTGAAGATGCTAGTTTTAACCTCATTTTCAGAAATTGGCTTCTTTTGTGATGTAATAGTGAGTTTGTTTAATATCATTGTGAATTTTGGAATATATCTTAGAGATTTAGTACCTCAGCGATTCATGTATAGCTTCACATATTAAGATTATACATTGTTACTAAATGTTACTGGACATGTATTTACCACTTGCTGCAGGTTATTATAATATTCATTGTATTTTTTGTGACCATGACATTGCTCTTGTCTTCACAACCAATTCTTAAAACCTTATAAAAATCCACGCCCTTAAGAAGGCCTTCAGATACATGTGTGTTTGCATTTTACTAGTTACAAATGCCATAGACAAATTATGCCAAAAAAAGAATTACTTTGGTAAATGATCACTGGCTCAATATGAATCCTGAAATGAAAGTGCAAAGAAGTGTATATGAATAATAGTATAAGAAGTCAATCATGAACATGACAAATAAAATACTGTACCATGTGGATTATTTGCTTGTCGTGAAAAATCCATAATTACACTCTGAAACTAGTCATACTAGGTATCTATCGAACAAAAGAAGCATTTATCTGGAAATTTGGATAGAGCTTGATTTGTAGAAAGAGTATGAAGAGCAGAGAAGAGTATTTTAAGATAAATGTAATTTATTCTTGTATACTGCATCCTTATAATGAATTGCCTGTTGAAAAAATGTAGAGATTACAATTGCTTATTGCTCCAAGAAAATAAAAGGGAATTGTTGAGTATGAATGTTTCAATTCATAGACAAAAATGAAATCATCAAGAAATGATGCAAAAAGGAGAAAAAAAAGTTGAATATGGAGTGAATATTACTTGTGTTTAATCTCGTCATCTCAGTTTTTCTTACTTAAATAGAAATACAATTTCAAAGAAAATTTGCTAGTACATTATGAAATCATAGTTGTATAAGTATATTATTTTTGTAAGTGTTTTCACAACTGTAAATGAATCTTTGTAATTCTGAATGAAAGATGTGTGTGTAAAGCAAAGTCAAATGAACATGTGTACTGTAATAGATATAAACCTAAGTAAATTTGCTTCTGTAATTCAGAATGCATTTTTTACTATGTGTAAAGTGATAGATGCTTATACTAAGTGTATGCAGTGTCTACTTGTACCAATAGTTTCGCTTTCATTATGAAAGATTTGTAAAAATTAAATTTAACTATAATCTGTATTTTAATTTATACACTAAAGAATCTCTTTATAATATATATATTCTTTGGCATAACTTTATATGTACACAAACTGCATGCCAATAAATTTATATTTTATTGAAAATAGGCCTGAAAATGTATGCCTTTGAGAGTCAAACTGAAAGTTTTGTAATCGTCTTTGCATGAATACGGTGAAGCAGCTGAAGTAATACAATCATATTTTGTCTATATTTAGAATTATATATGTATAAACATGGTTTTATTTAAGATTATCTTAATTAGTATCTTAACTCTGCTTCAGTTAATTATCATTTGGAAATCTTCAACTATCTCTTGGAATTATTTTGTATGTTTAAGCATTAGCATTTCAAGAATGAAGTGAAAGGCAGGGTTCTGTCATTAGATAAATTAGTAGTAATAAGAAGATACAGTACTTTTCAGCTGCTACACTTTCCTTTTGTAATGTATTTTTCACAAAGCTAACTTATTAATTCTGTATACACATATTGCCTTCGCTTCCATCCATAGTATGTGATAATACATTTAATAACCTATAAATAATGGTGAATGAAAATGTACTTTTCTGTAAATATATACTGAAGAGATCACTTTTAATGCCGTGCAGTGTAGCCCACAAAGGATTTTTATCATAATTCTCTTGTGGTTTTTGTCAATTCATCATGTTAATATTGAATTGTGCAAAACTGAAAATAGAAAATCAGCTGTGAAACAAGTTATTGAAGTTTTTAAAGACTAGTTCCAATTTGCCAAATATTTGCATGTCCATTGTTGAAGCAGATGTCACTGTAAAATGGTCTTGTGTTTTTAAATTGTTCGTTACATTTCATATGATCTTTCAAAAAATACTTTACGACTACAATAATCTTTCAGAGCACAGAAACCGCCTGTTATTTTTGTCACTCATAATGAATGGTGTAAAAACATTTATTTATGCAGACTTACTTGGTCTTTTGTGCCAAGTAAAAATGTTTGTTTAAGAAATGTACTGGTACTCAAATGATATCTTTTATTTATTTTCTCATTTTGAAGACCTACCCTTTCATCTTTTCTTGAAGGGTTTTTGTTGGTTTTTTCCCCCTCCCTATTTCATACTGAAATAATTAAGGCAACTAAATTAATTTACTTCAGGGAGATTTCCACTTTCTTAAGTTACTTTATAATCATAGGCCCTATAGACAAGTGCATTGCTATAAGAAAGTTTAATTCATAATATGTTGTTGTCATCTTTATATTTAAATATTTCATTTTCAGATTCACATTTAAACATAGATAATTCTATAAAAAATTCAGTAGAATCCCAGTTTTCTGAACTAATCTGGGATGAGGTCTGATCAGATTTGAAAGTGTTCATATTATCTGAAAAATGTAGCATACATATATAAACACCTCTATAGGATTACCAAAATCAATGTAACATAATGTAGCAATCACATCATCACATCGCATCATCAAGCAGATCCTTAGATTGCAAAAGATTACAGATTTTGCAAGTTCGTCTAAGTGAAAATTACTTCTACATAAATAGGAGATATACACCGTAGTTACCAGTGCAATAAAAGATTCGTTTTGGCAACTTGTTTCAGTAATTAGTTGTTCAGTTCCATAGTAATTATAAAATTATTTCTTTACACTACATATAAGCATCTTATTTATTTTGTTTATTTTTCCTCCACCTCGAATTTGGTTCGAATTATCCGAAATTTCAGTGTTACGGGATTTGGATTAGCAGGGTTCTACTGTATGTTAAAAAAACTCTTCTAAAATTGTTCTATTTAAAATTTGAAATAACTCTCTCAAGTTGTTAAGTAATATATCACTATTTAAAACTGTGAACTTGAAATTTTGTTCTATAACATTTTGCTTCTTTTACTTTCTCTGTTTTAATAAAATATTGTATAATAAAAATTTTGGGTTGATGAAAATTGATATGTCACATGTTTTTGTGATCAAAGAAAGGAGGAGATTAAATTTACATCATGTCAATTTCTCTTCTCATTCATGAAGAGCTTGTTAAGAAGCTTCTAAGTTTTATTTAAAAAATTTAAATTATTTCAGAACATTATTAAAAAGTAGATATATGTGTCTGCCTGTATACTCCACAAAAATCTTTGATTCATTGGGGTGATTGTTCCTAAATTTTGCATGAATAATTTTGAGTCTCTAGAAGTGAGTGATTGTCCGATATTTTCATTTTGATGAGCACACAGTAGATACACCCTATTGCATGCCCCCAATCTCATGCTCATTTAATTTTTCATATAAATTAAAAAGAAGATAAAATGATATAGGATTGGTTTCTAGTGTGACAGATTAGAATTTTGAGACTGGCAATACTCTAATTCAGTTAAATAGAAATAACGATAGCTCAGCAGTTCACACATTTATTTTTCTCAAAAAATGTACGCATAAAATGCAATACTCAAATGCTTTTAGACAATACTAAAATGTTCAGATAAATCTGTGAATACAACAAAGAAAACAGAATACTATCATCTGACTGCATCACCTATTACTGACCTCAATGTAACAGTAAGTTATTTATATTCTTGAATTAAAATAAAATGCAAACCATTTAGGCAGTCTAAAACATAGCATATGACATGTGGTATAACATATTATTTTGCTTATAGGACTGTGCCTTCCAGCCTATTGGCCTTATGATGCAACCTCTAAAAATAAAATAATACTTTTACCAGTCGTATCATAAATAATTAATATTTTCAATCAAATGAATACAAGAAGGCATTTATTCTGGCTAAAATAAGGGTGCAAAGAGGCATGAAAAATATGACCAATTGAACATTAGGGAAAATATATTCACTCAAAATGATGTCAAAAAGTATCGAAAGTCATATTTAGCAAGGTGCGCGTTTCCACACGGCAGAAGAAATTTTGTTATCATCTGAAAGAAATGCAAGCATCTTAATTGTTATTATACTTTTTTCTTCACTTTCTGACAGCTGCAAAATCAGAGTCCAACCCTACCTGAAATCATGTCTCTACATGCACAGAAAAGCTAAATGCAACAGTGCCTAAATGTAATTCAGTGTTGCAGATAGGCAAACTTGATTGAGATTGGCACTGGAGGAATAAGGCAAAATACATACTTCAAATATGCATGGGGATAAAATAGAAAAGATAAAATGAAAATCTCCCAAAAGAATTTCAGAAGCACAGTAATGTGATTTCTGTTGTTACCTATCCTCATACCAACATCAATAAGCCATTTTGCAAAACTTTTGAGCTCTAGAAATAGCTTATTTTAATAAGTCATTTAGACTTAATCCTGGGGATAGTTAGTCTCAAATATATAAAAGTGATGTGCTGAAGGATCTGAATTGAAGATTCTATGCACACTCATTCTATTTTTGCTAGAAGACCCCAGTACTATGAATGCAAATGGAGAATGGTGATGGAAAATGATCAGTGAAGTAAAAAAAATTAGCATGTACATGGAACAAATCTTACAAAGTTAAGTCACTTACCAATAGCAAATATCATTTTAACTAATTTTTACATTTACTGTCTAGAAAATACAAGTACATGAGGAAATGTTTATCACCCAATGTCAAGGTGAATATATCAAAATTTCATAACTGAATTTAATGAAATTCAACTTTCAAATTTCTCCTAGTTTTGAATGTTTGTATACCAAATGTTCACATACTGTGCTGTTCCCGAGAGAATTCTAGGTATGATACAAAACTAACTCTCAGTTTATTACAGAAATGCCCAATATGCCGAAAGATAATATTTCATTTAGTAATTTATACGATATCATTTAAAAGAATAGTTAAGAATTCTACCTCATTTCTCAGATCCAATTACTTCCATAAATAAATAGTGAAATTCAAAGTACTGTGAGAGAACACTGGGGTGGCATACTGGTTGCAAAAGCATAGAGATTTACATCGGGACATGAATTTAATTCATGTTTAGGCACGAGTATTTACCTTTGTTGCTTGGTCGACTTTCTACCTACCGTGTCACCTTTCTAATTATCCATTCTTCCTGGTTCATCTGAATGGAGTTGGAGCAGGTATGTGAGGCCAGCACACATAGCACTTGAACCCTGCCATTCCTTTATTTACGTTGCATTGAGGCATGATAAGAAAAAACGCACCGTCAAGCGTTGCCCTTGAAGCTTGGACAGGTCCTTCCCCTCCAGATAGATTATTATTAAGCGTGTACAATCCCTTTTGGGCGAAGTCAGGGCTAGCTTCTGAGTAACCATCAGAGCACCCACTTCTGGTGTTATGAGTTGGAAGTATCTGTTAATTTTAATAAAAATGTTTGAACTTGTGTTAGCAATAAGTTAACACCAATATTTTTTTACCAAAAGACTAATCATTATAACTATACAAGCCTACATTATTATTTTTTTAGCGTTTTTTAGTTGAACATAGTTCATTTGCATGTATTCAGTCTTTTTTCAATTGAACTTCACTTTCCAATTATTACTCAGTTTCATCTCTCACAAAATGTTGCTCTTTTTCTTCCCCCATAATCTAGCATGTACTAGAGATGTTCACTGTGTCTCGCTGTGCCATTGTGCCTTCAGTCTTCCCATACTCCTTCCAGTTTGTGGATCCCACATGGGGGGGTCTATGAGCCCATCTATTACTGCTCATTATAGCTGTCTCAATCCTGGAAACATATACTCCTTATCTCCTTTTCAATTTCTTCACCATTGATTGAGTATCAGTTATTCCAGTCATTTTTGTTATTGTTTTATTTCTAATATTTTGTTGGATCTGTACATGTAGGATTTTTATTTCCATCCTTCTTTCTTTGTTTCTCTGTAAGGGCCCAGGTGTGAGCTCTGTCCAGCAATACTGGTAGTTATCCAATATTGTTTTCAACACAATTATCCACTATTGTTTACATCATTTCAATTTTTTGAGTTTTGTCTAGAAGTATGTAGGATAATGTCCAAAATTTATTCTATGTCAAAGTAATTAGTCTTTCAATTTCTTTGTCAGATCTGTTGTGATACAGACAGATACCCATTGTTATTGGCTAGCTTAACTGAAATGACCCCTATGGTACCCTCACAACTGTAATCACTCCCCTCAAACTTGGAAAGAAAGAAAAGAGAAACAAAAAAGAAAGAAATGGACAGGTCTGTAGGCTACCTCCAAAAGCTAATGAAAAGGTGGCGGGTTCCTAAACCAATATCAAGTAAAATCTAAAGAAAGAGAGACATTGTCCCAGCGACCTACTGAGACTTGCTAGGTGTTCTCGAGGGCAGGGCACTAGAGCCCGAGTAAGCTGTGAGATATCTTTTATTTATTTATCTTTTTCTAAAGGCAATCGCCATTTTACAATCAAATACAGAAACAAGTAATAAAGAACAATCATAGGGCTTATACATAATATAAACCATAATACTATAAAATATAAAGAAGAAAATAAAATAAAAAGCAATAAGTCTACCAACCAAATTCATTCAAAATACATTTCTTCTCTTCCCTGATAAATTGATAACATGTCAAAGCATTAAAATCAAGTTTGTATTTATTTACAATAATGTATGCCTCATTGGCAATACAGGTTGTTTTTTAATTCCAAAAATAGAAAATATGCTCAATCTAACACTAAATTTTGGAGCACTTCGTGAACTTTGCTTAACAAATTACGACGAGTGATCTCCATCAATAATTTATATAAAAAAAACAAGTAAACTTGATATTCTCCTTGTAACTGAAGTGAACTAATATTTAATATTTTGGTAATCTTGTAATAGTATTATGATATTCTAAGTGAAAGAAAACCCAGCTTCCACGCAATGTGCACAAAAAATGTAAATTGAGTTGTCTATCAGATTATCATGTTCCAAAAATGTGAGTACATTCTTACTTACCTACTCTGCTCTGCAGAAATCTTTAATACAGTATTTGAAGCAAATATATTTTTAAACAAAATGTCTCTGCAGCTATAGCTGATTGACAAATTATATCTTATTTCCTCTTCATTCATTACTAATGATCTTGCTCCTTAAAGTATATATTATCCTTCACTTCTTCACTTCAATATAATTTTCATTCTGTTTTATGTGAATACACCTCACAATTTTTGCTGCACAAGATTTTGCTACCTTAGTTTTTTCTGTATATTATAGGTTGTATATCATCCCTCACCTCTTCAATCTTCGGTACAATGAACAGTTGTTGTTCATCTTCAGCAATTACACCAAATCATTAGGAAATTTTATAGCTTTTATTTATTTACCATAAGTTACTGGCAGTAACAAGTGTGTGCTTAAATATCTAATATATAATAATTAAATTATTTTACAATTGTAATTTTTTTTTAAATTTGTTAACAATTTTGCAAAGTTTCTCAAGAAGACAAGTTATCACATTTATGATGATAAAAGAAAAAGAAACAAGGTGGCAAGAAAAATATTTTGACTTAGGCATGAGCAATTTCTTAGCAAGATATACTCATAGGTTGTCTTGAGGCATTATCTGAGATCAAAAAAGCGATTTTCTGTGGTAGGTGATTTCAAGTTTTTACCTCTCTGTTGTCCAGGAAATACTATCATTTGTTCAGATTGACTCTTCAGTGTCTGCAATTTCCCCATTAAATGGCTTCTCAGATGAACATTGTTTAAAAACCGAGCCTCTTTTGCAAGCTCATTGAGCTTCAGAATTAAGCAATTATTTTGAAGTATCTTATAAATTACTATTATATCTACTCTTTGCTGAGGTGTAGTAAAAATAAACTCTTTAATATAATTAGTGAACCAGATATTGAATCATATTTATCATTTCTCCTTGCATTAGTTCTCCTCCTTGGATTCTTTGATTTTCATAATGCTTCTTGTAGAGGTGTTAAAACAAATAAGGTGAAACAATTGGGTGTGTCCTCACCATAAAATTCCTGCCTCTTTGCTCTCAAACCAATTCTGTACTTTAAGAATAAACAGTTTATGTTCAATCTTCTGCCAAAATTGAATAATTTTTGCCAATTTCATTATTCTTCTTACAGGTATTGCAAAATATGTCCAAACAAACTTAATAACAAAGTTAAAAGCAGTCAAACATGTTCACTTTGCTCCAGCCAACAAACTCATCTTTAAAATGCTCACTTGAAAAGGTAGATAAATGTGACACGGAATATTTTAATACACTTGCACCAGTTTTTATTCAATATAGATCTAGTTATATAGCAACATATATTTCTAGACATATTCCTAGAGATATTGTAAAATATGTCCAAAAGAGACATAAATAAATTTATAAAAGGTTAGAAGCAGTCAAAACATCATGTGCACTTGCATTCCCACAAAAACATTTAAAATACTCTCCTGTAAGATTAGGTATATGTAACATAGTGCTCTTTATTTCTGAAGTACAGAACTGTCTCCTGTTTAAATAATTTCCATAAAAATTCACATTATGTGACAACTATTTTCATTCAAATATCAAACATTCTTCTTCAACTCTTAAAGATGTGCGGAAAAAAACCCTGTAGTGCAGGTTAGCATAATGGTGTGATATTGGTATTAAAGAGTTATCATCGTTGTCATGAACTTTCGGTGTTTAGGCTTAACAGCCTGTTCCATTAGTTTTGCAGTATTCCTGGTAGTTAGTTTTCCAGGTGTTTCTGCTGTTGCCATTTCTTTTGTGGTCTTTCAAGGTGTCTGTTCCCTGCTGTTTTATATGTCCATATTAGTTTTGACCATCTGTTATTGTTCATTCTTATAAGGTTACTTTGCCATTTTCTTTGAGAGTTTTCTATTTCCTCTGTCTTTAGTTTTTAGTACCTTTCTAATGTCTTTGTTTCTCGGTCTGTCCCTTCTTGTATCTTATTCAAGGTGTCTCAGAAATATCATATATGCTGCTTGCATTTTTTGTTTGTTTCTCTCTTTCATTATCCATGTCTCAGAGCTGTACTATAGGTTTAGCCATTATATAGTGAATTTTTAGTTTTATTTTTGCGCCCACATCTCTGCCAAAGTGTTGTTTAATTGTTTCGCTAATTTAGTTCCACAGTATATATACAATTTATTTTCTAAATCCTCCAGGGTGTGATTAAATACACGTATGAAATTTCAAAGATATGAATATTTGTTGATGTGTTCCACTATTTCTCCATTTATTACAATTTTGGCTCTCTTTGTTCTTTGCCTTGCAGTGCCATAACTTTTGTTTTTTGAACTGATATTTTCATAGAAGATTTCTGGGCCTCTTTTGTCAGTTCAAAAACATGCTGCGTCTTTTTAGATCATCTTCAGTATCTGTTATGATTGTTTAATCATTAGCATATAAGATTGTATCAATCTTTTTATCTTTCCTTATTTGGATACCCTGTTTAATTTTATTCCTCCAGTTTCTCACTAGTTGGTTGATGTATATGTTGAAGAGAGTACGCAACAGATCACATCCCTGTTTTAGGTCATGGTTGTTATTGTTGCAGACTTTCTTCCATTTCTTAACATTATTTTAATGTAGGTGTTTTCATATAAACTCTGGATCACATTGAGCAATTGATTTGGAATTTTCTCCTCTTTCAGTATTTCTAAGTTTCTGTCTGTTTACTCTGTCATACGCCTTTTCATAACCTATGAATATTAAGAAAGTTGGTAAGTTTCTGTCTTGTCTTTGATCTATTATCATCTGTAATGTGAGATGGAATCTTTAGTGTTCCTTCCCTCTCGGAACCCACATTGTTCTTCTCCCATGAAATTCTCAGCTATTACATTCAGTCTGTTTCTCAACATATTTACATAAAGTTTTGATGTGGATAATAGTGGGATGCCCCTATAGTTGTCACAACTCTTTCTTGAACTCTTTTTGTGAATATTCATGACCAAACCCTCTTGCCATTCTATTGTTATGTTCCTGTCTTGCCATACTTTGTTAAAAAGGTCTAGTAATGTTTCTTTTAATTCATTTCCTCCATATTTTATAAGTTCTAGGTTGATTTCATCTGATCCGGGGCTTTTCCTATTTTTTGACTTCTTTAGTACTGTCTCTAGATCTTCAATATTGAAGGGGCTGTCCATATCCCTATTGTCATCTATTTTTTTATAATTCTTCGTTTGTTCTAGGATCTACATTGTTTCATAGGGTGGAGTAGTATTTTATCCACTTCTCTTCAGGGATGCAGTCTAGTATCATTGTTTCTTTCAAACTCATGTTCAGCATTTTCAAAATTTTGAATCCCATTCTTTGGGGGCCAGAGATGTCTCTTCCTACACTTTTGATAAATTTTCTCCAGTCTTCTCATCTGTGTATTCTGCTTGTAAGTCTTATTTTGGCTCTTAGTTTGTTATATTCAATGTAATGTTTTACTGTTCTTTTCTGAAGGTAAGATCTATATGCTTGTTTCTTTTGATTTTCTCTTACAAGTCAATATCCCATGTTCTCAACCATTTTGTTTTCTTGATTGGTTTGTAAACTACATTCTCTTGTGCTGCTTCAAGCATTGCATGTTTAAGTGAGGTTCAAAATGTTTCGATTTTGTTTCTCTACTGTTTGCTATTTTCCTCTTAATCATCTTTCATAGTGTTCTGATGCTTTTTTTCTTTTAGAAGGTAAGTGTTGAGTTTAGTTGGTGAAATATTCTTATTTTTCTTGGTTTTTGAGCATTGTATTAATTTTTCCTTCCGCCAAATAGTTGTATATCTTATTCCCTCTGTATATTTTTGTGTTCTTGACATAATTTAATTGGTTTCTGCTGACTATTACGTAATATAGGATAGATTTTGTTCTTCTTGATTCCCAAGTATATTTATGTTTATCTTTGTGTTTGAAAAATCAATTAGTTATTATCAGGTTATTAAAGAAGCAAATGTTCAGAAGGGTTTTCCCATTTTTATTTAGAGTTTATTGGAGAGTCTTGATATAAATCAACTGAAATATATGGGATAGGAGTTTCCTTATCTCTTTATGCAATACTTCTTTATATGTACTTACATTGAATACCGTATGTTACATTCAGTTGCTCAAAAAATAAAGAAATGAGGCTGCTATGAGGCTGCTCAAACTATGTCCTTTTCAACAACACACTGAGTTTCCAAAAAAAGATTTCAATAGTAAAATGGATCAAACTTTTTTTAAATTAGGCTTATGTTTTAAGAGAAACTTCTACTTAAAAAATCTGAGAAGTGAAAATGATAACCTTAATAGAGATTTAAAAATTCAACCAAGGATGAAACAGTTTTTATGATTATATATGAAATTCTCATATCTTAAAATCTGTAATGTAAATAGTAATTTAATATACAATTTTGCTGTAACTAAACTGTTAACAAATCATTATTTAAATAATCAAACCAAATATAATTAAGAAATACTCATTTCAAATAAATTACAGACACGAAAATTGATCAATACTTGCATGAATCACGTATGAAATGTTGAAGACCAGAAAGTAGAAGTTTTGCTGCAAATCTCCCTTCTTTTTCTTCTCCACCTTCTTTTTTTTGTCAGTAAAATTGAATTACTAACTTTTGTTAACAATAAATACATAATTAATTTCTCAATCAGTTGAATATTTTTCTGGAAAATATTTTATATGTAATATTGAATATAGGCATGGATCCTGTATCTGCCTGAGAGTACGTGGAAATTTCACAAGAGCTTTTCACTGTTATTTTAAATTATTTGTTTTATAATGAACAGAAATCCTCAAACAACATATATTATATAATAGAATAAAAACTGAATTAGATTTTTTAAAAATTTTTTGTATTCATGTATGCCCACGGTTCTGCAAGAACGTACCTTTCAATTATTAAATTGTAGGTAATATTCATCTACGTCATTGACAGGTATGAATAACAGGTATAAAATGTATTGGAAATAGGTCTATCAGGTTGTTAAGAGAATTTTGATTAAAATTGACAACCTAATTAAAGTTATAAATAAATAAAACAACTATTTTTTTTTCAAAATATTTTATATTGTATAATTTCTTCTATGCTTATACAGAATACAGAGCAAATAGCTTAAACATGAGTACTTTGTGGGTTCATTAATACATTCTTTTCAAAGTTAATTATTGAATCACCAAATTTGTTGATTACATCGCACAAGGGCTTTTATGTATACTTTCTTTTAAGTAATTTATTCAGTGTCCAAGTATATTTGTATGTGTATTCACATACAGATTAGATTTTAATTCGATTGATTTAGATTTTAATAGAAAATGCAAATATTTGATTATTCCACCAATTTTCATACCTGTGTTTATCGACTGTATGTAAGAGAATGAATAATTCAATTTCTGCATCAAACTAGATTATACACTGTTAGTACTAAGATCAGAAATTGTTCTTTCAGTGAGCAATTTCATCTGTAATTGTTTCCATTCGTATATTTCATCACAGCTGATTTTTCTAATAGAATATGAAAGAATTCTCTCATTTTAAGGAATTATTGCTAATAAAATATATTCTCGAATGCTTCATAAAAAAAAGATCTTATATATCTTGAAAGTTTCTCGCCTTATCAGTCCATGCATATTCTAAAGATTAGCTATAGAACAAATCTTTCACTTACGCTTGACAATCACGTTTTCTTGAAATTTTGAACTTGAGTACTCATAAATTTGAAAGCAGAATATTATTTTGATGATGTACCTTAGTATCCAGCAATTTGGTCACATGTCAGTTCCTTAGAATAGCTTTGCGCTAATATAATGCAAAATAAAATGTTCTGCTCTACTCACCATGTTTATTGCTCAAATTTATTATGATTAAATTTTTATATATGTAATTATTCTATGGAGTATCATTGTAAATAAAGCCTTATTTCAGCATTAATGAAGTTTTCATACTTTTCAAGAATGTAACATGAAACTGCAGAAAATTTAGTTCTTTGTTCTTACAGAATGCCAACTTCCTTGGCACAAAATGTAGGCCAGTCTCAGGGTCAAGATTTGAGTTATGGAACTGGGTCAAAGCCAATCTGACAGCTCAATGAAATGCAAATCCTCCAGACTATTTCTCAGTCTCACAAAATTAACTCTCAGTTAAAGAATGTTCCAAATGCTAAATCCTACATGCAATTTAATTTTCTAATTCATTCAATCAACTTTAATATTTCCTGAGCATCAATAAATACTGGAGGAAAAATTTAGGAACAGGAGTTGCTGGGTTTAAATTAAAGTACAGATCTTAAAGAAATGCATTAAGTAGTTTATTAACCAGTATTAAAAATTACATAGGGCAAACAAAGTAAAAGAACATAGAAGGAACACATTTTATTTGAATTTATATGAAATATCCTTCGAAGTAAGGAGGCTGTTACAACAAACAACTACATTAAAAGACATTTTTAAACATTTTTTTCCAAGGCACAGAATACGATCCACAAAAAAGTAATTGAGGTGTTATATAGAGTGCTGTCAAAGCAGTACTCCCACAACCAATTTTAAAATTATTCAAATTATAATAGCCAAAACAGAATAAAATAGAACAATGAAGGTCTTGCACCATGATAATTTATGATTCTTACAAAAGTGCAAAAATTTCTGTCAAATCAACAAAACCAACATTTAGGTTCCTAATCGGAAATTACATTTCTCTAAAATCATCAATATCACTCAGATACATTATTACCCCGCATTAAGTGCTCACATTGCTTTCTCTTTGGGAAGTGGGAATTAGTTGGAATACTTACAGATAAATCAGAGTACGAATGTCAAAAAAAAGTGAAGCCATTGTCATGCTATTGCTAAAATTTGGCAATTTATTTATTTTGTTGGATTGAACTTCCGCCGTTTCCTATGTTCTGTGAGCATTCCACCATAAACCCACCTTGAGATTCCAGGACAGTGAATTTTGTTATTAAAAGATCATCGAAAAGAATTATTTTAAAAGCCGTGCACTTTGAGTTGTTCGGGCTTCGCCAAACCAGACTTTGTCAGCCACTGGCAAATATTTTCTCGTTGGTCGCCTTGAAGCTGAAGGACTTCGCCGTACTCGGGATGTTCAATCACAGTGCCATTACAGGCAAACTCCTTTTTACATGCTCGTACAATTTTCTTCAGGTCGTACTCTGCTGATAGACCTTGTACGGTCGTTAGAGTCTTCCGACCGTTTCGTTGCTGAATTCTTATATGCACAAGACCATCTTGTACGTCATCGTCTGCACCCTTGATTGCATCAGCAAACGGGTCGAATGTGTTAAGATTCTGGATGGACATACGACACACAAAAGTTTCCACTGATGGAAAAACACCTACAAATAGCAAAAATTAAAAATTAGATTACGTTATAATTAGTCCACAATAACACAGCAATCCTCAAAAACTTACCACACACAGAATCTGCAAGAACTTTCTACTAACACACACAAATGGCGTCTGTCTTTGGTTTTGGTCTGGCTTGGTCTATGACCTACTTCAGAAAGATCAAAGAATATGCACGACAATGAATTGGTTGAAGAAAGATAAGTTGGCAAAGACTATACATATATAACTGTTTTCACTTTATATCATTATTTAAAAATTAACATTCAAAAAATACTGCATAACTACAGAACGTTCATTTTTTTTATTTTATCTAGAATGACTAGTGTCGGGTAATATTATTTTAAAGGCAATATATGCGCAGAAGATAACGAAGTCTCTGCTAGCGCAGTCTAGCAGCAGAAATGTAATGACAATTCAAATCCGAAAAGTACGCTTCTCGATTGTCCAATGCAGTAAAGATTTCTTTTGAATATGATAAAGAAGCGTAAAAACGATAAAATATGTTTTATTTAATATATATGAGAACTGCCCTAACCAATTCTCATTGACATGTCGTGCAATGAAATTCTCAGCTCATGCATTGACACAAAATATTATTAGTAGTGCGATAATTGCTCATTTTTAACTAATGGGGAATACAACGGATAACTTGATAACATTTTTGATGATGATGATGATGATGATAATAATAATAATAATAATAATAATAATAATAATAAGTAATAAGAACAAGCGTTAATACAATAATAGCTTTAGAATAATATTTTCAATATTAAAACATGAAACAAATCTTGAACTATATATGTGATATAATAATTCGATGTGTCAGTTACAACTATGACGTTGTAATTAATTTTAATTAAATCGTATATCATATAACCTACTTTCATACACATTCCAAATTTAAACTGTACAAAATTAATTGAATTTCTTAAAATCTTTATAATCGGAAGACAGATATACTGACAAGTAACAGGAACACTAAATCAACTATTATTCGAATAATATTTCCGTCTAAGTACTTGACAGCAATCGGCTGAAAAGGGAGCGGGGGTTCCTTTATTCGATCAGAGGCTTCAATGTGATGTCACTGCAGAGGTGCCGATGCTTATATATAAAAAAAATGAAATCTTATAGCGCGAAGCTACTGAAAATTGAAGAGCGTCATTACTTGTTTGGTTATGCGTCTTAATGAATCAATGCAAACGACAAAAACCGTTTTGAAGAAAAAACTATTAACTCAGAAGCTGTGAATATTCCTGTTGTGTCGTAATGTGTATGTGCCGTGCATAATGTGAATAAGTAAAACACAGGTTCAAAATATTAATAAAAAGATTTATAAAACAAAAATTTATAGTTATAAACGCCAATAAAAGTACGTGGGCCGAGGTGTTAGATGTCACAAAAATTCTACATTCATGTAAAAATCTCTGTTATTTGTTCTACTTGAAGGTTATACCTAACAATAATATTGCAATATAGCGCAGAGTTCACGTGTTCGATTCTTCAGACGGTCGAAGCCTTGGCCGGAAGACTGCTTGCTCTGGGAGTCGATCCGTGCTGATTCGGGTGGTGCCCAGTTCGAATCGGCTTAGCGATTTGAGCAGACGGCTTGCGTCGTCCCAAAGACTTCATGCGTATGGTCTCTTTAATGCGGTCCAGCTCATTCAAATAGCGCTTCTTTCTGTCATCCAAGGAGGTATCTTTGGAGTCTCGGAGTGCCGTTTCTAAAGCCCTCACTCGATCCATCGCGGCACTCAATCTTCTTTCTAATTTAGGCAACTCGCACCTGAGATCTGCGTTGTCACGTACGAGTTGCCTGTTGACTCTCGTCAGTTGATCCAAGTTGCTTTCTAGAAATTTTATGGTTTGCTTTTGAGCCAAACATCCGCTGTAGTCTCCGCTTTCATCGACGTCTGCTGACTCTTCGATTCTGGATTGCAAGTCTTGTACGAATAACTTACGCAGGTTGTGTAATGTTTGCAGTTCTCTGGCCACAGTATCCTCCAAACCTTTCAGATCCCTACGAGCCGTTTCCTGTCTCTCACTGTTCATAACCAGTTCCTGAAGACTGACGCTTTTTTTACATTCCTCTTGTTTGAAGCGCTCGTAGTCTTTTTGCAGCTGCTGATTGACGGCACAATATTTATGATTCTTATTTCTGAGTTCGTTAATGGCAGCTTGTTTCTCCGTTATTTCCTCGCGTAAATTTGCCACTTGCTTGAGATGGGCGTCGCGTATGAGTTTAATTTGTACTTCGAATTCTTCACGTAGTGTGTTGGTTTCGGCGTCTCTATTTGGTTCTTCTTGTGTGCACGTTTTCTGGGTGCATTCTGTGGCTTTCTTTTTCACGCATTCGTCTTTAAGCGTGTCGAAATCCTCCTCTAGCACCCGCTTTCTTTCCTCTGCTTCTCGCATCGATTCTTGAAGAATCTTCACTCGACCTTCGTGTTGGTTGATGATCATCCTGCACTCCGTCAGTTCTTTTTCGTATTCATTTTGCTTTTTATTGCATTTCGCTTGTAAGCCTTCCAACGTGTTGCAGCGCTGTACGAGATTCTGAACTTCGGATTTCATCTTGGAAGTGTACAAACGAGCCACGGCGAAGTCGTCTTCGATTTTTCTTTCGTTATCCGTCAGCACGTTCATGTTTTTCACTCCACCAATTGCGACGCCGATTTCTCGCAGATCTTTCAAGAGATCGGTAAGCATCACCGCAATCCTCTTTCGTTGGTGGGCAGACATGTCCTTTAACTGCTGTAGTTCTGCAAGTGTGACATTGAAGGCTAATTGTTTTTTGGTCAATTCTTCAGCCAGGTTTTCATATTCCTTGTTTTTGAGTTCGAATTCTTCAGATTTGAGGTCGTAGTTGACAGCGAGTTCTTCAAGAGCTATGAGAACTTCTTTCATCTCCTCTTTGGCACTGTCGTTTTCTCTCTGTACCCGGTTCATCTTCCTTTGTAGAAGATCGTATCTCCTCCGCGCAGAAGCTATGAGATCCTCCTGTTCCAACATTTCGTCTTTCAAAATATCCACGAGTTGACCCTGTTGGTTGATTTCCTCGTCCTTCTCGTCCAGCTGTTTGTACAAACTGTCTCTTTCCGCGTGCAAAAATTCTCTTTCATTTCGACTGAAAGTTGTGCGAGACAATGCAACAGCTCTTGATGCATCAATTACTTGAAGGCTAATCTGATCCTCTGCGGGAACTGTATCTCCAGACCGCCATCTTGTCAGTTCTGATTCCAACTTTCGTAATTTTGCTTTGAGGCGAGAAGCATTTTCCACTTCTTTGCGATATCGTGACTCCCATTCCTCTGCAGTGACTTCTTCGTTTACACACACTACATTCTTTACAGTTTTTGCTCTGATTCCAAACTCTAGCGTGGATTTGGTTTCACTCTGATTGAAAGATGCCGGAGAACAACAAATAATGACGGTGGTTCGTGAATTACCACCCAAAGATTCTTGAAGGACACGAGTGAGTTTAGAATCTCTGTACGGAATGTACGATTTTCCATCTGACAATGCTTTGATGACATTTCCCAAAGATGACAACGATTTATTGATGTATTTTGCTTCTTCTAACACCGTCCCTTCGGCTCCTGTTTTGCTTACTTTTTCACTTCCAGCTAAATCCACCAAATACAGCTTACCTACCAAAATCTTCTGGTTTTCTAAGTTCTCTTGTCTCACTGTTAGAGAAAATACACAATGCGAACGTGAACTATGCTCGTTCATGTCTGTTACTGCAAAATGTCTATTAGTTTTTCCTTCTGCAATTATATTGAAAACGTCGTCTCGATTGGACACAAATCTTTCCGTTAAGCCTTTCACAAAAGGTACACGGTTTCTGTCTTCGTGAATTGTTAAATTAATCTTCGTAATATCCAATAAATCCCTTATCTTCTCCATATATATTTCAAAATACGATACTTTGATGTGAAACTCGAGATCTTCATCCATGTAATAGATGTGGTGGAAAATATCATCAACTATTCGTGGAATAATGCCACGACCACCAGGGTCATGCAGATCACCTTCCATTGTATGCGTTTTGCCGGATGAGGTTTGCCCGTAAGCAAACACCGTACCATTGAATCCTGAAAGCACGTCTGTCACAATTGTCCTGGCAGCTTCATCGTATACTGTTTCTTGATGTGTCTCTGGTTTAAACACTTTGTCAAAAGTAAACAGTTTCTGACCCCAATACACAAAATTAATCGAATCTGCAAATTTACACATCATTGTCGAACCATATTCCTTTTCACGATCATTCAAAGGTCTAAATCGACACATCACTTTGATGTTGTCTTCAGCTGCTAGTTCACGATCACTTTCTTCCTCCGACATTTTGGTGGCTGTGGAAAACATTGCTTACAACCAAAAGTAAATGTTTACAAGTTACATTAATAAATTTGTCAATATTTCCATGAATGTAGTTGACAACTTAACCCACAATGTTTTTCATTTTTCAGGGTGACTACAAACTTGTGACATGACCAAGAAAGGGGTGCCAACATACGGATGTTGTGTTGTATTGTGGCACCACTTCATGAAAAACCGAACAAAAACACAATTATTGATAACCTGGTGATGACTTTAAAAATTCGAATTAACATTCACAGAATAGATAGTATGGAAATGGCAGCATTGCGTACCGCAATGATATACAATTTCAGATTATCCCACATTATTGAATGTTATGACACATGAATAACTACAATATTTGCGTAGGATATACCTGAATAACACAAAATTTATGTAGGATAAGGTTGTTGGAATCGGATCTGAAGTGGGATGTGGGATAATTTGAAATGGGATAACAATTTTTTATATTTGAATCAGATCTGAAGTGGGATAAATATCTTATAAAAGGTTTTATCATTGGATGAAATTTAAATATGCTTTAGCTGTTTGTCAAAAAATACTCTCTTGCGGTACCATTTGTGCAAAAGCACATCAGCGTTTCTAATTTCTCTTATGTAGACCCATTTTATCGCATTGTCACCATTTTAATAATAAAACAAATTAGAAAAGTGGATAACATAGTGAAACATACTGAGCAAAGCACATAACGAAAATGAAAGAAATAGTTTTTTTCTGCCACGAATCAACACAGAAAAGCAAACAATTATTAGAATGATTCTTGTTCGGAATATAAAAAGAATTTAAACGGGTACATTACTAATTATAAATTAGTAATGTGAGTCTGTGATTTCAAAATAACTACTTTTTTAAACTCACTTGATATAAATACACTTTCAATTGTTTTAACAATTTTTGTTTGTCCGGGCTAACCTTTGGAACGGATAAAACGATTTTGATGGTTTTTTTTTTTTACTGAAATGTGGAGTATGTATACGAGCATAATTTAAGATACTTTTAATATCAATATTTTCTTTATAAAGGAGAATATTAGGCAAATATTTACAAATATTTGTTCCGATCATAACGAAAATGTGAACACTTGACCATAATCCCATAACCAACCCCACATCCTGAAGCAAAATTGAAGTGCACACTCTTCCAGGTTTCGCGAAGGCCCTTATAATTTCCTACAAAATGCGGTTAGATTCATAAGTGAAAATATAATAATAATAATAATAATAATAATAATAATAATAATAATAATAATAATAATAATAATAACAGATACTAATTCATAATAGAAAATATGCATATAATAATTTTCAAGTCATATTTTAATTCTGTTAGGGGTCCGAAATATTGCGAAAACCAGGAAAAATTGTCGTTTAGTGGCCAGTAGATGTCAGGTGAGAAGACGATAGGGCAAAACCAGATATATGGCCCAGACTGGAGAGATAAGGAAACTGAGTATCCGATAAAGTCAGTGGCATTCTGAAGCGCTTCTAGTTTTCCGCCTTGTCTCAGCCAATAGTCACGTCGCATCTCCATTGCAACGATTGCAACACACGAATGTAACTTCAAATAAACTTGTCCCCATAGCACTTCACACACAGTTTTTAACTGTTTTTTTTACGTAAATAAATATATAAGTAAACACGCAGCATTAAGTCGTAAATTTTAAGCGAGTTGCATCAGTGCTTAGCTAAATTTATCATCAATATTTTACACTAAACATATAATTAATTTCTTTTTTGTCCAATAACTGGTTGTAACAAATAAATTTTCGGGGACTTCCGGTTTTTCCGCTAAGCACCAAAATAATCGTCGCAATCGGATCTGATTGATAATAAAAGAAGTTATTAATGCACACGAGGAGGAACGCGCTCAATAAGAAGCGTAAGCCATTTCGATTTTTAAACTAGTGGGGCCACAACACATACTTTCTCGCATTATATCTAAAATTGCAATTTTCGAAAGTTTAGAGTGTTCAACGAAAATGAGTCCCGCGCTTTGTTCTAACCGTGGATACAAATTAGAGCGGTTTTAGAAAAAAACATTCTTTTTTGTAATAAATTGCATTTACTTCAATCACAATTTACGCTTAAACTACTTCTTTTTCAAAACGTAGTACATTACCTTTTTTAAAGAGATATTTTTTTAGAACAGATTTTGTTTAAGGTAAAAATCTCTATCTTCAGTTTTGTAATTTTTAAATGTTAAAATTCTGCAATACATAGAGTTTGGCGGAAATATGGCTAGCATCCTTTTTTCTGTTCTTCGATATATACCAGAAAATTAAAAAAAAATTGGAGCGGTTTTTGAGAAAGAAATGTTGAAAAAACCCTCTATTTCACACAAAATTACGCGAAAAAAACTCATATTTTCGGAAAATTGATAATGACCTTTCTTCAAGGTCTGGTTTTAAGGGGCGGATTTATTAAGGAAAAGTATATCGAATTGCAATATTTTAGTTGAAGGAAGGCGTGGAAACAAATTGTACATTTGCTATTTTTCTAAAAATCAAGGCTTTTGACAAAATGAGAACTGCACCATTGTCTTCAATGCCCTTTACACTATCCGAGCACAAAGTTTAATAAAAAATGTTGAGCAATTTTCGAGACTTTTTAAAAATGTTTAGGCTTTTTGTAAAGTACCCTAAAAAATCATAACCATTTTAAACTCTGAGAACCTCGACTTCTTTTCAATCAATCGATGAAGATCATTTGGTTTTTAAAAGTCGGCTGAATCGTTTACTCACAAGCGTTGACCACAGACGGACCGACGGACAGTTGGACGTTTTGCATTCAATCGATTTTTCGGTTTCAAGGATCCTCAAAATATGGATATTGACTCCACAAAGTGTTAGAGGAAGTAATTTACTACATATAGGGACAAGATTCATCAACTTTTTCATTACCATTACCTGGCAATAAGAGTTTTTTCTGTCGAAAGGTCGGCTTTTCCGGCGTATTACAGAGAAAGTAATAATTGAGACATGTTACCGTTTACAAAAATTTAAAGCTCTGGTTTCTTTAACGACAGAAAAATACATTTTAAATAAAATATAGCAACTCAAGTGGAGGAATGTAATCGTAAATTTTATGGTCTCACGAAAAACAAACGAAAATATTTCAAACAAAACTTACTGGAAACACCAATTGAAGTGCAAGCGAATGCACACATTTGCTAGTTTGATTGAAGAGATTAACACTTAAATACCGAAAAATCGAATAAGAAACCACGCAATTACAAATAGATCCCGGGGCTCTATGGACGTTAAGCAGAACACTGATTTAAGCGCGAGCGTATGCACACCTTGCCTGCTAGATTGATTTAAGAGATTAACAATTAAATCCCAAAAAATCGAATAACAAAACACGCAATTACAAGTAGATCCAGGGGCTCTATGAACGTTAAGCAGAACCTCGATTTAAGCGCGAGCGAATGCACACCTGTGTGCTAGTCTAAATCAAGCGATTACCGATGTCAAGCCGCAAGAACAGCGAGTTCTGGCGGGCTGGCTGCTTGGCAGGCGGACCGTGTAGTGTGGGTCAGCGGGTTGTCTAAATGGGACATCGCGGGCCGGTGAAACGTCTCTCTCTGAGAGCGGTTGCCGCTTTTGTTTTGTTTTTCTTTCCTCGCTGCCCGTTCTTGTCTCCTGCTCTCTGCAAAGCGGACGCGGATTAAATCTTGAAGGCGTGCGGATACGTTAGAATTTGGTATATAATCAATTACCATGTATGATATCGTATTCTGCAGGTGTTAGTATGAACAATTCACTACAAAAAAATCCGCAGGTAATGCTTGTGTACGTGATTTTACAATGCATTGTCTGATGACATTAAATAATTAAAATCGACTCACGTATTCATACGCCGAGTAATTTTATTTTTTGCATAACCCTTTTTTATTAGGGTATGTACTGAGAATCAAAAACGAAAAAAAAAATTGTTATTACAATATTGATATATTAGTTTCGAATTTAATTGCGTAATTATAAAAGACGGATGATGTCTGTAATATGTCCTATAATCAGCTTTGCGGTCAATGACCCCAACGAAATAGAATTTTTCGTCCAGTTTCGTTTGATCCTTGCTTTGCTTCTGGCCACAAATATAGCTTCACTCTCTGCGCTCGTTTTATTGAGCTTTCTAATTGGTAGACGCAAGGGGAGTAGAGGATTTAATTATTTTGTCAGAGATACAACAAATTTAAATAGCTCTTTTGCTGTTGCAAATAGTTTTGATGATACAAAAGCGAAAATTTCTTGTTAGTAATGTTACCGATCACGTTCGTCGGTACTTTGATTCATAATTCAACTATGTGTAGAGTAAAAGAAAGGGAAGCAATTTCGGAACTAAAAAAATCCACAGATTGTCCTTCCTTATTCCTCACACACAGTCTTTTTTGCCATTTCTTTTGTCGAAAAATAAGTAAAATATGAGTGTACTAGAAAATTTTCTAGAATCAGAACGTTTGATTTTGTTTTACCCTGTAAACTCTCTGAAACCACTTTCCTTTTTTGTAACGAAAATATCCTTATAATGCAGACATCTTAAAGCCTCTAATCTACAGTATGTAGACAATACTTGAGTTATGTTCATAATAGATTTGAAACATAGGTCTGTGGTACGTGTTAATTTTCGCAGAAAGCCTTTTCGGTCGTATTGCGGCCATCTTCAGTGCTTCAAGAAATAATTTACAAATTACAAGTAAAATCTATTAAGAATAATAATGTTTTACAGAATATTAATATAAGTAAATTTAGAATTTAAGCAAAATAGAAAAATTGGAAAATAAAATGTGAACGTGGGTACATAATTATGAATCAAGATTACATGAAATAACAAATGTACTCTACTCAAGTGAAGTGAAATAAAAATAGTCTGAACAAACAAATAAGTAAGTAAATGAATAAAATTAAGATGAGCAAACCTTTTGGAATATTAATTAATTTTATTCATACTACCATTCCGCAATGTTTGCTCGTCTTAATTTTAATCATTTACTTATTTATTTGTCCAGATTATTTTTATTTCACTTCACTTGAAAATGGTTCATTTGTTATTCATGTAAACTTCATTGAAAATTATGTTTCCACTTTTACATTACAAACGAAATACTTTAAAACGTTCTGCTTTATTTCTGTATTCAGATTGTAGCGGTGGAATTTTCATACACTTTCTTTGCTGTTTTTAATTAATGATCTGCACTTATCAGAATGTTCACGAACGATAACTAATCAGTGGTAACTAATCTGGAGACGAAAGATAAACAGCGTGATACGAAGAATTTCGTATCGGATTCTGAACCAGTTTATTTTAACATTTTACGTATTATCGTACTGTAGGATTTCAAAAACCTCCATAATGTATTCTTTGCTTCACAGTTTAGACCTTCATACACCTTGTATCCATTACTGTAATGATGCTTATATTATTGGGTCCATTTAATAATAATTTTAATATTAATTATATAATATCGGGTCCAGTTAATATTGAATTAAATAAAGAGTCGCTTCATTCCGGATTATATAAATTTTCAGTCTGATAAGAGTCCAGAAATAAAGTTTTATTTTTTCCAAGCTGCATCAGAAACAGAAAGAAATTTATTTTTGTTTCTGTTGTATTACTATTTTTTATTAATTATTTAATTAAATATTGACAATGCATTATTTGTGCTTTGTGGTGCTCATAATTGTTAACTTATTCTTAATATTTCCATGATTGGGATACTAGAAATTCAGTCATTTTACTATTAGCTGAAAAAAAAGTATGTTTTCTTTGATCATAGCATGATGGAACCTATCCAGAATCCCTTCCCGTCATTTTAACTATAAATAGTTGAAAGATGAGTAAAAGTTTAAAATAAAGAAATAAAAATAAATTTCAAAAAATCGCGAGATTAGCAATATTTGAAAAAAACTAGACATTTCGTTTCCGAGTTATAGAAAACTTATTTGCATCGGTAAACGAATTGCAAGTATGATTTTTCTGTATTGCTATCAAAGTATCAACTCGCCCTTACCTCTACTCCTACCATTACAAACAAAAGGAGAGAGAGTTCAACAAAACGTGCGTATAGTGAAGCTACATTTACGACAGCACCAGTATGTGTTATTTGCTCTCTAGTAATTTTGCGTAGCGCTTTCAGTGGCAACTAGGCGAAAATTGCCTTGCCTGAAGAAGCTTTCGATCGGCGTATGTTTTATTTTAGTTTTATTACAGTTTATATTGTTTTAGAGAGCGTTGGCTGCTTCTTCAGGCTGAACTACCATTCTATGAAAGGCGCGTCATTCACTTCAAATCACTTTGCAATTTTTAATAAAAATGCATTAATAATCCTAGCAGCTTAATTAGAAACGCCTTGATCTAAGACTTATTTTTTTTCGAAAACTAAGAATATTTTTTTTTCGAAATGTTTGAAACTAAGATCATAGGTCGGTTCTTAAGTTGTATCAGAATCACAAAATCCTCGAATGACAAAGTTAGTAATTGCCAAGCGCGTTGCTTCAAGTGCCTCAGCGTTTGAAATACCGCAACAGCCTTATCTTTCATTGTGTTAATTACCTACAGCGTTTCTTCTACATGTTCTGCTTACAGTGTTGTCGGAAAAGTAAACAATTTGAGTCGGTTCTATCACCATTCATACAAAACTAGCAACTAACAAGCTATCTAGCTTATTTAGAATTCCTTACAGTGTAAAGATCCCTTCTCCCTACTGAAAGTTGTGAACTGGCTAGTACGAGTAATAGTAAATAGCATGCATACAATTTTGCAGGGGTGAAATAATAGTTATTTACGAAATAAGTATCGTACACCATAATTTTCATGCACTTTTTTCAAAAGAATAATCGTAAGGAATATTACCTTACGATATTGGAGATTTGTAATAAGTATCGAGTATTGTAATAATGTAACGACACAAATAATTCGTTGTTAATACCATTTACATAATTACACAATGCCAATATCGGCTACTACAAATTTTATTTAAATTTGACATCCTGCAAAATGTGGCAGACGGATGCTGACAGTATTTAAAAGGTGGCTATGGTTAATATAACAGTTGTATTGTAATTATTCTTATGATCTCGCTTTGGTAAATTATAATTTTTGATTCATAATGAAAGACGATAAAACTGCTTAGTTCTCTTATATATTATAAAAGAAAGTTTATATCACCAAAACGAAATAAACAACGGTTGCTCTGCTTCCGCAATCTAAATAAACGACGATTCACGTTCTCTACGTAAGCTCTCTTGAAAGATAAGAGACCGATTAGAGATAAAGAGATGACAGAAAAAAAGTATTTTTGTATACCAGCATTATAAGCAACATTTTTCGGTGAAAGAAAAAACCGTTCATAATATGGCATATTATTGCACGAAACGTTAGGTCATCGCTTTTCCTGAGCGGAATATGAGTCATTGCTGAGTAATATTCACGGCCCCCTATACCATTAGCTTTGGAGGATAAAGAAGGGAGAGGTACCATGGAAATAGATTCCAGCACTCGCAGTTCAGTCAGCAATATTGTAAAAGAATAAACTGCTAAGAAATTCGTTTTTTAAATTTATAAACTCTTACGCTGTATTGTACTCTGTGTATGTTGCTTTTAATTCGAGAAATATTACAAACAATAATAATAAAGAACACAATCTAATTTTTATGCTCATAAATATTTAATATAGCAATTTAATTTTTTTTGTGTCTTTTTTGTAACATGTCTCTAAGCCTTTCTTGGGCATGAAGCTTATAATTTCTGGAATAATCCTCCGTTTTGTTTTTTTGTTTTTTTATCTCGTCACATCGCAGTCAGTCAGTGTTTTTTATCCCTTCGGCTAGCGGCTCGACTCCGTTAGTAACCGGGGTTCCTAGTCGGTCACCTGTACAGGAATTCGTGATTAATTTCTGTGACTTCATGGAGTGTAGTAAAGCGAGTTGGCTAATGACGTCGGCATTTAAGTTTGTTGATGTTTTAAATGCCGAGAGCTTAATACTTAAAGAGGTATATATTATAATAATTACCGCCATTATTTTATGTCTGATTAAGCAAACTGCTCTGACAGATAAGCAAGAGCAACAGCCTCGCAAATAAAATTCGCTTAAACACTCATTCAATTCTTAAACATTCTTCTTGAATATTATAATATTATTTTTTTATAAAGTTTGCTACACATTTTTGGAATTAATTCCTGCTTTTGCAGCTGCTTCCCAAAATTCTCGTAGTGCGAATCATCACATGTATATATCGTAATTTAATTACCATTTGTAAACAAATTTGTTGATTACTACGTAGCACTCATTAAGTAATAACATTGGTCCGAGATTACAACTTCCAAATTAACTTCACGTCCTTAAATTATTATAAAACCGTTTTACAAAAGTATGACTCCTAAGCCCCTCCTGACGTCGTTCGGTAATTTTCTTGCAAAACAGATCGACATTATAATCTAGTTGCATAATCTATTTCCGATTTAGCAAAAATATTCCGTATATTCGAAAAAAGATTTGTCGAATTTTTGTCTGAATTATTGTACTGCATGGATGCGTGTTGTGAATATGAATAATTGAAAAGGACGTGTCATTAGAAAAGTGGATGTGGAAAAATGCTGTAAATACAATAGACTGAAAAAATATGAAATGAAACTGAACTCAGAAGAATGGAAGAAAAGGGAAACTGATTGGATTAATAAAATAGGAAGATGAATTGGGAAGGTCATATTTTGCGCCGGAATTTTTTATTTTAAGTCAAAATAGATGGGGAAAATGGGAGAAGGAGGAGAAAGATCTAAATACATGGTGTAATAAACGGAAGAATCTGTAAACAAATGAAAGAAGAAGCAAACGTTATAACATTAAGGAGGAAACCGTAATGTAAGACAGATATATTGTCTGTATGCTCTAACAAAACACGCCTCGTTGAAACGAAATTGTGGCCAAGGACACGTAAAAATATCTTTTGTTTTATAATTATAAAAATGTTATTAGAAGTAAAATAAAATTCTCAGCAAGGAATAAAAAAATCGAAAGAGAAAAATTCAATAAAAAATAAAATCCTTAATGCAACCAAAAACCAATGTTAATTGCCTAAATAATCGATATCTTAGCATTCTTTTTTGTGCATATTAGCAAAAAAGCATACGAAATGTAACTGTAAATACTAACTATTCGCATCATCCATTTTACGTCGATTTTGTAATATTACATTGGGTGTTAGGAATTTTTGAACGGGAGTATAACATTATTACCCACTACAAATCGTTAGTATGTCCAATTTCATAGACAGTAAAAACTTATTTGAACAAAACTATTCAACATTATAACATTTATAAATTGTCAACACGTGAAAATACTTTTAAAATAGTTTACAGCGTCGGCGATGCCAGATTTAACTACTCGTACCTGTATTTTACTCTCCAATACTTTAATCATAACTGATTTAAAGTAGATGGTATTTTTTAAATACTTATTTATCAATTTATAAGGAAGGGTGACTGATTCTCAATTGGTTACGATGGTATGAGCTCTCACTACATATCCATTCTTCAATCGAACACAAACGTTCTGCGCTCAACCAAACTAGAGGTCACTGCCCTTGCATTGTTTGGTGCGACACAACGCGGCTGATCGAAGACCTTAGGCTTTCCCACTATCGAATTGTACGCCGGAACGGCCTTAGACCCTTTTGGCACCGTCTGCAGAATGTGACAGAATCACTCACACACACACACACAGGCGCGTTGTGAACACGTGTTACGTTTACGTGCCATTCGAAACACACGTTCGTAGACATTTGATTTTTACTTCCCTCGCCTTCAAACAAGATGTACGTTCCATTTCGTGCATCCTGCAAGATGAAGAGTACCGATGGGATACCTTCACTGGAAATCAATCAATGTCAGAATAATTCTACAACATCATATTTACTTATTATTTTGTAAAAAAAATAGATTGTAAATTTTTTGTTATAAATAAAAAAAATTCGTGCATCCTAACTGAGGTCACTTCAGGGCCCCCGACCGGGACTACAGTGACATCAATTGATGCTCTGAACCCCCAAGATATGCCATATGGGTATTATTGCCTGGTGCCGGTGTATATGTCTGCGGATATTTTACCTCCAGGTATCTCCTTCTCTATCTGGGCAAGCCGTTATCTCCAGACTAACCTCCCAACATGATAGGGTAGTGCGTGTAAGTGTGTGTGCGCGAGTGTGGTGTATGTGTGTGTGTGTGTGTGGTGTATGTGTGAGTAAATAAGGGAAGAGATTAAAGCGAGGAAGAGGAAAGAAAGATAGTGCGCGATACGTGGCTCGCCCTTCTCTTAAGGTTTTGTACCGGCATCCACCAGGATCTGATCGGAGAAACCATGGAAAACTACCGATCAGAGCAAGCAGCTGCTAGAATTCTCTTGCAGACATTTGATGAACGCTACCTAGCTAAATTGTATCGAAACTTCTGTCGCCAATGAGAAGAGTTTTGTAAGAAATAAGTTTTCTCACTCACAGAATGAACAAAATATTTCGGGTTTAAATTATTTTGATTCCTAAACCGCTCGAGAAAAGTGGAATGGGCGAAACTACTATCATATTGACTTCCTATCTGACAGTGAAAGATTCGTCTGTAACCGTTTTCAAGGCTAAACATTTTTTTCAAAAATTAATAGGTTGCAATCAGTTTGTTCTCTGTTGCTTTTTGTTATCAGTTTTGTTGCTAATTTCCCATGCACGATTGCAAGAAAGTAAGAAAGATTGTAAGAAAAAATTCTACTTTTTTGGTTTAATTATAAATATCAGTATTCCATGAAAGTATATTTCCACTGTTAAGTAAGTCAGTTTTGACAAATATTGTAGATTCGTAAATAAATAGGCAAGGCAATGGTAAGATTCCAAGCTGAATGAAGAGAGGCTTACAGGGATGGCATGTTTTCATTATTCGAATAATTTTCTTTTGCGATGTAAAGGTCTGAGCACTATATGATGAGCTTGCCCAGAATATTATATATTATATTGCCCATATCTCAGGGGGGAATGGTCATTTGCAAAATTCACGCAAACGAGCTGCATGAAGGCTGACAGAATTGGAATGAATTCTGAATGCGTACGAGAAACATAATGAACTTAATTTAGTGTTTAATTCATATTTTAAATAATAGTTTTAAGTAAACGTATTTAGTGATCAAATAATACAATTCTCCCAGTGAGCTTAAAACACTGAACAATTTTGCTGGGTTTAGTTAGTGTTTAATAAATTCACATATTAAATATATGGAATAATAAATAAGATTTTCAGTAGAACTTAATAATGTATTAATGTTTAATACATAATTAACTCGTATTAATCGCATCATTTGATTCATTTCATAGAGTCCTTTCATAAAAGTAATTATTGTAATTAACTATTTGATGTAAAAATTTAATTTATAATTTTATGAAATATCATTTTACTATACCGCGACTTAAAAAATTACGATAACAATTTTCTCCAGTTCTAATTTAGTAATAACATTTTTGGGCCTTTTGATCGGGGCCCATGCCCAGTGCACTGTTTGCTGCTACTACTTTTTCGAAAACCTTTTTATGTGTATTTGTTCTGCAGCATTTTTGGTCCTAATACAGACCATTCCACATAGTGAAATAAATTGAGCGCCGAGAAAAAGTGGCTAACGCAACGCACGCATCTGAACAGCCACGCCAAAAAGTTAATGGTAGTCCGAAGAGTTCTAACTCCTCCCTCTTGGCTGCGCCACTGGTCGTGACAGCACTTTTTACGTGACAATATGGGCATACCGTACCATCGTGTCAATGAACCTGTACATACGTATATGCCTGGACAGTTGGTAACAACTGGTGCAGTTGGCACCTCTTTATCATATAATGAGGTAATAAAATACAAATAAATAAAACGAAATTAAATAAGAAAATTGTTCTGGAGAATTCCATAAAAATTATACGGCATAAAAAGTATGCCGTGAACCTGCGTAGAAATGAAATTGGGATGTGGACCTTAAGTTGGCTCAGTAATATATAACTATAGTAATAATAAATATTGGTTGGGGTTCGAGCTCGCGTTGGGTTACCAGAAACGTAGTTTAAAAAATTACGATGTTCCATGATTTTTATGACATACAGGCAACAAATTTCTGATACAATACAGAACATATCAATTTATTTATTGACACTGCACTTCATGGCAAATTATATGTATATGGCAACTTCATTATTAAGGTTTCTTCCTTCCTGTTTCAATATTCCCTATAAAATTACAAGAATAAGATATACTTATTTTTGTTACAGATAGAAACACTGAGTGAGATCTCCTAATATCACTTTGTCTAATGCAGTTTTAATTTTTAGACATTTTCTATTTAAAAAAATAATAAAATTATATTAAATAGATACCTATTAAAAAATTAGGACTTCTGGTAGTCCTTGGCAGGCATGTTGACTGTGCTGGAAATGAGGTGATGAGGTATTAGTGTACGTGAAATTTGCAGACCTGTTTTAGACATAACGATCCAGCTTTTACAACCGGAACATTGGCCAGTAGACAATATTTTACCTGACCATATCTCAATATTCACAATTCAATTTAAATACAGGAGTTCAAAATGTACAGCATCATGCATTGAAATTGTTCAATGGCCAATGTGCAATTTCCTAGGTTCTAATGTTAGCAAAGCGATATTGAACTCTACTAGAAACTACATGTATTTTTTTCCCCCATTTTTTATTTAAACATTTCTCAATTCTCAATCTCAATTAATCTTCATTCCTTATCAGATGCTTGGTTAAGGTTAATTTTTGTTAATGCATGAAGGATGAACAAGCTTTCTTGAAAATAAAAGACTTCTCGTGGTTCTGTAATTTGACACCTTTTCCGGTTTCATTATTGACAAATTTCACCAGTATAGTTGCAATGCAGTGAAAAATATATTTTATTTATTTCAATAGCTTTATATTTTAAAAAAAAGAATGTATATCAAAAACCAACAAGTTTTTTATAATACTTTACTAAACTCTTCACTTACAAATCTTATAACATTTTTTCATTTATGAAAAATCAATCTCTTGGGAGAGCAACATGAAAGGAACATACAAAATAAATATTGCACAAAATAAACAAACAAAATTAAAAAAATACTTCAAGTAGAAATCATACTAACTTCATCTCAGGCTGTTTCAAAATGCATAACAATAATTAGGTTTTGTTTTTGTCTTCACTGATACTGAAAATAGCCCAGAGTTGAAAATCGGCTGAAATGTAGTACACGGTACAACCTAAGGAAGTCGTTTAAACGGCACTTTGCTCTGTTCCGGCCTTAACTAGGCAGTTAGAATTCTGGAGGCTTTCTTGAAAAGTGATGTCTTATAAAAGTGAATTGATAATTATGCATTGGATAGACTCAAGGATGTTTGTAGTGAACACAAGGGCCGAAGGCACGAGCCTCGCCATGACTTGGATCTAGGCGAGCGAAGCGAGAAAACTTGCCTTTGAAAGTAAATTGGCATTACAGTGCGGTGGGGACAAAGCATATGAAGGGCGAACCATAAAAATCGCCTATCCAAGTTTGATTCATTTCTATTAGAGCATGTACAGTAATTAAGGCTTAAGCCCCGCCGCCACATTTTTTTAAGTGTGTACCGTATACTAATCTTTAACCTGAAAATCATTATGGCATTTTGTAAGTAGCTTCAAAAACATAAAACAATATGTCAAATATCAGTGTGATTAAAAAAAACAAACATAACTGTATGGTTTGTACTCAGGAATTACAAGAATACTTCAAAAATCTCAAAGTAAACATAGCCAATCTGTTTGATCTTCCCGCATACTTCTCACACTGTTCCATAATTGCCATAAACACAAACAATCCATTTCTAACACACACACAAAATTGAAATTCCTGACTCACAAGTCAGTTTACAGATATAGATACATATATGATAAATCTAACATTTCTATAGACACAAAATTTTTTCAGTAATTTTTTGCAATTTTCACACCAAATACTTTTCTTAAAACACTCTTATCCCCTTAATGGTCAATTCTTACAGAAGGCAGTACTAAATATATTGTTAATTAGTGGCAATTAACGCTGTTTTCGTAATATGTTGAGGTATTTTCCTCGTGTCATCTCCTTGGCTTCTTCCAGGCCCAGTTGATAGGCAAGGTCATGGAGCTTCTTGACTTCAGCAATCAGCCCTGCAGCGGTCAGGCTTCCAAACTCTGGGGAAGAAAAAAGGCCTATAAAGTGCATGGCCCTTTCAAATCATAGTCTCCCTGAGTCTTTGAAAAATTCAAAAGATTTGCAATAAGTCATCATTGGATTGCGACTGTGAATACTGGGATGCGAATAGGGATGTGGCATCGATGTCAATTTTCAAAACATTGATTTGTAAACGTCAATGATTTTTAACATAGACATTTTGAATTCAATGTTTTATGTAGTCAATACTTTTTAAATAAAAAAAGTCAATCAGAACCAAATTCTTTCATAATTTTGAGATATCCATAAACTGAACATTCTTCAGACCAATGTGACTAGAGGTGAAAAGTAAATAAAATTGAGTTTTCATCAACAAAGAAGTCTATTATTTTTGAAGTATCAAACCATACAAGTTCTGTTAATTGGCCTGATTTTTTGACTTTTTTGTTAGTTAAATCTTAAAAATAAGTAAAAAGCGATACCATTTTCCAATTAAATCCTCCCCCTTGCATGAACTTCAATGGTTACTAATCAAGTTTTAAAAACATCAATATTTGGTAACATTGATGACTTTTAGTAGATATTTTATAGGTTATGCGACAAATTTCCTCTAATTAGGGGCCATCAAATCTACAAGGATGTTAATGAAAAGCAATGTCCTTGATATTAAACAACTATATTTTGGCACAATGACATCTGATATCACATTTTATAAATATTGAACAGAAGATACTAAGAATTAATCAATAAAATAATTTTCAGCTTTTGATAATCTCTCGATCAAGTAAAATACTTACGATGCAATAAGTTGATGTCCTCACTATCTAGCTCCTTGGTCCATGGCTGATCGTTGACACTTGGTAACGGAGAGTTCATAAGAAAGTCCGAAACACCAGGTACTGAAAAAAATATCCATTTTAGCAAGAAAAAAAAAAAAAAGAAAGAAAAAAACAATGCAAATGTACATTTATAAATTAAGGGAGACATAGATATCTCATAGTATTTAACAATAATATGTAATAGTATTGAAAAAAAGGAGACTGTAATATGATATGCATTACTTTGTTCGGGCCAGAGCTCTGGTGAGGTCCTATCCAATTTCTCCATGCTCAATAAACTTTCATCAAACATTGCAAGATCAGCTGAAAAGGTATCCTGGGAAGCTGTGTAAAATAATACAAATATATTTAGTTCTCGAGTCACAGTAAATGAAGTTACACAATGTTTATGTCACAGCTGAGCAAAGTACTTGTTTGAAGAGTCCCGGGTGATGTTCCAGTCAGTTCCACTTCCATATTCATGGTACTCGTATTCATGGTACTAGATCCCTGATTGTCACGAGTTTCCTCGAACTGTTGCTGCTGAAAATACGCCAGGTCGGAAAATTATTCAAACAAAACTTCACAAAATACAAACTTGCCGCAGGTTACAAACAACATACAGCGCTTGTGCGTCAAGGCAAAACAAAACAGTGTACAATCCTCCCGCGTACACTATCGACACAATGCAATCGATTCGAGATGGCGGTACGATTGAAAGTCATTTTTAGTTATCGGACGAATAAAAAAGATAAAAGAATGAACCAACCTCTGAATTTTTCTCGCACACTCCTCAGTCAAAATTCATAATATATCTCTTTGTAGGTACTCATAATTTACAATCTTGGAGGGAGGTTAAAGACAGTTGCACAATTCGACCGTCCTGTTGCATGGAGGCGTGGCAATCAGAGAAGTACTTGCTGTCATAGAACCATCTGAAGCCGCGTGCGGCCTACTGTCCAGGAAAACGTGTGCTCTCGTTTAAATCAAAATGGTTTTAGATATAGATCTTTTTCGCCCAGAAAAGGGCGGTGATGTAGGGAAAATGCGTAAAAATCAGTCGAATCGCTTCAAAGATGTGAAGTTGATTGATCAAATCGTGTCGAAAGACGGCGAATGGCGCAAACTTCGCTTTCAGATGGATAACCTCAACAAGCAGCGTAATTTATGTAATAAAGTGACAGGAGAAAAGTATAAGAAGCAAGGAAACAATAAGGCGAGTGAGAGTGCGCCGAACAAAGGTCGCGGGGAAGGTCCTCTTACCAAATTCGGCGATTTAAACACACTAGAGGGTTTGAATGCTTTGAACACACATTTGGAAAGTGCAAGTTACATTTTGGGTTACTCTCCCTCTCAAGCAGATGCTGACCTATTCGAACTTCTGAAGTCCAAACCCCCGGAAAACTTTCCTCACGTTTTGCGTTGGTTTACTCATATTCAGAGTTACGGAAGTGATATAAAATCGTTCCCCAAAACTTCAGACGAAACCTCAACATCTCTTCCCAAAACACTCTTGGAGGGAATCGATGCTCTGACGGTAGAAGATTTCAGAGCTCTCGATTTAGAACATCTTAAAAAACTGAGACAGGTTTATGATAAAGAGATTGCAGCTAAATTAGAAGCAATGAAGGTTGTAGAGAATGAAAGATCTGAAGCTTTGAGAGAAGTGGGAAATCTCTTGCACAAATCAGTGCCAATTAGTGATGATGAAGATAATAATGTAGTTGAAAGAACCTTTGGAGACTGTTCACAAAAAAAGCTTTATTCTCATGTGGATTTAATTACAATGATAGGAGGTATGGATGCTGACAGAGGTGTTAGTGTTGCAGGAGGAAGAGCTTATTTTTTGAAAGGCCCAGGTGTATTTCTGCAGCATGGACTAATACAGTTGGCTCTACGCACTCTTCTTCATAAGGGTTACAAACCACTATATACTCCTTTCTTCATGAGGAAAGAAGTGATGCAAGAAGTTGCACAGTTATCTCAGTTTGATGAGGAGCTTTACAAAGTTGTTGGGAAGGGCTCTGAAAAAACAGATGCCAAAGAGATTGATGAAAAGTATCTAATTGCCACATCAGAGCAGCCAATTGCCGCATTTCACCGTGACGAGTGGCTGTCAGAGCAAGATCTACCCATCCGGTATGCCGGTCTCTCCACTTGTTTCAGACAAGAAGTTGGTGCCCACGGGCGTGACACCAGAGGTATATTCCGTGTTCACCAGTTTGAGAAGGTGGAACAATTTTGTATTACATCACCTCATGATGATAAATCATGGGCAATGATGGATGAAATGATACAAAATGCTGAAGAGTTTTGTCAGTCTCTGGAGATACCATACCGCATTGTTAATATAGTCTCGGGTGCCCTTAATCATGCTGCTGCAAAGAAATTAGATCTAGAAGCTTGGTTCCCAGGCTCTGGAGCGTTTCGTGAACTTGTCTCATGCAGCAATTGCTTGGACTATCAAGCTCGACGATTGCGAGTACGATTCGGCAAAACAAAGAAAAAGGACTCTTCTACAATGTTTGTGCACATGTTGAATGCAACCATGTGTGCTACTACACGTGTGATATGTGCCTTGTTGGAAGTTCATCAAACAGAAACTGGAATCAAAGTGCCAAAAGCTTTGAGAGAATTCATGCCTCTGAAATATCAAGAGGAAATTCCTTTTGTGTGTCCTGCACCTATTGAAAACCAGAAAATAGAAATGAAGAACAAAAAATAAAATGTACTGGTGATCTTCTCTGGTTGTCTTACTTTGGAAAAACTGGTCGTAGAGTTTAGAACGGTTTATTTTAATATTGGGTTATTTTGTGGTTTGTTTTACAGAATCTTGAAATTTTAATTAGATGATTGTAGGTTTGATGTGTTGAGCCTAAATTATGTATCGAAAATAGATTCACATCTCTTAAGAAACTAAAATGTATCAACATGTCAACTATCGATCTTCGTCTTGGTCAAATTTAAACTAAAAGTAATTGATCTTTAACATTTTTTGAAGAATTAAGAGTCATATCACATTCACATGTAGGCAAAACAATTTCATCATGTTACAAGAATTTTTGTTTCAGCTACTTTTATTAATTATTTACATTTTGTGATATCTAAGTTCTGATTTTCTAAGAGGTTCTTCAATTTTCTTTGTGTGTTTGTTGCTTGCTGAAATACCTGTATTTAAGTGTGTATGGAATCCACTAGTCAATCTACAGCAAATTCTTGTTTCCATATTTTTTAAAGATATGTGAGATTAATTAATATATGCAAAAAGCTGCTGTTATTGTGGGATTTTATTTATTCTATTGTAGGCTACTCGTTATTTTTATATATTGGAAACTTTAAGGTGCGAAGTAACTTATTACAAAAGTTACAAAATGATTAGCTGCAAAAGTTGCATGAACAAGATGGGAATTCTGATTAGGTATTTGTTTATTAATGGGAGACTGAATTGAAAAATAATAATGAAGCCACTCAGCTTTATAATTGTAATGTCAATTAAATTGCTTCAATCTTTAGATGCTCACTTCTTTGGCTTTTGTATTTTTTTGATACAATGACAGATGTGATCAAAAATTTCTAAGTGGGATATGTGTCTGTGGAAATGTATTGATGTTATATTACTAAGTTTGTTGAAGAGCAGAAGGTTGCTAGAATTCAAAGCCTCTCTAAATTTCAGTGTCTTATTGCAATGAATTGTGTATTACATGAATTGAAATAAAAACATTCATGCATTCTTACACGTAGAAGTGTGTAGTTAATTTTATTGTCCTTGTCTCGTGTTTGTGAAATAAAGGGGTTGTGTTAAACTGCTGGTACCCTTGTATGGTATAAAATTTTATTGCTCTCAGCCTAAACATCAGTGTAATTTAATGTAAAACCTGTTTTTCATAGAAAATAGAGTGGTAATATTACTTATAATATTGTTAGAAAATTAAATTCAGAAAAAATCTGTAGTACCAGAATATAATGAAACAAATCATATGTGATATTTGGAATATAAGAAACTTATCCAAACTTAACATAATAATTAATATATGCTTTCGCTTAGAACAATAAATTCAAATACCGTATGTGAACAATAGTTCAAATTAATAAAAAAGAAATGAAAGGAACATGCATAATATATAGAGAATTCGCAAACTATATGAAGGCAACAATAAGTGAATTTGAAATTTGTGTTTTTAGTTCAAAGAAAATAAAAGGATTCTTGTTGAAATGTGCTAATATTACATCAAGATGATAGATCTGTTTGTATGTGGTAGCAAAGGGTATCTTTTTTTTTTTTCTCTCTCTCTCTTTCTTTTTTTTTTTTTCTCTTTTTTTCCTTTTTTAAACATTGTTCTCCAGTGGTTTTCTCATTTCATTTGGTTCCAATAGAGGAGGGTTGCCCAAATGATGGGCCGCATGCAACCCGCGGTGCCATTTATTGTGGCCCGTGAAAAGTTATTCGTTAAAAAGGAAATTCCCTAGCATCCATTGCGTGTCGTTCTCCTATTGTGCACCTAGCACACGTGCTCTGTTGGGGTTACAACACTCCCTTAATGTAAAAATAGGTTAAGTCTAGATACAAGAATTTTTTTCTAGTACATTCAGAAAGTTTAAATCATAATTTTGTGTTTCACTGTGTTGTGCATGTGATACCACGCATAATTGCATTCCCCCCCTAACGTTTTAGAGCAACCAGCCAGAAGCCACAGAAGATCAGGTGAAAGAAAGATGGGTGTCAAGCAGAAAGCCAGGCATGGACCACCAGAGTAATGAATCAATTAAATTAATCAATCTTATTAAAGTTTTAATCGTGGCACAAGAGGCCTTGGAAGTTGGACATCCCTGCAAGAGTATACAATGTTTCAGCTCTTGAGGATAACAGGAAAATTTACCTATAAAGCCATAATTTTGTTTAAAGTAGGGAAAATGTTTAAGTTTTCGAATTTTTTTGCAAAATTATGTGCTCATACTTGTGTTATAACGTAATGCTTGATCTATTATAAAATATTAAGAAAGTGTAAATGTTAAGTTAGAAAATGAGTGACACTGCATTTAAAGAGTTTTAAAGAAAATTGTCCACATTCGAAAATTGCATGGAACAATTTAAAATCAAGGACTGAAAAATAAGTGTAAAGGAAGATGCAGTCTCCATTCCTCAAAATGGTTCTCAATGTATAGAGAAAAATCTTCTTCTATGTGACTACAGGTAACTGGACCAATTTTATCCTAATGAATACAGTTGGAAGTTTGTTGGTAAAAGTCTGAAGAATTTCACAAAGCCAAGTGGATGTTTGCAATAATTTACTTGACAAATATATATATGCTTAAAAAAACTCACTTATGTACAATGATAAAATTCAAATACTGCACCACATACGAACAATTTGAATTTTATAAAGTTTATAGGTGTTGTGGTAAGATATCTTTGGCATTTTTAAAATAATTAAAGATGTTGTCATTGCCAACAATATTTTTTAATTCAATAGCAGCTTTTGATGGCTTAGCTATCATCATCAGTTGTCTGCTAGATGGAAGCCACAAAACGACTACAAAACGACTAGTCGTTTTGTGGCTTCCATCTAGCAGACAACTGATGATGATGGCTAAGCCATCGAAAGCTGCTATTGAATTAAAAAATATTGTTGGCAATGACAACATCTTTAATTATTTTATAAAGTTTACTAGAGGTAGTACCAATTTTTTTCTTCCTACAACCCCTTTTAAACTAATTGCTGCATCAACACCCTTGTATTCTCTATAATATCCATCATTATGACAAATATCCGTAATCATGACACAAAGAATATCACCTAAATGCCTTAAAGATAGTTTTAGACACCTATATTCTCGTAAATATCTCAATTTTTCAATAATGAAAGAGCTTCTGCTTTTGAGTTGTCAAGTTTCTAATCTGTATTGAAACGCAACGGTTTCAAAATGTTGAGTGTATTTTAAGAATTGGCCATTACATGTCTTCAGTGAGTATTGTGGATAGTTTTTTCTTGCGTGATCGAGTATAATTGTGAATGCATATATAATTTCAGGAATTATCTAAACGTTCTTAATCCTAAGAATGAATGATGGATACAAAAGAAAAGGAGCAAATTTGTAATTTATTATCGTATGTTTTGTTGCTTAATATCAGAAAATAGTTAATCAAGTTCATTAATATTTTCTGTTATCAATGGGATTTTATTATTATTATTATCATTATTATTATTATTATTATTATTATCCAACAGGCATATAATGCCTAAATACATTTCATATATACATAGGTTTATACGCTCTTGAAGATTACAAAATATTCGTTTGTCATAAAATAAGTATTGTCAATTGTTGCATATCTATCCAGTGAAATCTAATGTGAGTTGTTTGATCATTTTAGCTATTGATGTTGTATTTCGAGTCAAATCAATTTCATTCATATATGAATTGGTGATTCTGGCTAAACGTGGTATAGCAGAATTATAGGATTTTTTGATCATCCTGATCAGACACCAACTCATATTCAGCTATTGATCCTCAATTGACTACTTAATCATCATTGGCACCTTCAAAATTTCATCGACTCCTTTGGTTTCTATACCGACCTTGTTGAGAACACGTGGCAAAATTGAACGCTCTGCATGCTGCTGATGCTTCTGTAAGTGAATTGATGCTTTGAGAATTCCAAAGCATATAGGAAAATACAACAATGTCGTTTCCCAATCTGACATAGGCAAAGGTGGCTCAGGACATGCAACTGATGTCAGTGTCGTGCCTCTGCCTCGGAGGTGCTAGGGTTTGAGTCCCACTGGAGGCAGAATTTTGGACTGAAGCTTCAGAGATAAGTTGATTTGAGCCGTTTTTGATTGGTAGTTTTCCACAGTTACTCTAATCGACACCAGAAGAATGCCAGAACAGTACCATAAGGGACTGACCACAGTCTGCGTGCAATATTTCCTTTCTCTTCCTTGTCCTAATCCCACCCTGTACATACACTTACACTCACGTCCAGCACCTTACCACACTCGTCGAGAGCTTAGAGCTTGTCTCTGTAGGGAGGTGTCCTGCTGATGGGGGATACCTGGAGACAGTGGTGGAGTCTTCCATCACTCCCCCCCCCCCTCGCCACTGCTCCTGAGATGGTTGGAGGTTGCAGGGAGAAGGCGGTGGGAGGCGGCAGAGGAGGAGTCTACGCCCCCACCCGCATATGCAAATCTGAATATCAGGCGCCCGAGGCCACTTCGGAGGGGAAAAAACTCTGCAAGCCCACGGGTATGTTGGTGCCGGATCTCACCATTAACAGGGGAAGATCACTGTCACCTCCCACGATTAAGAAATGCACTACACTTATGGGACTAATGACCCTTCCAGCTGATGCACCTGGAATCATCAATCAATGGAGTAGACATTTACAGTGTTTGGCAGAGAAAAAACAATTTATTATTTTCTAAAAATGAGTCAGATTTTCAAATGATGATAGTGGCTTTCTTAATGATATATAGAGCTATTGAAAAATCATTTCCTACTCGTGTCTGCTCTCCATGTTAAAAGAAACCTCTGCGTCAACTGGTTGGATGAAATTGATGGTTAAATGTATAATTGTTGAGCCAAAATGGAGTCTAGTTGAAAAACAAATAATGCCTGGGATGATGATATTGGTTTCAAAGAAATGAAAATTGTTTCCAAGAACTTACTAGTAAATAATACAAATGAGGAAAACTTTAGTCATTTCAATAAACAAAAATTAAGAATAAATGAAAATCTACTTCAGTATTATAAATAAAGTACCAGTAGGTAAAACTCCCTTGCATTCAGAAGTCGGTTTTGAATAAAATTGAAAGTTGTTAAAGTGATGACATGATATTATTTGATAGTTACTGGAATATTTACAAGTTCTTTCAACAATTATTTACTGCATATATTTAACCTTTGTATCTTAATGATGTGTTGCATTATGTCATATTAAGTAAGATTGTAGATTTCACTTACCACTGAATTTTTTTTTTCTTTTCATTTTTTAATATTTTATTACATTTCTTTGTCATTATTGGGAATGTACAGTAACTGCTTTAAGGGTTTAACAAAAACCAACGAGCTCAAAATTCAGAGCAGTTTTTCATCGTTTTATGCCAGTTTCTCCTGAAGTCTAAGGATTCGGTTTATTCTGTTTTTCGTTTATTTTCTTGTAAACATGTCCTCATTCATTTGTAAACCTGGTACTAAGACTTTTAAAATAGTATCTAAAAGAATTTCAAAAAATGTATGTTAATTTTAACCTTTATTTCAAATTCTAGAGTTTTATAAACAAACTTTACTGTTGTACACGTAGGCTTCCGCGGCTCAAGTTCATGACTTCTAGGCTGTCCGGGTGACGCCGCGTCGTTGGCAGACAGGCCAACTTTATGCCTATCATGTCGCAGGCTTCTTCAGTCTTTGGTCACTACCCTGAAGAAGCCTGCGACATGACAGGCGAAACGTCGGCCTATCTGCCAACTACGCGGCATCACCCGGACAGCCCAGAAGTCAAACTTTACTGTTGTCCTAGGGGATTGAAACTGTACTCTCTATTGGGACCAAAAGTAATGGAAGGATCTCTGTGGAGTGATGTTTCTAATATAATGAGTTTTTTCTCAATCACTGTATTGTGTTAGGCCTGGTAAATATACTTTCAGGTATTACCTTAAAGTATCTTCTCTTTCGTCTTCTGAGAGTTCCTCGAGTGTAGGTTTGTACTTTAAAAATAGATTTTGGAAAGCATTAAATCCGTTTTGTTCACATACACAAGCAGTGTTTGGCTTTTTTTGTTTCTTTGAAGCCGAGCCATTCCAATGAGAAATAAAAAGTTTTATTTGCATTCCTTCCATTTGTGCTTCTTCCCCCTTCAGCGTTGAGTTAATCACTTAACATATTCCTTTTTGTCCTGTACCTTGTGCTTCTCTTCTAATATTATAGTTCTTCTCTTATGACTTGTATCCAGTGTTGCACTCCAGTCAATTATAAAATACAGTTTTTATTAACTTTGTAAACTAACAAATTCATTCAATATGTAAATTGTTTAGGTTATAAACATTAACAATAAGTCTACAAATAAAAGTACATTTTACATTCAAGATGAAAAAAAAAAGTTTATAAGAAATCAAGTGGACACTGTATACATCTATAGGTCCCCTTCCTAGAAAATTAAGTGGGGTGCATCTTTGCATATATCTGTTATGCCAACCCATGTTCCCCTAGATCTCCGGGGTGGTCTTTTCCCTTGTCATTTCCCTCAAAATATCAATGGATCTTTGAAGAATTTAAAAAAAAACAGACATATATAAGAAATAGAGAAATATTATATAGAGAAACATAAGAAAGGCAGTCTTTGATTAATTTCATTCAACTAATTTAAATTTTAACCTTCATAAAGAAAAGATATAGTTTTGTTCAAACATAATATAATCTACCCTACTTCGTGAGAGAAATAATTAAAGTAGATATTCACCTTAGTGAAGTACATTGTATGTATTGTATCTCTTCTGACTGATTTAAAAAATATGTTGTCAATAAATAGCCTACATGTATATAGCTCTTTCAAATCAATGAATGCTCAAAAATAAATAGATTTTTGTAAACCTGAAACGCTTTATAGATAAGTCTCTATTTCAAAGAAATATACAAAATATGTGCATATAATTACATGAATATGAACCAACATAATTTTTTTTAAAAGTCAAAAGGGCTAAAAGGCAATTCCTAATGATATCTGACTAATTTAATGGAGGATTACTCCATGTTTGATGCTAGTAAATGGATAAGAGAACCCCTGCTAGCTGTTTGAAGTGGCCATTACAGGTGGCTTTACTTTAAGTGATTGTTAATGAGTATGGACTCAGCCAAACCATCCTTCCAAGCTCTCTTAAGTCAGCTTGGTTACCGGGCACTCCGGTCAAGCCACCGTCTCCAATCTGCATAGCTGCAAACTGTTCTCCTATACACTACCTTGTGGACTCTTCCATAACCTTACCTTGGGTGTAGGCGTAGTTGGATGGAACGGGGAGACTATCCACCCTGAGTGACAGTATGTTAGAGGTGACGCTAATTATAACATTTTATAGTTCGAATTATATAATTTTAATGCTTCACTTAAAAATTATAGGTTTTAATGAAATTATAGAAAAGTTTGCCACCCTTATATCTGAAAAAGGATTTTTATAAAAAACATGCATTTTTTAATTAGATATACTTTTTTTAGCTTATTTAAAAAAAAATTATTTCACTTATTTTGAATTGCAACCAGTATTTTAATACATTATAAATAAATTCATGTGCAAATATATTTGTATTGTTATTAAATAACATATAAACTGTTCAGTAATAGATATTTTTATATTTAATTTATGAGGAAGGATAGTGGAATAGTTTTGCCCCAGATGACATCAACTGAAGTTACATCACTGGTTGTTGTGCTTCAAAATCACTATTTTAGAGCAAAAGCCCTGGTTGGCCAGATAAAGTTAACTAGTTGCATCTACGAACCCATGTTTTTTTTATAAAAAATCATTGATATTTTTAAATATACAGAGGGCCCTGGAAGTGGGGAAGATCCCTATATGGGAAAAAAATATCAAATTAATAAATTATTTGAAAAAATAATTTTGTATTGTGGGTTTTCAAAAATAGTTAGATTACATGTACAACTTAAATAGATAACAGACGTTAAACCTCAACAATGAAGTTAGAAACCCAGCAAGTTTGAACTGCCTTGTGCATTGAGTATGAGTTGCTGGAAGAAACTGCCACCCCAATTATGTTATGATGATTTTCACTGAATTCCATTAGATTTTTTTTTTTCACTGATGTTATTTGTAATACTATATACTATTAACAGTATTTTGTATCAATTCAATATTCTAGCTTTGAAGAGGTCCGTTTGTAATTGACAAAACATAATGCATGTAAATATAAAAATATTCAACTGATTAAATATAATTAATCCACAAAGTCATTCCTTCACATAAATGATTATCAATGAGGTTTTGGTACAACTATTTAGCAAGTCCTCAAAGACTTTGAGTATTCAATGCATGTTATTTAACCATGAGACACGAATGCACTAAAATTATTTTGATTTTCCGTGATATTAGATTTTTAGGGTGCCACTAAAAAAATTATCATTATTGTTTGTCTCTTAATGTAGTGCTTCAATCTGTTTTTGTAGTGTTGTGTTTTTGTGCTGTTTCTTTAAAAAGCAAATACCAGGAGAAATTGCCTGCTCTTTCCTTCATAACAGCCTTTCTCTTTGACCATTCACACAACTTCTACAGGTGTTTCATCCTTATTTCCACATCTTAGGCATTCTCAGGAGCCACCCATAAATTCCGTAACGCAGCTTTGGAGTATTTTGAATACCTTCTCCCCCCCCCCCTCTTTAGGCGCACTTAAACCCTGTAAAAAAAACAACTACGTAATGCTTGTGACAACTCTCCCCATTTAGAGTAAGTAAAAATATTGTGGTACATAAAAGTCAAAAAACATTTAGGTTAATTTTATATTTTGTATTTAGTAAAATTTATAATTAAAGTTAAATTTGTTTGTTAATGCACCTAAGAGTAAGATGGAGAAAATTTTTGAGTGAAGGAAGAGAATGTAGGAGAGACAATTTTATGAAAAGCCATGCACCTGGCGCTGTAGATAATATGAGTGAGAGACTTTTTCGCTAATTCAATGTATTTAACAATACACCATTGATAGGTTTTTAATATATTTTTTGTAATTTAAAATATTCAAAGAATCAATCAATTTTATCAATCAAAAAATATTTCCATTTATTGTAACAATTACATCACAATTTATTTAATTTGTTTCTATTTTTTGAATTCAATTTTTTAATATCTTAATGTTTTAGTATGTGACTGAATAAAAGGAATTACTTCAGCAAATGTTGAAAATTGAATGAAAAATTAAATAAATATCAACATTAGGTAACACTAAGCTAACACTCCCTATCCCCTATGTAACACAGCATAAAGCTGCCTCAAATCTCCTTACCCCCTCACTTCAGTGTTTCATAATTTACAGATGACTCCTGATATTTATTCAAATCCAGTGGGTTCTGCAATTACAGGGTTGTTTGTCTCTTTGTGTTGGTGACCGTGATCGTAGCCCAAGCAAGGAAGCAACCATCTCCTCTGCCCATCTTTGACCTACTATCCTCTTTGACATAAAATATACCAAAAATAATACTTAACTCATTTGGTATAATTTAAATCTTATAAAAATAATTCGAATGTTAAAAGATTTAATTTTAATGCTGCTAATTTTTAATTATTTATTAACTTTTTTCTATTCATTGATGTTTTAAATTATTATTCCAAAATTATACTTAATAATAATAATAATAATAATAATAATAATAATAATAATAATAATAATAATAATAATAAATATGATTATCATTTCTCTTTCCCCCCTCCATGACAATAATCTCGCTACATTCACATTGTTGAGTACATACATTTTAGCTTCTTGACATAATCACTACTTCCAATAGGTCAATAACTGCACGCATATTAGTGTTGAGTGCTGATTCTAAGCAATATATGTGCCAAAACTTATGGTATTTCGATTTATATTCCATAAATTTCCTAGCTTCAACATCTCAAACATTCTTATTTTTATTCATTGAGATAAAATTAAAATGGTTCTGAAATTGTAGGATTATTTGTTGAAAATTTGTCTCATTGTGTTGGCAAGTATTACATACATTTCAGCTGATCAATGGCAAGTACATTCATTTCAGTAGATCAATGGCTGATGCTAGTAAGGAAACAATTGTGAAGTAGTGGGTTTAAGTGATCTGAGATCTGATCTAATCCCATCTCGATCAGGTTTTGTCCAGTTTTCCTGATCCATTGAGCAAATACTGAGATGGCCCCTTGTTTTGCTTCTGGATGTAAATATAGCTTCACTATGTGCACGTTTGGTTGAACTCCTTTTGCTTGTAATGGTGAGGGTAGAGGTAAGAGCGAGTTGCTATTTTGTTACCAATACGGAAAAAGCATACTTGCAATTCGTGTACCGATGCAACTAAGTTTTCTATAACTCAGAAGCGAAAATGACTATTTTTCAAATATTGCTAATCTTACCATTTTTAAACTTTATTTATTTATGTGAAACTTTTATTCACCTTTCAACTATTTATAGTTAAAATGACAGGAAGGGATTCTGGAACTCAAGAAAATGTGCGCAGATAAACTTTCCCCCTACATCACATACAGTTTTCACTGTTTTTTGACTGAATAAATCTAATCTAAGAGCCACAGTCATAATTTTCGTTTTTATCGCAAACCTCACATTTTCCAAAGAGGATGAAGAGCTGTTAATTCCATGTGTCACTTTATTTTCATTGTAATAGGTGTCAGCAGATGGTGCTGCTCAGTAGTGTCTAGAGTGAGTCTAAAAATGAGCCCTCTTTTATTTTCAGCCTAAAAATAGGCCCTCATTTTACCTGAGCCCTCCTGCATTGAGAACCTTGCGCCACTGACTGCTACTGATTGGTGTTTCCGAACACGACAACTATGGCCGTTAGTCCCGTTAGTGTAGTGCATGATTTTCCCTCAGGAAGTGGCGTTATGCTTCTCCCACTGGATGGTAAGATACAGGGCCGATTGATTGTTTAGCGATTCCGGGCACGTCAACTACCAGGGTCATTAGTTCCGTAAGTGTAGTCCACGTTTCGCTCTGGAGGTGGCGGTGATTTTTCCTCCGGTGTATGGCGAGATGCGGCGCCGAACTACCGTCGGCTAGAAGAATTTTCCCCAACTAGGTATCTCCCACCAGCAGGGCATCGCCCCAGCCGGGTCAAGCTCTAAGCTCCCGACTAGTCTGCTAGTGTCTTTAATGTAAGTGTGAGGGGAGAGGATAGAACAAGGAAGAGAAAGGAAAGGTCCGTGGTGGGAGAATACGTAGGGTGATTATATGTTCGCACAATAATAGTAAATTAATTGTCAGAAAAATAAAATGTGAATCAATATAAACTCACAGTAAATAATATGTACTGGATGATTATATAGGATAGGATACTGGATGATAAATGTTACACACTGCTATGGCATGAAAAGTGATCTCAATGACAACCCTTTCACCAATGAACACATGCTGCAAAATTTCGTTACACGAAATTACACTTTGCCCCTGGTTGATAGGCAACCCATCATGCATTGATGTAAGGCAAATACACGAATCCCCTTTGAGAACGTGACCCGCAAAACACCAGCGAAGGATACCTTGCCAACGAATCAAGCGGCAAGTGCCACGTGTATTTTTACATATTACAATAATCATTTATCATTGGTAATATCACGGGTGCTTTGGAAATTGTCGATAAATTCCCGACTCGCGAAGCGAGGGGATTTATCTGAGAATTTCCAAAGCACAAGTGGTAATACACCTAATCCACGTGTGTTAAATTAGTCCAACAGAGCACCAAAATACGCCAAATATTGAAAATAACTAAAAGCTGTGTTAAAATCACAGGTGACTCGGCGATAGATGATCCGACTCAGAGATACCGCCACCTACGACAGATGAGTCACTGTTTATGATTGGCCATGAAGAAGCGGTAAGAAAAATCGGATTGAAAAGGCGATAAACTTTTAGAGATGCCCCCCTTATTGGGTAATTTTGTATGTATTACAGAAGTTTAAAGTTCTTTGTACCCCCTCCTACATCTACGCTATTGAAGACAGAGATTTATTCTTCAAATAAAATTCGTTCTCCACAAATAGTTCTTTATTTAAAGCCACGCACATTAAAAAACGTTAGTAATTTCCACGCAACTTTGAAATACAGGCAATTTATAAAAATGCTTTTTTTTTCAAAAGCGACTGCAACTTTTGAAACCTGTTTATACGTACGGATAATGCACTAAACGCACCGAATAGCATGACGTGTAGGCCATTTGGATGTAGTCATTTGTTTTCGAAAATTACACAAATTATTTTTTTCTAAATATGTTTCACGTCTTTAATATTTACATTACAGGCGTTTTTATACTTTATTAGTACTTACATTTATGAACTCGATTGATTGATTCATTCATTCATTGATAATTTCTGATTAATTTTAAAGAATGATCATGAGTTTTCTGTGAAAATGAGCGAAACATTTCGCATTTTCAGAAACGTTTAAACGACATTTCCTCGAAAAGGCTTTAAATATTTTAATGAAAACTTGCCTACAGAACTAGATTTTACTATTCTCTAATATTCTTAGTCGTATTTCAATTCCATTAACACGAATCAGAAAAATTGAGAAACTGTGGAAGAAAATGTATGTTTTTTGATAAAACAATTTCTTTAATATGAATATTTCATGAAAGTAAACTGAACCATTGAGTTACTGTCATTATGTTGTACAAGATTTTCAGTAGAGTTAATTAATTTTGAGAAAATAGTTCACTACTGAGGGTGATGTTCATAGTTTTTAATACTGAAAAGTAACTATATGTGTGTATTATTGCTTAAGAAACGAATGGTGTCAAAGTTGTTCAGATTAATAGATTCGATGTTACAAATCATATTAAAGATCGCAAAAAAGGACCGTTTAATAATTAAATGGGTTTTATATTAATGTCCTGTTTACAAAACGTCGAATAACTTTTACAATTAGTACGGTCAAAGGATCCGGTCTTGGGAAATATGGTCTCTGGGTAGTTGAGTGGAAGTGCTTGGACACAAGGACGCCTTCCCACGGCGCGACCGCGGCGGGCTTCCTTCAAGCAGCAGAGCCCTTCCGACGCAGCCACCGCCGGAGCCACGGCCGCACCGCCGCCCGCCGTGGAAGGGGGTGGGGTCTGGGAGGGGTAGGCTTTCGCCGACCCTCCGGCGACGACGGACAAAGGGACCGGAGCCAGGTAGAAACGTGCGGCCGCGGCGGCAGTCGGAAACCACTGTCTTTAAAGCTTGGTGTTCTTGCTAGAGTTGCGCCGTGCCCCCTCCTCCGCTGGGCTGGAGATCGGCGTCGGCTGCCGCAGCGCCGCCAACCGCTGCAACGTGGAAGGCTCCCGTTCAAACGAATGCTCTGCTACGCGGCGCCGCGCAGCTGCGAACGCGCTGCGGCGCGCGTTAGGGAAGGGGCTCTTTGGGAGCGTGGGACAACCTCTCTCGCGGCAGAACGCGCGATCGTCATCATCAGGGCTCGTCGCCGACCCCGGCGACGACGGACAAAGGACCGGAGCAGGTAGAGACGCTGGCCGGCCGTGGCGCAGTGGGAACGCTCCCATTTAAAGCTGTGTCTGCTAGAGGTGGCGCCGTGGCCCCCTCTCCGCATTCAGGTAGCTGGAGTTCAGCATCGCTGCCGCAGCAGCCGCCACCCGCCTGCACGTTGGAAGACCTCCACTTAACACAACGCTTCTGCTACGCGTCGCACCTGTTCTGCGAAGCGCGACTCCATGCCGCGGCCGCGACCGTGGGAAGGGGCTCAGGATAGAAATAAAATATAAAGGGCTTCAATAATATTCAAACAGTCGGTCAGGTGGCCGAGATCGTTAGGGCAGTAGTGCCGTAGCGGTCTCTGACAAAAGACGTGGCTTCGAGTCCGCCTCCGGCATGGGGGTATTTGTGTATGTGATGTCTTGTGTCTGCCGTCCTTTCATCCATCATATCTCATCATTCTCATCGTCCTTACCCCAGGGCTAACAACCTTGGGGATAAAATCGGTTCGCTAAATGCTGACCCCCCCAGAAAAGTGCACCTGCTGAAGTAAGATGCACGCGCGGTCCGAGTTTGCCTTTACACGAAAGAAAATGCCATCGCCTCTCGTCTTACCCTCAGGGCTAACAACCTTGGGGGATAAAATTCGGGGTTCAGCTAAAGTGCTGATCCTCCCCAGAAAGGTTGCACCTGCTGAAGTATGAAGCACGTGTCCGAGTTGGCCAATACGCGAAAGAAAATATTCAAACAACAGCCATTTGTAAAACAGTTCTTCCAGAGCTTGCTTAGAGTATTAAAGGTTAAATTTTTACCAATAGTGCTAAAAGTGAGACGATGTTTGAGTATTCATATGAATTGTAAAAGCAACAAAGAAAACGAAATAGTTTCGTTTGACCTCATCAGCTACTACTGACCTTAATGTATCATTAAGTGATTTGTGTACTTTAATCAAAAATAAAAGGAAAACCAGCAAAGCTCTCTAAAAACTAGTCTATTTCAAGCGTGGTAAACATTTGTTCGTAGGTTTGCGCTTCTGGGCCTGTCGGCCTCTGGTGACAACCTTTCCAATATACAAAATAAAATATCACTTTTACCACTTGAAGCATAAATAACTATTTGCGTTCATAAATATGAAAGACAATGTTTATCTATTTTACTCGTCGTACACATTTTTCGATTCATTTATTTAATTCAGATTTTAAAATATTTGGTTTACTGGAAAAATAATTATAAAAACGTGGACATTCCAAAACAATTATATAACAAATAATAATATTGAAAGCATTTAGGGTGTCCAGGACCTGTCAATGCGGCGTGCAGAGGAAACGTGTGTCCAACACCCCCCCCGGTGCCCCGCTGGAGAGATACCTGGCCGGGGAAACCCCCCGCGAAGCAAATTCTATCTTGGGTGTTGCGTTGTCTCCCAGAACGTGTGAAAGCCGTTCCCCATGAACTTTTTTTTAATCAAATTACTGGAAAGGAGGGGTTTCAATCTTTTTTTTAATTGCCTATGGGAAGAATTCCTGCCCTGTTGTAGTAAGGCTAAGTATTCAAAATACTTGTAAGACATGATTGCTTTCAGTTATGTTTTAGGCATAGTGGGTATTCCAGATCCTTCGTTGGTTGGTTCTTAGTGATTCCGGACGCGTCAACTAACAAGGTCATTATCGTCGTAAGTGTAGTGCATATTTTCCCTTGGGAGTGGAGGTGATCTTCCCCGCTGTATGTCGAGCTCCGGTACGGCTAGCAGGTTTCCCCCAACTAGGTGTCTCCCACCAGCGGGGCACCGCCCCAGCCGGGACAAGCTCTAAGCTCCCGACCGATTTCCAGGAGTGTGCAGTAGTGTGGTGCATGATAGTGTAAGTGTGCCTAAGTGGTGACGACAGGACAAGAAAGAAGAAGGAAAGATCGCGCGCGGTCCGTGGCCAGTTTGTCAAAGTGCTGCTCCGGCATTCGACTAGTGTTGTTCAAAGAAATTAGAAAACTGCCGATCAGAGCAGCTGTCCTCTAGAATTTTCCAACAGGCAGCGACCGGGAGCGGTGGCTCAGGATATCAACTGATGTCACTGCTTTCTCTCTGACTGGGAGGTCCTAGATTCGAGTCCCGACCGTGGCAGGATTTTCGACACTAGCCTGTTAGCGAGGTCGATTTCAGTCGCTGTCTGGAGGAGAATTCTAGCGGCCAGCTGCTCTGATAGGTAGTTTTCCGTGGTTTCTCCGATCAACACCAGGCGAATGCCGGAGCAGTACCCTAACAAACGGACCGCACGCTACCTTTCCTTCCTCTGCCTTGTCCGATCTTCACACCTCACACACGTGCACTATACTACCACACAAGCCGGAAGACCCGTCAGGAGCTAAGAGCTTGTCCCGGTTGGGGCGGTGCCCTGCTGGCGAAGATACCTTGTTAGGGAAAACCGCTAGCCGACGGTAGGTTGTCGCCGGATTTCGCCACACAGCGAGAGAAAGATCACGGCCACTTTCTGAGCAAACACAGTACACTTACAAGACTAATGACCCTCGTAGTTGACGTGCCCGGAATTACTAAACCATCGATCAAATCCTACAGACAGCGGCTGAACTCTACCAAGCTATGTTGCTAGTGTGGAAATTCATGCCACTGTCAAGACTCGAATCTAGGACTTCCCGGCCAGAGGCACTGCAGTGACCAGATCCCTCGTCTACTACATCTCTATCACAATCCTTCCGCAATCTTTTGGCTTGGCATGCAACTGTTTATTTTGTGAGTTTAATTTAGGAAGTGGAATCCACACCCACAACAATACTACAAACTCCGAGGTGACGTTAATCAATGATTGATGAATCAACTGATGAGTGATTCGAAACGTGTCAACTGACCACCCCAGCCAAGACAAGCTCTAAGCTCCCGACATGTAGGTAAGTGTAGAGGATCTAAGTGTAAGTAAGGGGAGAGGATAGGACAAGGAAGAAGAAGGAAAGATCACGCGCGGTCCGTGGCCCGTTTGTTAGGGTACTGCTCCGGCATGCTCCTGAATCTGAAACCACGAAAAACTACCGATCAGGACCTCCCGGTCAGAACCGAGGTGGGATCAAGGGCGAATGTGTGAAGGCCCGAGAGAGGTCTAAGCGATGTTCGGGGTACGCCAAAATACTCATCGCTAGGGAAATGATTTTGAGGTGCGGCAGCTTTTCAAAAAGTATAGCTGTTTCAATACAAATAGTTTAATGTATGTATTTGGGAGGATGAAATGACGCAAAATGAACATAATTTGTCGCACCTTCTCGTGAGATTACTACCTTTTGCCACCTTTTCCCTCTTTTTCCCTCCTCCAGCACCTTTTTCTCCACTCTTTTCTGAGTTTTTAAACGATTGGGCAGGAATATGTATTTTTTTCTCTTATACAACACCTTTTTTAAATCTCATTTAATCAGATTTCAACAATATTAAATAAATATTAAAATATATTTTAACAGTGTTCCTGCAACATTTTAACCCATTTTCCTGCTGGAATTTAAGGTCTGCCCAGACAAGCAAATCAGCTGACATTTAAATGGGTGTGCAGAAATCGAATTGACTGAAACCTAAGGAAAATGTTTACTCTTACCATAGTGTCGCCATCAATACTACAAGAGCACTGACAGCGCTTGTGGATTTGGTGGGGAAAGATGAGGGGAGGCAGAGGAAGCTGTCTGTGCCCGCAAGTGCACCGAGGTTCTCACGCGAAGAAATACTCGTACGTGCGCAGTTTGTCGCACCTGTTTAACACATCCTCGGGAAAAAATGATCAGGCAGTACTGGCAATTGTTTAACAGTTTTCTATCTACAACAATGTTGGATAAAGTAGGCCTGCTAAGAATCACCTCTAACGCACTCTATAATAAAGAAAAAAATGGTGCAAAACGATAAATAGTACATTCTAGAAACTGAGCTCATGCAACAGGTTTAAACCTCAATTCAGCTGTCTTTGCGTCACTTTGTATGAATTTTCAGTACCCCCCCCCCTTTTTCACGATCATAATTTGCACTAAAATCCTTTCCCTACTCATTACATTCCATAGGTTCGGCAGATACCACGAGAGGCCCTGGTAGTCTGTTAGATACTGAAGAGAATAGGAAACCACCTAATTTGAGAAAATCTTTGTCATTTTGTAGAACCCCTAGTTTATGTTGTATGCAAGACAAGATGATTTTTGATCTATTTATGTTGTATAGCTAAAAAAAGTAACAAAAACATACAAAAAGAGTGAGACAATTACTTCTAAAGAAAATAACCCAAATATAATCCAAGAAAAAGAAGAGTTCCAGACTGGAATGATCAGGAACAACTAGGAAGTTGCTAAGGGAATACCGGTTAAATTAAAGGAACAGGCCTACAGTCCTTAATTTTGTATTCGTGATGATGTATTCAAGGTATTATATTTGCACAGGGCAAATTGATTAAGATTTGAGAGTCTATTGCGAAATGCATCCAATAAATAAAAAACTTCTTCCGCATTTCAGTCAATACCCATCAACCTGCTGCATTATTTATTATATTAATGGTCATGAAGCATACTATTATTTCTTTATTTAACCATCACTGTATATGGTAAAATTTGAAATATAAACTCTTTCTATTTCTTCAAATAATTCGAGTAGCTATAAACAATTTAAAATTTCACCTTTTGTGATATAATAATATATTCTTAAGAGTTCTCAAAGTAATTTGTCATGAAGAAAGCTAATAGTGTCTTCCCTTGGCCATGAACATTTGACATTAACTCCATATAAAAACTTTTAAGATTCATAAAGGATAAGCTAAAGAATAACAACTTTTCAATCCAACACCAGTTAATTGAGGAAATCAATACTTTGTGATACACTTGCATTGATTTCAAGCCATGGTACATTAAACTTATGATATACTAAAAGAAGAATGTAAGCTTTGATAAATGATAATAGATCAACGGGAAATTTAAATTTTTTTCTGATGACATTTCATTTGATGATAATTTCTTGCTGTTCTTGTAAACTAGAATTATGTTTTTGGTATGTTATAAAGGCCTACTCACTTCATTTTAACATGTATTATATAATTTATTAACTCAGAGAAATTTACTTTACAATAATTATTAATATGTGGAAATTCTTTGTCTGGTAAGTAATTTGAGTAGGTACATACACATTTTCCCATATTTTTCCTTGAAGCATCTCAAAGGTGTATTCAAAAAGTTCATAGAAACCAAAATGCTGAGTCTAACAATTAGAAAAGTTCTGTAAGTTCAACTTACAAAATTTTGAAATCTAATAATTTCAATGACAGAAAAATATTGTATGGAGTTTATAAGTGTTGAATATACGGTTCTTTCAAAACATTGGTTACACATATTTATTTAAAAAGTTACAATGTAACACTTCTAATGTACCTTACATTTACATAATTTTAAGTCATATGTAATATGTTTACACAAATTATAAATATTTGGATTAATTAAATTGTTTGAGTACAGGTTTACACTCATTCAGTTACTTGGTAAAAATATTCTCATTAATTTCTTATCTTATTTTTTTAATTTCTTATTTTATTCCAAAAACTGGAAATGACTAATTGTTTCTGAAATGTTTTGATAGTGTTTTAACACAAGAATTTCAACAGTCTTCTCTCTTCACATTTATATTGTAGAAAAAAAAAAGTGTTTCCCTCCTCAAATACCAAACGCAGAATTAATTGGAGTTATTTCTCCAAATTAAAGGGTCGGAATTCCTCATTTTTTGAAGTGGGAGGGTTGAGAATCTCAACATACTTGAAATATTATCAACTCTTAGAATTGTCAACTTGAAATAACAATTTGTGTATGAGTTGCTTTGATGAAATACTTTGTCCAGAATAATGTGTGATGCTGTCTTTGTTGCAATGTGAAATAAAGTGAAAATGAAAGCAGTTTGGTTGAATTTACTAGGATTAGCCAACCTTGTGATTTTCTTTAATCCTCTATATTTTTCCAATTTATTAATGCAAAACACTTAAACAATGCAAAATAAATGAAGTAAATTGGAAATTGTTTCTGCCTTTGTGAACATGGTCCAAAATGTTTCTGTTCTAAATACTCTAGATATGTTTGAGCAGAAAATGCTGATAATATTTCTTGCGTCGTAATCGTTCTCTTCAGTTATTGATTTATAGCAAATACTATAAAGTCATAGAGCAGACATATAGTATCTACAGACTAGTATTTGGTTATAGCATCGAAGCATACTGTTATTCACAAAACCAGATAGAAACTCGGACGTCCTAAAGTCGGATATCACGTGTTTCTCGGTTGTGCCTTTCGGTACCATCAACTAAAGCAGATTCCGTTTCTTTTATCCATGGAAATGTTGACTCTTGTGAAAATTACAAAAAAAGATTGTTTAATCATAGGAATAATGAATGTAGGCATGCCTATTCTAAGGTGAAAACGTTGAATTCATTAATACTTTACGATAGGTAACACCCGAATTTATGTCCGTTATAATAAATCTATGTGGAATACGAAACGTAGTTGATCTTTGTGATGTTGAATGCAGTACCACTAGTTTTCCCATACCAAGGGTGAATTGTGAAGTTACCGTAGGTGAAAGATACCTTTCCTAAAGAGTGTATGATGTGTACGATCTACATCCTTGCATCACGGTCTCACATTTTAATTGCCAGAGCCTTGCTATAGTACATATTATGTAAATATTGCCGAGTACATTTCTTTGGTATAAATGCAGGGCATTTGCATGTTGGCCGTGAAGGATGACCGCACATGACCTAGTCGTAAGCCTATTGTGTTTCCATAATTGAAAGACTTACTGGATTTGTTTAAGAATATTAATGTTTTGGAAATTAATTGAACTTGATATAACATAATTTAGTAAATGTACTTGGTTTTTAAAAGCAAACATGAGTGTTCAAAGATTGTTACGGGAAAAACAAATTTCACATAATAAAAGAAACTCCAAGAAAGTCAAGGAAAATCCAAAAAGGAATGAAAAAAGGCGAGAATAAAAGACAGCTGATCCCAAAGACAAGCCATATAACAAATGTATCGAACCTAAATCTTTGAAAGTATTAGAAAGCTTACGAAATTTCCGAAAAGTCTGTCGAAAAGGAGAAATAGTTTCGTAAATATTCGAAAAATAGATTGTTTACACTACGATGTAATATGATGTTTTACCACAAGTTTACTCATGTTAAAGGGAAAGAAACACGACTGACAGATTATTTTTATCCACTCTGTAAAGACGTGAGCTGCAAGTCTACATACATCTTTTTTATTTACATCACGGGGCGGTGGTGACACGCTACAACGCATTCCAAATACGCTTATGTTCGCTCAAAGTGACGCAAAAATGTACTTTTGACCTTCAGTTTATCATGCCAATAGAACAAAATTGCATCTTTAATCCAGCATTTCAATAGTAATATGGTTGCATCTTCCTTTGTAATGAACCATTTTTAGTTTCGAAATGCCTTTAATTTTTAAAATTCCGAATCCTTCCTGTGAACATTAAAATATCAGGTTCAAATTACAGGTACTGATAAGCAATTCTTGTACCGTCACTCGTAAGAGGCTTACAAAAAATAATATTGTTATTGGGTTCACCTAAGGTTAATTACATCCTGCAGCATCACAATCGCAAACGTGGTAACCTCTTCCAACGCCTAACTAAATATTTGAGGTTTGTCCCAGCATCGTTTTGTTGTAATCATAAATCAATTTCGAAAATCAAGAATCGAAAAATAAACTGTAAGTTTTAGGAGCAATAGAGAATTATTGTTGTGATTGACTTCAACTTGCGGATTATCAATCTATTTCCTTTCTTGTGTCTTTTTATTTGGGGATACATTCAATTAGCAGCTTTAAATCTTTCTAATAAATGAGATCTAATTTTTGAGAATTCCTCCAGTCGTTCTTATTAAGTATGCATTCAAAAATGATCTAAAACATAAATAATAGGTTTTGTGACAAATCTATTTCCCTGAAAAGACATTGAATATTTTTTTGATTTCGTTTTCATTAATATTAAAAATTTAATAACATCTTCAGAATATTTCAAAGTATTTATTATATTCATTTCATTCAGGGAAGTATCGTTTTATTCACTCTAATTTTTTCCACTATAATCCCTGAGAAAAGTTTAGGAAACCACACCCCATGGGATGGATAATAAACGGCAATACTACTACTAATAATAAATTTAAAAAAGCATAATCTAGGAATGAAAATCCAAAGCAGCATTAAAACCAAATATAAAAATTCATACGTTTAGGCCTTTTTTAATTAAGTTCATACTCAGTGTCACTGTGCTTACACTTAATTTAATAATAAAAAAGTATAATTGAAAATATAAAACACACAAAAGTGACATTAAATTATGTGTGATTTGCAAAACCAAGAAATTACACTAAGTATGGAATGGAATGGTACAAAATTGAATCCCGATGTCATGTGTGGGTTAGGCACAATGTCTCGTGGATTAACAATTTTTATTACAAAAAATTTACTTACAAATATACAATGAATCAAGGTTCCACATCCTTTATTTTTTGCACCACAACTCCGAATGTCAACTCTCATGTTACAAAATAATTATTTATTTTGGTAAGTGGGTCATCATTCTTGTAATTATTATTAAACTCATATTTTTAATTACATTAAAAATGTTCATGTTTGTAGACAGGAATTGTCCATTTAGAGATAAACATACAATGATTTCATTCATAAGTACAAGTTACAAATATTGAGTCACGTGACAATAGTACCCAATCCAAACAAAATCTAACACTTTTCTACATAAAATGCATTTAAAAAATCAATGTGCCTGCAATTTCACAATAATGTGCTGACAATGTTGTGTATGTTTCTTTGCTGATACCCAGACCTTAACAAAAATTTCTTGCAATGTTTCCAGACTACTAAGAGAGTAGTTCTGATAATAGGGACTTCAACTTTCTTAATCAGATGAAGTCATGAAACTCTTATGAACGATTGCTTATTGGAGCCAGAGAATGCAATGCATTTCACTACATTGCATTATTAGGAACATTTGGCCTAGTTATGGCCAGCTCAGGATGCATGTAATTTCAATTACAAATGGGTGTTAACCAACAAACCAAGGTATAAAAAGAAATGTTTTCTTTATTTCACACTTCATGAAGAGTACAATTATTTTGTATCATTTACACTAATACAATATTAATAACACAATATTCTATATTATCTACAAATCCAGAACATTCAATATTTGAAATTCTCATGACCAAGAAAAATACATCATTAGAATCCTTTACTCTTAACCCAATCTAAGCAGAGTAAAACATAATCGCCTCTAAATACTATATATCCACACATTTCATTGACTTGTGTAATAATAATTTTTCCTGTTTTTTCAACCAGATACTCTTTTAGGTCCCTTTCAAGAGCCTGCAACAAAAATTCAATGTTTACAATTAAAGTAAGAAATTAAAAGGAATAAGTATTATATACAGTAGAAAGAACTGTTTACATATTTAACATGGCTACCAAGTACAACAACAAAAACAAGAATTTCTACTTTATCTGAATGTCAAAGAATGGTCTGAGAAACATTTAAAATCCAAATTACATACAACTACAACAATTCCCTTTATTAATATTGTTCACACAGATAAAATTACTCAGAAATTAGAAAATTTGTTAGGTACTGACATTGTGAAAAGATTGTAATGATTTATATGGATGTAAGCAAATAATTACAGATACAACATTAAAAACCATATTTTTTTTTACTTTTCTTACTGCATTTGGGTACTGTATGCACAAAAATTTTTAGAATTTTATGTAAACTCTTTTTACAATTCTGGATCCCAGATCCAATGTTTTAAAATGACTCCAAAAAGGATTGAAACATTAAGCAAAATAAATTATTGCATATTATTATTATTAGTAATTGTTTGGAAAAAAAGGTCAGTATATATTTAACAGTAAAAAGGAGACAACACATTCCTTAATACTGTATACATTTTAAGAAAATGACACTTGTGGTATTATAAAAGATAACAATGAGCCTATATGTATACACTGATTTGGATCAGTGCACCTCCAGGGTGGCTACTCATTTTCTGATATGTTGGAACCCCCCTTCCCTCCTCGGCCGTTGGTAGCAGTCCTCAGGCCCATCTCCATTTTTATTTTCTTGCTAGAGGGAGCTGCCAACATCCCTCTATGGCCATGCTAGACAATTACGGATGAGAGTATCAGGCTGATAGGGATTGTTGTTAACTCTTAGACTGCTCTAGACGAGTTGATAAGCAAAATATTTCTGTGCATGGTAGCCTCTGGGCGAGTTATTACATTCAGTGGGTTTGTCTCTGGAGCCTGTGGATAAAATCATATGTGAAACCGCCAGGAGCATCTGGATGAGTCTGCTTTTGCAGACGTGTTTTCCGCTATCTCTAGAACTTATTGTTAACTGAGATGTCTAGCACAGTATCTTTGTCCGAACGAGCTCAGCTCACAATGGGGCCTGCAGCGAGAAGCCTCGCCCAATAGGGCACGACTCTCAGTTTCCCTGCCCGTAGCAGTAAAAGGGCAGATGGATCGGTCCCACAATTCCATAACACAGGGGGTCACAGAATAACACTGCCTAGATGTAATGTGGACTTGCCTCCTTTGTCACCCACGAGGGCCAAGTCTGAAAGGATATGGTTTGACATGGAAGTGGGACTTGTACCTGTGACCACTCACACAGAGATCGCCATGCTGTCAAGTGATCTCAAGTCAGTGGTGTAACATTCAGGTCTGTAGACCCAGGTAAAAGAGGGACTATTTTTATTATTTAAGATACTAACACTACTTGTGGTTGCTATACACTTTTATAAAGGGGGTCTGGATAAAAGTTTAGAGGGCAGGTCCACACTAATTTTTTTTACGCTACTGTCTCAACTGTCTGGTGTTTGTTTTATATTTTATGCTCCTTATTACAGCTTGTAATCAATTTTTTTTGAGGGGGGCGGGGTTTGTGATCGTCACATCAATAGGCTTTCTTATCCAGTTTCGGTCCATTCAGTGAGCAAATGCTGAAATGGCCGTCCTTGTTTCTGCATTCTAAATATAGTCCTCCTCCCCTTCCAAAAAATTATCAAGTGTTTTTAAGCAATTCACTGACGTTACATAAAGAAATATTGCATTTGGTGCACTTTAATAACTCATCTTATAGTAAGAGCTTAGAATTAGTGATGAACAGTCAGAAAAAAGTTGGTTGGGATTTTCACACGGGATGAGTACACTCAACATTATTACTTTAGATTTCATAATTTAGCTTAACATGATCCCAAAAATGTGCAAAACTACACATGACTGTTTTCCTTATCGGAAGTATTTAACTTTCATATACTCTATTAATATATTATACCTTAAATTTTTATTCATTAACAGTAAATCTACAATAAAACATGCAATTACAAATGTTTTACTGATACTCTGCAATTTTGAAACAAATTATGATTTTTCACAATATCAACATATTAGTACATGAGCAATACTTGTTAATACTAACCCAAATATCCCCTTTAATCTTCCTGATAAATGTGCGTTTACCGATTCCTCTGTGGCCTATTCTTAGATAAACAGAAGGCATGTGATTTTTACTTCTTCCAATAAAGTAAGGATATTTCAAAGATTCATCTGAAACAAAGTATTTTATGCATTAAGCAAGGCACAAAACCCTACCTTCTTTTAAAAAACTATATTTTTATTTCAAAGCAATTTAATATTTCATGAACTGTGTAAGTATTGAAAACAATTGGTTGGTTTACAAGAATAGGCAAGTGATAAAAAGATTGAAGGAAGATGCCACATTAATAAAGCACTACCATGCTATCATGTTCTCAAGATGCCATCAAGCATGACCATGCTGAAATAAGTTTTAACAAAGTGATCTTACAGGTTGATTTACATTTTAACTTATTTGTAATTTTTCTGACTCACACCTTCTACAATCTGTACAATTACATTCCTTTGTTGAAGAAATTATTCTAGTTTTCCTTTAAAGCTCTAAGGTGCAATGTAGGAAATCATTTTTAGTGAGTAAATGATCCTGAAAATATGTTAAAATACCTTACCTGTGGGTGGTATCCATCCTGAAGGATAGCTGTCACGGAGCACAGGCTCGGGAACTACTACAGGAGGAATAAGCCTCTCCACATATTTCCATTCTTCAGGGTCTTGTGACTCACTGTACTCTCTGCCTGCAGGGGCCGATTTTTCTTTGGCACTATCTGCTGCACTAATTATCGTCCTATGAGACGCTGCAACCTGAGAATCATCGAAAGATTTAAATACGAGTAGTAAATACTTCATAACCTTAAAAAGTCTACATGCTTATGCAATGTTTTCGGCAAGTTTTGATCTTACCGTCAAAATAGGAATAGGATGTGTGTGTTCTACTATGCGGAAGGGCACACAGGCAGTAATTCTTCTAGGTTTCAACGCATTAATCCGGAACCCCGAGCTTATGGCTAACCTAAATGCTGCCATGTTTGTATGATACGCTTCGCGCCCTCCGGATTCGGACTTTTTTCAACATGGACGCATAGCGTCCGAGGATTATGCATTGTAAAATTTCGGTGTCAATGATGAAGTTGTTTTTGTACAATGATAGTTTTTATTTCTCAGCAGTTCTAAGGGGAAAAGTCAAGGTAGAATTTATCAATGAGAGTATTTTAGGTAAGTTGGACATGAATTTTAACACTTTGATACGCGAGATGACTACGTGCCTATCGCTGCATAGGTGGCGCTAACTACCGCGCTGCGAAGGAAGATGGTACTGCATACTGCGATGCGAGAATCACGGTTTTGGAAGGATTGTTGAACTGTGTAGAAGATATTTTCTAGTGAATTTTATTGTTCTGAATGTGCCAAAAGGTATGTTGTTTCTTCTGGGAGTGAAGTTTTAATGATAGGACTAGTTGAAGAAGATCTATGGGACAGCAAAATTTCACTGCAAATCTGCGTTCGTCGTTGATCGTCTTTTGTTTATTTATGCCCTAAAGTTTTTGTAAAGCCGTGCCTCGTCCCATTCGCTTTGTTGACAGCATGTAATAATGTAAAAAGCAGGGAGTTACTTGGTAGCTGCGTTTTTGTGGCGATGCGTGGTCATGCTGCCGGCTGTAGTAAGTCCTAAATGAGTGTAATCTGTGTTTTGTACCATATGATTTTCCGTAATGTCTGTGTATATTTCGCCTGCTACTTTGTCCGCAAACGGAACCTAGTTTCGGGCGTGTACTAGTTGCGCAAAATGTGTATTTATGTATGGAGTGTGTAATGTAGTGTTTTTTACACAGTATTTTATTTTTATTTTTCTTTATTTTCCAGGTACACAAGCTACAAATGCTGGTTGTCACTTGCAATGGCTTCCAGAGAGACGAGAAGTAGTGTCGGTAAGCAGGTGGGTGATTCTAAAGCACTAGATAAAGCAACAGATGTACCTGATGTGAAGAAAGAAAATCGCAAAAATAGTGATTCAGCATCTGACATTGAGCTGAAAAAGCCAATTGGTCGAGCACGGACAAGGAAAACCACAGAAACAACAGACGACTCCTCTCAGGAAAGAAATCCACTAGTTTCAAGAAGTGCTCGTTTTCGATCTGCTAGTTTGCCCCCAGTGTCACGTGAACCTCACAGTCCTAAGGCCCAGCGAAAACTTCGCAATGTGAAGGTGAACCCCCAACCAAATGGTGTTAAGAACCATGTCTCTCCGTACCGTACTCGTTCTGACACACCTATTCATGTATTAAGAAGTGGAAAGCAACGCTCTTCAATTTTAGGATGGGTTTTTGATGATGCCCAAGTTCCACTCGAATATCGCCTTGGTCGTCGACGCACAACCAGTACTCCCAAAGAGAAACCAGAAGATGATGTCGTGAGCTTGAGCAGCAAAGTGAATAGTCCTGGACCTGTTGAAAGTGATATTAGCACCTGTGAATCACCAGTTGCGGAATTGAACAGAATCAGTGTTGGTGAGTTAGACAACGATATCAAAATGCCAGGGTTGTGCTCTACGGATGTCAAGAGTGAAGAAAGTTTCCTGCAGGAAACACGCAGTGAAGGTGACCCTTCTGAAATGAATAGTGACTCGAATCTAGGAAAAACAATCTCACACAAAATATCTGCACTAATGAAACGGGGACAGGTTAGCCAAATCTTGCAGCAAATATCTCGAGCAAGAGAAGAGCGCCGTGCCCAGGCTGTCGAGGGTGACAGAGGGAGTAGTGATAAGAAAAAGGTGAAGGATACAAACTCTAACTTTTGTGGTGGGTTGGAAACTTCGAACAGTGGTGTGAGTTACACTGGACCAATGAGATTCAGTCCTCTGAATCCGGATGCAAATCCTTCTAAAGCCAAAGATCGTGTGCAGAGTGTACCGATGAGAGACGTTTTCATACCAACAATTTTTTACAAAAGAGAAATGAATAAGGAAAGGGAAGACAAATCCAAAGTTGTGAAACCTGCTACTATTAAATCCCGAGTTAACTCCCTTAAAGAGCTGGGGCAAGATGGGAAAGAAAGCAGTCAAAAAGATGGCCCCAAAGTGGAAACAGATGACACAAATGGTGAACCAAATAGAAAGGTAGACAAGGCAACATCAACGTCTCCTGATGAATTTGAGGTGGGAAAAGGTGACACATTTGAGGATGCGTTGCATCGATTAGAACAAGAACTTTCAGATGTTGAAAACTCGTCGATGAATAATTCTCGGAGAAGTAGTGTATCAAGTTCTACAGGGGGTCATGACAAGAAAGTTAAAAGTGAATTGCATGTCAAAGAGGAGGTAAATGACAATACGAGTTCCAAGGCAAAGGCAGTAAAAAGAGAACCAAAGAAAACTGTGACCGAGTCAACTAACAATACATGTGTTAAAGCTTCTTCGGAGACTGAGACTGCAGAAACAGAAGATAAAACCAGCCAACCAAGTGACAATGTTCCTAATGTGTTTGTTTCAGAGGTTGAACCAACATCGGAACTACCTGGTGGTGATTCTGAAGTGTGTGATTCGATGGACGAATCAAAATTGAATGTGAGACGTTCTGTTCGTTCATCTGCCCAGAAGGCCACAGCTTTAATCTCTGCAGGTTCTACCAAGCCAAAACCAAAACTTCCAACTCCACAGTGTTCTGACGATGAAGCATCAAATAGCAGTTTTGTGTCAGAGGGTGATTCTGTAAGCATGACAGAAAGTGGCATGAAAAATTTGAAAGCAAAGACAAAATCTGCTTTAAGAAGTCATCAAAAATCTTCAAATTCAGAGACTGAAGACTTGGCTATTGGCAGTGAAAATTCATCAGGAAAGAAGAAGAACATTTCAGCATCTAAAGCAATTACAATAGCAGACAAATCCTGTAAAAGTACCTTGAATCCTAAAGATGTTAGGGTTGAAAATGCCAATACACCATGTGTAAAGGCTGTTGAAAAATTAGTTCCTATAGAAAATGTTGATAAATCTGTCTCTCCAGTTACCACTGTGAAAACAATTGGTAACAGAGGTTTGTCTAAATTCTCCAAGACTGTGTGTGATGTGGCTGCAATTAAGAAAAGCCTAGAGACCAAACTAAGTGTCCTTGAAAATAAAAAGTCTGTTGAAAATGAAGCTTCAACAACTGATGGTGCTAAGAGTGTAGAGGCTCAGACTGAAGACACTGTAAGTATTAAAAATAAGGCTGACAAGACTGAGGAAGAAAAAGAATGTAGGAGAATGTCAGTGGTGGAAGATACAGAGCAAGATGCTGAAAATAGAACGAAAGATGGAAAGAAGTTGGAACAAGGAGTTGAAAATAAATTGGTTCCGAAGACGGATGTTCCAGCTAATCCAAAAGGTGTGAAGAAGGAGATGGGAACAGAAAAGACTGATGACAAATCAACAGGAAGTGAGAAGGGAGGAAAGAGAGAGGAAAGTACGGTTGAAGGGACCACTGAGAAAAAACCTGATATGAAGGGAAAATGTTTGGAAAAGAAAGGTAAAGTTGAAAATAAGGTGACTGAAGAAGCAATAAATCAGAATATTGAGAAAGAAAGTGACAAGAAAAAGAAGTCGGAAGAGGGAAAGAAGGATGAGGAGAAAATTGGAAATTGTGAGGAAAAGACTAAAAAAGAAGAAAGTAAAGCAAAGAGAAATGGGAATAGTAAGGAAGAGAAAAAACTTGAAAAATCTGAACAGAGTAATAAGGAAGAGAAGAAACCGGAAGAAGGAATGAAAGATGGAAGGGTAGATACTGTAAGTAAGAGAGAACCAAAAAAGGAGAATGAAGAAAGTGATAATGAAAAAGGTGCGGAGAGTAGAACCCAAAAGTTGAAAAATGAGGAAGAAGTGATGGCAAAGCTGGAGCAGGTGAGAGAAGTGAAGAAGATGGATACAAGAAGAAGCAAGGATGAAAAAGTCAAAGCAGATAATGATAAAAAGGTCTGTAATCAGGAATTAAACAGTGATAAAATGAAACATGTTGAAGAAGCTAAGAAGAGAGTGCCTGAAGAAGAGCAGAGGAAGGTGACTAGAGCTTCTGTTCAGAAGAAACGATTGGATGAACAAAGCTCTAAAAAAGATGAAGGTGGATCTCAGAATGCAGCTGTCTTAAAGGCTCAGAAGACACAAGATCAAGCGTGCAAGGAAGCTGTCAATGCTGGTGAACAAAATACGGCAACAAAAGACGTGTTTGTGAAGGAGGAGATAAATGGTGAAAATAAATGCCAAGAAGAAGGATCTTTGAATATTTCAGAAGAAAGCTCTGAAAAAACTCTTGTAGAGAATGTAGTGAATGAAGATGAGTCAAAGAAAAATGTCAACTTAAAAATGACAGAAGAAAATGAGCTTAAAAAAGAGCAGGAAGACACTGAACTGGAGATTGAAGATGAAGATAAAGAAAAAAGGAAAGTGGAAGGTGTAGTGAAAGTGGAAGGAGGAAGGAAAGTGGAAGAAGGAAGGAAAGGGGATGAAGAAATGAAAGTGAAAGAAGTAAGGAAAGCGGAAGAAGTAAGGAAAGTGGAAGAAGGAAGGAAAGCGGAAGAAGGAAGGAAAGCAGAAGAAGGAAGGAAAGCGGAAGAAGGAAAGAAAGCAGAAGAAGGAAGGAAAGCGGAAGAAGTAAGAAAAGCGGAAGAAGTAAAGAAAGCAGAAGAAGCAAGGAAAGCCGAAGAAGCAAGGAAAGCAGAACAATCAAGGAAAGCGGAAGAAGGAAGGAAAGTGGAAGAAGAAAGGAAAGGCACAGAGAAAAGGAAAGCAGAAGAAGGAAGGAAGGTGGATGAAGGAAAGAAAGTTGAAGAAGGAAGGAAGATTGAGCTAAGGAAAAGGAAGAGAGATGTAGAGAGTGAAGACAATAAGTGTCAAATCTTAGAAAACAAAGAACAAATTAAGAAATCTAAACAAGGCAAAGAAAGCATGGATGTACCTCAATTGACAGGAAGTATATCCAATGAGGAGTTGAAAATCAAATCATCTTTGGAAAATGGAGTGTTGTCTGTGTCTGGAAACCAAACTATTTCCTCCGAGTCCTCTGAGATTGCAAAGAAGACTACTTCCACTGAATCCTCTGAGACTGCAAACCAGACTGTTTCCACCAAAGAAAGTGTGTCAGACAGTGGTGTAATAACTGTAGAAACGTGTAAGGAACAGAAAATTGTAAATGATGGGGAGAAAACTGTGGTAGAATCTTCCAAGAAACAGGAAATTGGAGGTGTTGAGGAATCTGGCGAAATTGAAATGAAAGACTCACTCGATCTGTCTCCCTCTCTTATGGCTGTTGGAAATACTGAAACCAGCATCAATATTGTAGCTCCTCATGAATCTAAACAGAAAGAATGTAAAGAAGAAAATATAGGTGAAACAGGCGAAAGTAGGGTATCTCCTATTAAACCACTAAAGAGTAATACTGAGGAAGAAAAAGTGATTATTGATGACAAAAGCGATGAAAATGATAAAAATGAAACTGACATTTTAACTGTGAAATCGAATGAGAATCGAGATGAAACTCCAGATGCTGTCACAACTAAGAAAAGAAAACATTCGGAGAGTTCTGAGGAAGGTGGTTCTTCGAAGATGTTGCACAGTGACAACACAGCAGAGCTCTTGAAGACCGAAGGCTCAGAAGATGCTGAGAAGGCAGTTGAAGTTGATGTTGAGAAGTCACTCTATGTTGAAAGTGCTGAAGATAATCCTGTTACAGAGGAATTTCATATTTCTGAAGAACCGGTGCGCGAAACACAAGATAGCCCACCGGAAATCTCTGTTGTGGAGGAGATTGATATTTCTGAAGAACAAAAGAGTTGTAATGGTGATATTGAACATTTTCCTGACAGCCAACCACTCGTTGTTGAGGAAGATGCTTTGTCTTTAGATCTTGAACAGTTAGGTGCGGAGACTTCGCCTTCAGATTTTAACAAAGACTGTGCTGTGCTGCTCCAACAACCAGACAGAGATGAGAATATTGAGAATGAGCCAGAATTTGTGGAATTGGATAAGATACGCGAGAATGGTACATTAATTCCAGATACGAATATATCCAAACCAGCATCAAAATCCTCGGAGAGCTCAGTGTCCTCTGACAAGCAAAGCGATGATGAGAGTGAAGCTGCGATGCCGGATGGTATCGAGTCAGAAGATTCATCTAAAGAGTCCCTCGACATGAGGGTTGACTTGAAGGATATGGGGCTGGAAAATGTTGGAGAAGATCTTTTGCCGAAGGCTGTCATCAAGGAGAAGTCATTTTCGGAGGACGGCAATGACTTCCTAATGTTGGAGAAGGAAGACGATGATGAAGAGGTTGAGGAAGATATAGATGTTTCTCCGGAGGTGAAGCAGACTGAAACAGCAGAAACAACTGCTCTCAAGGGGGAAGAAATGCGTCTCGAGAAGGCCCAGAGTTCTTCAGGTGTATCTACAGATGAGGTAGGCCTTTTTGTATTGTTTCTAATTTAAGGGATCTGGACAACTCAGAGTTAATTCACATTTCTGTACTTTTTGTCAGCCAGAGGAAAAACTATAAATCAAGGCATGTCTTAGTGTATACTTGTATGGTGTCCAGAGAGGGAGAAAAAAAGCTTGGGCCTATAGAACTGATCCACGGGAGGTGGGGGATGGGGGGCTTTTTTCAAACAAATGTTCTCTCCCATATGCATTAACAGAATTCATTTCTCCATGCAACAGAAATAACTGAAAGTATTTCATTTAAAGTAGAAGTACTTTTTGAATGAATGAAAATTAATTTTTTGGGGTGGACTTAAAATTAGACCAGGCTGGGGGCAAGTTGTCATAACTACTCCTCCTTCTGGGTATACTTCGGTGTATACTTCCTGCTGATTTCTATGAATGGACATGTACTATGTTTGTACAGTGTATGGATCATATTTACTTTTTGACTACATGAAATGTGTTTAACACTTGTACTGAACCCCTTCAATTCATTCAGTTAATTCATTCTATTAATCGTTCAATCATTTATAATTCATTTCCTCCTCTCTCCCTCACTGATGGGAGTAACTCAGGTTATTTCTGAACTTGCACATACAACAAAAAGTTCAATATTAATAGGTATGTGTTTAAAAAAAATCAATTTCCTTTTTGTGGTCTGGAAAAAAAAATCATGTCAAATAAGAGCGTTACTTCCCCACTAACCGTTTTTTCAATAATTTCAAAAGATATAAAAGAAACAAAGGAGGCTGTTTGTGCCTGGTTTAAACATTCAGTTTACTAAATACGTTATTAATCACCTTAGATTAAAAATTTAAAAATCTGAAAAATTAATTTTATTAAAACAACTTAAACATCAATTTTTATTAGACTAAAAAGAATTATTCCTGTTATGTGTACATTGGGTAACACCATATCAAAGTATAAAATATTTTTATCATCTATGGTATGAAGGCAGAACCTTTTATGACAAAGTTGATTTATTGTTATTGATATTTTCTTTATCCAATGCAATTTCAGTATCTTATTGGGAAACAAAGGACGAGGTTGTTAATTGTGACTTTTCTTAATCCAGTTATTTTAATGGGCTTTATGTAAATAAAATCGTAATTTCAGTAAACCTAAAAAAATTGGGAAGCATCTCCTGAAACATCAACAAGCATTTCTGATATATTGGGTTCTATGTTAGTACCATGGATATGTTTTATTTTAAGATTGGGTAATAAGACTTCCAATTTATCATATTCGGTTTTGCCTTTAAAGAGTATATGTTGATTCACTGATTGAATGTCAGGGATTTAAGTGACAATACATATTTAGTGGTTTATGTGGTGTGAAAATGTTTTTGCTAATATTCAAATTTGTGGTTGATAAAACTTGCTGAACGTAAGCACGTATGTCGAGTTTAATTTTCAGTCTGAATAACTTAACACATGTGTTGTAAAGGAACAGATAGTGGGCGAAATCTTTGCGGTTTTTTTGTTGTTGAAGAAACAAATAAGATGTTAAACAAGATTTTAATTATTAAATTTTCGGCTTTAAAAAAAAAAAGATTAATTGGTTATTTCGTGTTTCCGTCTGCGTAAACTGCTATGATCATTAGTCGTAAGTTTAGTGCACTTTATATCTCGAGAGGTGGCGGTGTTCCTACCCTGACAGCTCGTGAGACCCATCGCCGACCTTCGCGACGGCTTGCGGGGGCTTTCCACTTCCAGGTATCTCTTCCAGCGGGCCACTACCTCGGCCGCTACAAGCTCCAAGCTCCCATATGGTCTCCTGGTAACGTAAGGTAGTGCATTCAAGTGAGAGAAGGGACAAGAAAGAGGAAGGAAAGATCGCGCGCGGCCCGTACGTCAAGATACTACCGCTCTGGCGTTCGCCTGATTAAAGAACCGCGGAAAATTCCCCATCAGAGCCGCCTAAAAAGAATTCTCTACACAGCGGCTGAATTCGACCTACCTATCTTTCTAGCGTCAAAACTCCGCTACCTTTAGGATTCGAACCCTGGACATCCCAGTCAGAGACCCTGCAGTGACAACAGTTGTTGTCTTAAGCTATCCCAGACGGTATGAAAAGTGTTTCTGAATAATCCTATATTACATCCATTCTCCATCCATAATCCTATTTTACATCCATACTCCATCCATAATCCTATTTTACATATGCTCTGCATCGAGATCGACCAACCCTGGGAAGGAAACACTGAAGGGATTGATTTTTATTCCAATTTATGGGCTACAGGATGGTATGGGTTGTGTGTTATTTCTGAAATCTATTGTTCATGAGACTGTTTCAAAGAGACAATTTTTTAAATTGCTGATTTTAAGTTAAAAAAATGGCTTTTCTCCTCCTTTTTCTTTTCTTCTTCTCCTTCGTAGTTCGTTTACCAATGCAAATAAGTTTTCTACAACTCGGGAGCGAAAAGTTCTAAATTTTCTAATGTTGCCAACCTCGCGTTGTTGGTGCGTATATTCATCATTGAACTAGAAAACGTGTGGGGGAAGAGATTCCCATACATCACATACACACATACAGTTTTACTGTTTATTTATTTTTTTAATACGAAAATCGAATCCTCTTTCCCCTTTTCTTTTTCTTCCTCCTTTTTTCTCCTCCTCCTCCTCTTCTTCTTCGAAAATAAATTTAATCTTTTTTTTTCCCCCACAATGATTTTATTAGGTATCTGTCGAAATTCTCTAAACGGGATCAGTCAAATGTTTCCCCCTTTGTTTTATTACTCATTGTTATTTTTATTGTACCCCTTCTTTCCTACTTCGGACAAGTCAGAATAAATCCTCTCGTCCTATGACTCATTGGCCCCCCTGTCCTATGGCTCGGTGTGCCGATCACTCATTACCAACTGTCGCAATAGTGGCGGTCACTAAACGCTACATTCTTTATTTTCTCCACAGCGTTCCATTGTTTGGAGCGTGAAACGTTTAGTTCAGTTGTCTTTGTCCTGACTTGGCCGATATTTTTTCCAAACCTTTACGGACAGTTGTGTTTTTTAGTAAACGATCGCCTTTTTACGTTGCAACTGTTTGATTTATTTGTTTTTAACATACCTACGGTATTTTATTAGTTCGCTTTCCTATTAACTTGTAAATTGATTAGTTCGCTTTCCTATTAACTTTTAAATTGTAGTATTATATTTTTTTCTAATATAAAAATATTGTTCTAAAGACACCACTGCAGTAGGTTCCCTTTATTCCTAGAAAAATAAGTTCAGCCTTCAAGACGAAGTTTTGAGACCTCAGTAATAAACCCTCTTCGTATTTTCTGTGTATTCATTCCATTATGTCATAAAAAAATCCATTTGGTGTTGGGCGTAATTTGATTGGATTCTCCTATATTTTATTTTCATCCCTCTCCGATCTGTTGGTAATTTGCCTCTGAAATCCCACCTCCACGTCATCGAGTTGTGTGCGTATTGTTTCACTTTTTCTCGTGTAGGTCGTATTTCTACTGATATTTTCTTACCTTGGTATCCTGCCGCAGACATGTTGTACGGTATTGAACAATTGTGGGAACGGGTAAGTCAATTCCCTATATTCATTTATTTCATCCAGAAAAAAAACCAACAAAAAAACAAAAACCTATGTTTGTGGTGTATCCTACTTACCGAATTTGTACCCCATAACAAAACTCGGGACATCTGCACAAAATGTACGCAGGTGGTACTATGCGATTCGTATAGTTCGCATCTTTTGTTGTTATCGTTATAGTGGGATTACTCTGGGACCGCTGTGACAGCTGCTGCTAGCATAACAGAGCTGCAGGTTATGACCAGGAGCTCAATTCATCAGTGCTTTCATCCGGATTTGGCTCACTTGTAAATGGCTTCGTCAGTACCTCTTGCAATATCATGGTCCGAGATTTAGACGAACGTGTCTGTAAACACGTTCCCGTGGAGCGATCCGGTGGATAGCGTTGTGTCGAGGTGCAGTCAGTCCTGCGACAGAAACTCCCCGTTCGCTTGCGAGTGGCGGAGGGGTCTCCTTGACCTTTTTGTTTTTGCATTGTGCTCTCTTCGACCACATTTTGCATATGCTCCGTGGGCGCACAGTGCTGCGCGAAGTAGGAAATGTTGCGTTCGCTCCGACTTGCCGTGTGACGAGCGTTGTTCATGGTGATCGGAAGCGTTAAACGAACAGAAAGACGATTTGCCGCGGACTTATTTTCTGAGCCATGTGCGACTACGGGGAAAATCTCGAATGTTGAAGCTGATGCGTTTGTTCTTGTGCCCGTTAAATATATTCCTCTTTCAAAAGTAGGCGTGGTTTAATTCCCTCCTTTTCCTCGCTGTGGTGCGACGACAATAGAACAAAGCCTTATCTTCATTTCGATGGAAAATAATGAGTTGAATTAATGTGTAGGTATATTTTCTGTGAATTGTTTCACATAATTACGTCTTATTAGTAGATCGGGTAGTTTGTGAGAGAATAAGGAATTGTACTCGTTACAGTTTCAATCGTTGCGTTGATATTTAGTTCACAATTTTTTGCTTTCGCGACAATTAGACCTGCAAGCATAATAAGAGGTCGGTTGGAAACTTGCCTCGGGGTCATCCATAAATTACGTAACGCCAAAGAGGGGGAGGGGGTTTGAGCCAGCGATACGTTACGTTACGGAGGGTTATGTGGGTATTACTTAAGTGTTACGTAATATAGATTTTATTTTTATTTTTCGGCATTTGCTGAAATAGTTCCTTTTTGGAGTCCTGTACTAACGCATTAAAATATGAAATAATTAATTCGTTTTAAAAACATAAATAAACGAAAGTTAGTTATTAGGAGGGGTGAGGATTCATATAAAAGGGTATGAAGTAGGTTATCAGGATATAGTAAATGTGCTTACTAACGAAATAGTATTATTTAAATTCTGAATTAAGTAAATTGTTACAATAAATGGAAATATCTTTTCAATATTTTTTTTTTTAAATCTGAGAGATAACGAAAAAAATATTCAAAGGTAATGTGAAGTTTATTCTAGAATCTATTTAATTTGACGCTGTATACTATCGCTCTTGCATCATCAACGTACACATAGCTTGTGATCAACCATTTCTCGCCCAAACATTCATCCTTCACTTACAACGTGCCCCAATCTTATTGTTAGGTGCAGTCAGCATCGCCAACTAATTTATACTTTAATTATCATTATTCAATTTAATATACAACGCAAGCAAATTAAATACAAATTACCTTTACCGTGCTGTAATATTTTTGGACTTCTTGCATTTACATGGGTAGTGGTCACAAGCGTTACGTAATTATTATGGGGGGGGGGGTCAATCGCGCGTTACGGGTGCGTTTCAGGTGGGAGGGGGTATTTAAAATACTCCAAATTTGCGTTACGAAATTTATGGACGGCCCCTTATGAGACCAGTGCAGTATTGACCATTGGGACAATACAGAGAGGGGGGTAATTACATACAGGGACGCTAAGAATAAAGATATGCACAGCATTAAAGGAATTTCGACGTTCATATTATTAAAAATAAGTTAATTGGATTGATGGTAATTTTAATAGTAATATTCTAAATAAATATTCAGCTCGTGTGATTTTTTTTCGTCTGGACGTTACTCTTGTGGAATAAACGAAAAACCGGTTTTAAGAGCCAACCCGTGATACAATTATTAGGAGGGGAGAGGATTCTTATAAAAGGGTATGAAGTTGGTTATCAGGATATAGTAAATGTTCTTATTAACGAAATAGTATTATTTAATTTCTGCATTAATCAAATTTTAATTTTTATGCAGAGGCGTGGTTGAGGCGTTGTTTGAGGAGTTGCCGAACGTTTTCGACTGGTTCGACGCAGTTAAACAAACAATAACTCACAAATGTACACCAACAAAAGACAGTCTGTGGAACAATGGCGCTCTCAGTTGCCAGCACAAGTCGTTCAAAAATCTGGGCTATTTCCTCTATTGGTTGTCAGTCCCGTACAGTTCGCCATTAGTTCTACCTCGAACGCATGTTTGGATCCCGGTCTGCCTGTGGCTAATTTCGGACGTAGAGTAACCCTCAAGTCAGGTCCGAGCCTATCATCGTTAGACTTTCTAGAATCTATCCAGTTGTCATAGAGTCTACTGCGCCAATATATTTGGATTCTAGAATATACTATAGATTCGTTTTGAGTATTTTATTCGTAATGTACTATTGATGAAACTATATTGTAACAACTTAAACATAACTTTCAAATATTTACATTTTTAATTTACTTTGGTAATATTTTAAGGTTTTAGTGTAAGACCGAATAAGAGGAATTATTTAAGCAAATGTTGAAAATGAAAAAAAAAAAAAAAAATACAGCAGCATTACGTATCACATTTATGGCACGGGGGGGGGGGTCCCTCATTATCATTACTTAATAAATGGACGATCACATTAACTTTTTTGTATGTTATCAAACTGAAAAAAAATCCCCAATAAAATCCAATTAAGACCCGAAATACCCTCTGGAGCGATTAAAAATGTAATACACCCGATTCAGGCCGAAGTAAGATTGTTTTGACCGGTTGTGTAACAGGTGAGGTTGCCGAAGACTGTTTCGCTCCACGAAATGTTACTCCACCAGCCGATAATGTCTTGAAGTGTATCAGTTCAGAGAGGGGTAGTGTTCACGGGTGATTTGGTTCTGATATCACTAATAAATGTAATGAGTTGTAAGAATTGATACAAATTATGTAGAAAAGAATTAATGTCAAAATAATTAACATTGAATTATGCGGTAGAAAAATTAAAGTAAAGCCTTGTACGTAGATTGTAAACGGACAGCTCGCAATCGCCGAAAATCAAAAAGAGAGCTTTATTATGTTGTATCTCTCTTCTTTTAAATTAAACTCGCCTTCGAGCGACCTTCAGTCGAGGGATGATCTACGTAAATAACATTCCTTCATGTGGTAGTTCTGCTATGCTCTTTTCATGAATTGTAGCATCATGACTTCTCCCTCATATGTCACATACAGTTGTTACTGCTTTTAGATAAATCAAATAAGTAAAGGAAATTGCCATGCACTAGTTGGATAGTAATAGGAAGTACCACAGCCCCTACACAAGTTAGCCAACGTTCGTGGAATCTATTCCAAACATTCCTACTTGTTACTGACCACGCCCCCCGCCCAATTTAGTTTGACATGAGACAAATAAATGCCCACAGGACCGATAGTCCAGTCAAATGGTGCTCAAAAAGGGCAAATAGCGAGAGGTTTTGGTTTAGTTTGTGATTGGGTTTATGCATGATTTTTGGGGTCGCTGAATACGAATGATTAATTATTAAAATATTAATTTTCTTTCACAGTATTAATTCCCTCTTTTTTCCAATTATAATGTAAACGGATGCCGCATATATTTGTACACAAATGTATGGGTTTTAAATTACATGTAGGGCGAGGGATGTAAACTGGGGTGCCGCAAAATAACATCCAGGCATATACTAAAGGCGATGCCATTGGTCGTAGAAAGAAAACCTTGTATGCATAAAATGTAGGCAATTTTATCGTCTTTCCTTTCATATCAGGTTAATATTTTCGAAAAATTTATAGTTTTTAAATTATATTGAGGTAAAGTGGGGTAATTCACGTTTTTTTTTCTTGTGTTTCGCTTATATCAACAAATTTCGCTTTTCTCCCACAGCTAAACCGTTCATTCGAGAAAAAATCTTATTGACATTAAATGTAGGTAATTGTATCTTCTTGTATTTCAAACAGGACCATTATTTACCAAAAATAGATGGCTTTTGAGTTATAAAAAAACTGAAAATAATGAGCCATTTTTACACATTTTGTTCTTAAAAAGGTGTTTTTGGGCCAAATTCTTGTTGGCATTGGTGTTCGGCGAACGAAAAAGCATGTAGGAACCAAATTTCAAAACTCCACCAAACCTTCCCTTTTTTCCACCTATGCGAACCAACTATGCCAAGATAGGCTACCCGGAGTTGCACAGAGGCCTCGCTTAAATACCTGCAACGTGAGGCTGCAACGTTAAGGCTTGTGGTAGTGGGACTCGACCCCTTAGACCTCTCAGCTGAGATTCGAACGCGGTGACCGTCTGGCCAACTGGAGGCCCGGCGAGTTTTATTTATAGACTAGGCGTTATTGCGGAGCTTGACGGTTCACTTGTTTTTTTGGCGTGTTCGTTTGGAGCATAGACAAGTTATCAGGCGCCATTAAGGAAAAGAAATAATAGATGGAGATGAAGATGTGGAATAGGGAAGGGTGGGTGGGAACTAATTCTCTCTTTCGATACTTTTGAACTCTATCGGAATGACTCAAAATGTTTTTAAGCAAGGGAATTATATTGGCCCTGAGCAATTCAACAGCCTCACCTGATGTTCGTAATGTTTTCGAGATATTCGCGAAAAAAACGGGAGTGCGCACTTATATGCTGCTGTTAAAGGCGTGGTAAAGTGGTATGGGGAAGTTCTTTTCGAAATCCTATACGGATATTTACTTTCCTCTTATTTTGAAGGCCGCGTGTACTGAATTTCTATAAGATCGGAATAAAACTGGCGAGTCATAGATATACAAAGAGCGTAAACTCGCGATTATTAACAAAGTCGTGATTATTAACAAAAGCGGATACACATCACAGTACTTCAACTTTAATACATACGCGTGCTGAGTACCGTTTGACATCGTCTTCGAAAAGTAATGCTCGAAACACCCACTTTGGGAAAAAATGTTCAGTCTAGGAATTCCTTATATGGTTAAGAGTGATTCATGACGCAGCACAATGCAACATAATATAAAAATAGTAGTATTCAGGTCCAGCTGAAAGCATGACATTTCCCAAGCAGGCCTATGACTACAGGCGGCACGAGAAAATAATTATGATTTATTTTTGACAAATATTATACACTATGTGCAAGGGTGTGTGCAAAATTTGCACGTTTTCTGGCGGTCCAAAATCAGAACCCCGCGCCTTTGTTATGCGTAGTTGAGTGATGAATAAAATAATCAACAAAGCGTGGTTAGCGATATTGAAATACAAATTTCCGTCCAGAGTAATAGAAAACTTCATAGAGAAAAGGAATAGAAAATTGGAGGAATGAGGCTCCTTGCATTTGTCAAAACTGTGTAGATTAGCACAATCCAGATCATTGGCGGTAACTGCATTTGAATAAAACCGGAATAACTCATTTAGAAGGAAACTATTTAAAAAGGTAATGGTTAGATATGCCATCCCAAAACCTGGGTATGACGATAAGTCATACGACAGGGGGAGTTGTGACTCCTCAGGGAAGATAATTTATTCCGACGTAAACGCAGGCTAAAGTTTGGAACCGAGATACAAACTAGATAAAGGGGAGAAAACAATTGGCAGAGGAGAATTTGGAAAGAAACCTAATAAAATGGGGAAAGTACAATACATTTACGTTCGAAGAAAAATGAGAAAATATTTGTTTCTCGTAAATGTGAAGAAAAGCATTATGCAAAATAAAACAAAAGTCCAGATTTTCCTTTCCCATTTCTTTCGGATTTCAAAGGATCTTGCACCCCCCCCCCCCAACTAACATTTATTTCTAATCGCGAGGACCTCAGGTGAAAGGCATCCATTTGGTGCTCGAAATAGATAAGAGATGAGTGAGCTTTTATTTGTGCCCTTTCAGCTATGTTTTTCCTCGTTTCCTCTACCATCAGATACGATAGGAACAGATTGGTCGCGGAAGCGAGCTACGGTCTGGGGAAACTTTCCGAGATTTGTCCACTTTCTCACGGTACGCTTCATCCAAAATAATCCGGATAGGAGTGAATGATTTTTGTCTTGGAAGCGAAAAATCTCGTTTCACATGCGATCTTAACTAATCACTGAAAAGTTCGAGTCGGGCTACCCCGTGAGAAGCCGGTCAATTCCTTGTGGGAGGAAATGGTTATGCGTGGAATTGATGGAAGGAAACCACGAAATCCATCGATCGGAACAACCGGCTTTCGAGAGTTCTTAGACACGCAGATGCGTGATCCAACGCAACGCAACGAAAACACAGCTCCTTCGTGGCCCGAGCGTTGGACCTACCGGTCTCCAAACTTTCAGTTGCATAATTCCTACTACGTACTAAGGGAAATAATAATAATAATAATAATAATAATAATAATAATACAAGGAAGAGTAATAAAAATAATAGCCGTCCTTATGGCGCAGACGGTTGCCGCAGCAGTTTTCTCCGCCGAGGAGGCTGCAGGTTCGAGTCCTGCGTAGACGAAGTCGTATTTGTCCCTTCAACCCTCATTATCGTCCTATCACCTCATTATTCATAATTCAAGGAGTAACAACCTTGTCATATCAAGGGATACAGCTGAAAAACAATGAATATGAATCCCATAATAACACACGTTAATCTCTCTGGGGCCTCGGAAGATTATGTGTAGTGTGGTCATTATTAACCGATACGCTCGTAATAATACTAAAAATAGTAACAATTGTTTTCGATCCGATTTGGCATAACAGTAGAGCACTCGACGAAATTGGATAAGTGCCGCTGCAAACGGGCCATGAACCGCGCGCGTTCTTTCCTTCCTCTTCCATATCCTATGCACTTTCACTTGCATGCTCTACACTGCCACACATTTCAGGGAGACCAGCCGGGACGGTGGTGGTGCTGTTGGTAATGGTCGTGGCGGTGCCCCGCTTGGGGAGATACATTGAATGGGAAAGAAGTGCGGGGTGCAGGTCGGCGCCGGATTTCACCATTCATCCGGGCAAAACGCCGTCACATCCTCTGATAAAAAACATACGCCATACTTATCTGCGCTAATGTCTATAGCAGTTGACGCACACGGAAGCACGAAATAATATATAAAACGTTTATGTCGACTCTTGTTGGGTTGTAGGGTTACTCTACAAAAAAATTTAACTGCGTCCGAAAAGTAATTTCGATAAATTTGCGGCATTAGAAATATAACTCTCGTCTCGGACGTTAAAGCATGGTTTCAGGGTTGGCTACATTTTTTCCAGCGAAAAAAAGCTCATCAGTTGAAAAAAATTCTCTCGTAAAAACGCTTGGAAAAAACGTAGAAAGCTTGTGTTTTTTAAAATTATTCGAAATAAAACAAGAACTCACACTTTTGTGTATTAAATATTCATTGACAACTCAAATTTGATGATAACAAACAATGAGGAAAAGTGTAGGCGCAAGGAGTTTCTGTATCTTTCTTCTGCTTTTGCTTGAAGTTCGAGATTTGTGTTGACGTGCGCGTGTGTGGTTGTGCAGCTGAGCCCCGAGGACTCGTCCATCAAGGAGCCGTTCCTGAGCGCGCTGGGGCTGGGCCCGCGGGCCAAGGTGCTGGACGGGCGCGAGCACGGCTACACCGGCACGCTCAAGACCGTCATCAAGGTGCACCGCTCGCCCGAGAAGCGCGGCTCCAAGTTCCGCTTCATGGTGAAGAGCGGCGTGGGCGGCGCCGGCCCCAACGCGCCGGCGGCGGGGGCGGCGGCGGGCGGCGCTGGCGTGTGGCGGGGCGGCGGGCGCCGCAGGCCAATGGCAGCGCGCGCCTCGCGGACGGCGCGGCCGCGCCGCTCCGACGCGCCGCCCGCCGCCGCGCGAGCGCGTCGAGTACCGCATCCACCGGGAGGTGAGTCGCCCTCTACTTCCCCCCACCCTCTCTCGCTGCATCTCTCTCCCTTCCTCAACGCCTCCGCCTTTTCCTTCCTCCCTCCTCTTCTCTCCCCCATTCCTTTACCCCTTCCTCTCTTCCTCACCTGTCCCTCTCTCCCTCCTTCCCTCCTTCCGTTTTCCTCTACCTCCGCCTTCCCTCCATCCCCTTTTCCCTCTCCCCCTCCCTTCTCTTTCTCGCTCTCTCTTCTTTTCCCCTCCCCTTCTCTCTCGCTCTCTCCATCTTCCTTTGCCTTTCCCCTTTTCCTTTGTCCGTCATTTTCCTTATGTTTCTCTCCTCTCCCTGAAATTTTTCTCCCTCCTTTTTCTTCCTTCTCCCTCTTTCTCCTGCCTCCATTTTTTCCTCTCTCAACTTTTCTCCTGACCCTTTCACTGTCCCTGACACGCGCTATCCCCATTTATCCATTGCTGCTCTCTCTCTCTCTCTCTCTCTCTCTCTCTCTCTCTCTCTCTGTGTGTGTCTCTCTCTCTCTCTTTCCCCAATTTTTTCCCTTCTGTCCCTCTCTTTTTTTCTTCAATCCTTAAATTTCTGCCTACCTTTCACGCTCCCTTCCTGTTTCTTGTTCGTCTCTGACTGTGCCCTCTTTACGCTTCCTTTCCCCTTCCCTCGTCTTCCAATCTTTCTTTTCTTTCCTTCTGTCTCACTTTTTCTGTAGTTCCCCATTCATGTTTTTCCATAAGCTCTTCCCCCCAGTTGTTTCCTTGAATCCCTCTTTTTTCTTCAATTCCTCCCTTCTGTCTTCCTTTCTCCTTCCCTTTCGGGTTCTTGTTCGTTTTCGTCTGAGTCCTCCCTACTACTCTACTAACACACTCGCTCCCTCTTCACCCATTCTTTCTTTTCTTCCTTCCCCCCTCCCATTTTGTCGCGCTCTCACTCACTAGCACGCTCGCTTTCTTACTTTCCTTCTCCCCAATTTATTCCGACCATCCCTCTTTTTTCTTTTCTTCAACCCCTCCCTTTCTATCTTTCTCCCTTCCATTCTGGTATCTCGTTTATTTCCGAATGCCTTCTTTCTAACCCTCTCGCTCCCTCCTTTCCCATTCTTCCTGTCTTTCCCTCTGTTTTTCTCACGCTCGCCCTTCTGTTTTTTTCGTAAGCTCTCCCTCCCCCAAATGCCCCCGTCTCTCTGCCCACTTCCCCTCTTTCTCCCCTCTTGCCCGTCGAATGAACGTTGCCAGCAGTCATTTTAATTCAGATTTAAATGGCTGAAAAAGCAACGGGTACTAGAACAGCGTAGAGAAGTCGTGAAATTATCAGAGAATTGTATAGTATGTACGCGCATGCATAATACATTCGTACATATTCACACAATGCTTCAAAGAAAATAACCCGAACGTAGTTACATTCTTCATTCAAAAGTTTCATCCACGAGTGTTATACCGAATACAAGTAGTGAAGACGCCAATTTTCCATTGTCACAACTTTTGCAACTACGCGTTCTGCAATCGTTGCGTATACTAAAACTAAAGGGCGCTGTAAAGCGGGTTGCATTACCAGAAGTTTGCAGGAAGGAAATGAGAAAAAAGGGATAATTTATTCTCTCCCTAGAGCATTTCCTTTCAAGTTAATGACTGAATGAAAAGCGACCTAACAGGAACAAAAGCAATGCAAACGGAACTTGAATATAAACAAAATTAACTTTGAGATTCTAGTTACTTTTTGAAAGCACCCTTTGTAATAAACGAAGCAATTGTAGCAGAATTATGCCTATGTCAAATTTGTATGGTTGAACACTATAAAAAATATAATGCATTCGATTTGTCCCAGGCTGGGAATCTAAGGAAAGGTGAACACGGGCGAGTGTGGCGGGTTGCATACCTTCGCGTTTCTCTTCGACTTCTTTAGATATTTGATAATGTTCACTTTCCTTAACTGAATTTCTGTCGTAACTACTTTTCAAAACGTGACATTTTATTCAGAATTTTGAAATTTTTACTACAAGAATAAAAAAAATATTAAATTTTTTTGGGGATATGTGTGGGAAGTACTGTATTGACCATCTGACACCTTGCTTTCTGCATTAGTTAACTATCTAGGTTAATTTATGAACATTTGAAAATACAGGAACGTTACAAGCGATATTTTGTGGAAATTTTGAGTTTGAGATATTTGTCTATAATTTTTATTAGTTATGTGATGCTTATGGTGCATGCTAAATTACTTACTAAAATTGGACAGATTCAGATACTTGCTATTTGATTTATAAAGGCTGTCCAGTACAATACTTTCATGTTATTGCCAAATTTTGATTTTTGGCTTGTGGATGTCCAAGTCAAGTAACACATTAGCTGCAAATTTATTGTCTAACATATTTCAGTCATTAATTTATTTTTTTCAAAACAAATGAATGAAATCAACATTCAAATGGCACCGAAGTGCATTTTAATTGTTGTTGTTTGGAAGTCAGGACTTCTCCAAGCTAATAGTTCTAATTATGTTGCTTTTCCGAAAAGTGTACCTGAAGTAAATTCCTGTGTGGGCGAGAGAGAAGAACAGTTGAGGTTCTAACTGTGTCTGTGGGTTGCAGGTGCCTGCTGCATTGGACCCAACTGCAGCTGATCTCACCAACTTCGGACTTGGGAACCGCAAGTGTCTGAAGCCATTTACTTTCCGATCTTACTTCGGTTTGTTAACCCACTAATCACTCTCACGGTTCTCTGTGGTGTGTTGTCAGAAGTCCTCACTTAAGGTTACTGCTGGGTGGTTCTTGGACTTTATAACACCGTCTTGATGTGGACAAATAACTTGTAGAATTTATTGAATTACGGTTTATTGATTGGGAGAAGGGCTAACTTTGGTATTGGAGCACTCACCAATTTGCGCTTCTTGATTTATGAATAAAGATGTTTTTGTGACAAATTGATTTGGCTACTGAACTCTATGAGTTGCTTGAATACTCATGGAATTAATTCCCTTTTTGGATTGTGTAGGATAGTTTGAATTTGATATTTTAGCTTGAAAATTAATTAATTTGTGCTAAGATTTTAAAACTGAGCGAGTGATCAATTGAAACTTGTGGGAGAGATTTGTTTTAACTTTTGAAAAGCATTCACTTCCTAGTGATTAAAATTGAGAAAACAAAAGAAGTATCATATCAAAGATTGAAAAGATGTAATGTTAAGTAAGGACTTACATAAAGTTTTTTTTTTTATATATATATGATATTTGGTGTTTGTTTTCCATTTTGCATATTTTATTTATTTTATCATTTTTTTTGTTTGAATTATTACATTTATTTTCATTTTCTTTTTTTCTTCCGTAATTGAATGTTCTTTGAAATGGGATTTAAATTAAATGTCTGAAAATAAGCTAATTATCTTTTAAAGCAATCCACTCTGTATTATTTTTATTTTAACTTATTCTTTCTTGATGGGGTTGCAATAATATGGTTTTTACATATTTAATGTCAGACTGTTCTTCCACTTACATTTTGTTGTCTGATTTTCTGTAATTTTCTTTGCAATTCCTTGATTATAAAGATACACCTAAGTAACCATCTTTTAATTTTTTGTACTTATATATTACAAAAAGTGTGGAAGTGAATATCAGGAGATTGATAAAGGAACACATTATCTGGAATTAAATTTTAAAAATTAAACTGTGGACTCTTGGTGCATGTGATTTGCGAAAAAAACGTTTTTTCTCCCCTCCATCAAATGCAAAATTTTGCCATATATTCAGTTGCTTTGGTATGTTATAATAGCTTAACATATTCTGCCACAGATTTGAAAAGTCGAAGTAAATCTGTTGAGTGTGGAATCAGTCAGCCACTGGGGCAAGCAAAGCGTTTGTGCAGTGCAGTGCTTAAAGGACTAAAGGACTGATGTTTTAATATTTTTACAAATACCTTCCTGCATGTTGTGGATACGCTGGGACATGTTTGGAAGATTCCAGTTTATGACATTTGATTTTATATCTGGTGCATGGTGAGCACTGTTGGGTGATGGCACTGAGCAAATCAAGTGTTGGTGCAGCAAGAGCTCAAAGCATGGACTAAAACTTAGAACCTCTCTTTAGCACTACTGGCATTGTGAATTATTAAGATTTTTCACACAAATTCAATACTTATTATTATGATGAAACTTTTCCCTTTTAATTGGGTTGTTTATTTCCTTGGGTTTGTGGATGCAAACTTATTATTGAACATTATTATCAAACATTACTTAATATTGACAAGAAAAATGCCCGCTATTCTCGAATGAAATGTAGCTGAAAATTTTACATTTAGATTATCAGTACATTTCTAATGGGTTGTGAATTTCAAAGATTTTGTGAAAGAATACTTGCTTTAGAAAGCAACAACTATGTTTTTGAGAAAAAATTAAATATGCTTATGTGAAATTATTTTATGACATGCATTTTTGTGAAACTGTACTTTTTGGATTTACTTGGAGGTGTATCTCATAAAAATATTAATTAATTCATTAATTAATTAAAAAAGGTTTTATTACTGTTTGGGTTGTGTTCAAGAGAGGTTAGAGGAATTTCCCTGAATGAACTTTTTTTAACAGTGTTTTTTAATACATGGTGACGTGATATAAATTGTTTCAGAAATGAATGCTCCTTTGTCTTATAAGGTGTTGGTTAAATATTTTGCTTAACTTACGCATGTAGTCCAGTGAAAAAAATAGACAGTGATGAAGCAATTACCTTTTCAGATCTTAGCACCAACTCTCCATTTCTTAAGGAAAATGCCCCCAACTCTGAGAATGCTGAAAACAAATCCAGCAATAAAGATGATTCAAAAGGTCACAGGTTAGTACTTTTTATTTTTATGTACCAATTTTTATGAAAAAGGTCTTTGCTGTGAAATTGGAAAAAAATAAAATGTTAATTATTACAGAAAATTTTGAATTGATCAACAAAAATACCATGTGTTTAACATTTGAATAAAAGGGTTCCTAAAAAAATGAAATTACTCATATATATGGTTTCAAAATGAAGGAAACATAATAATTATTGTAATATATGTGTCATCACACTATAATTATAAGCAAAAAGTTATTCAAATTTATTTGAGTTGATTCAGTTTATTATTTTACTTTTCTCATTTTCAAACACCATTTGTTTTAATTGTTGCAGCGCCAAAGCTGGTGAAAATTTGGTCATCCCTGAAAAGAGTTCGTCATTCTCTATTCACCCTGGCAGACTCTGCTCAGACGTGTGCAGCTACTGCTTTGGCAAATTTGGCTCGTTGGACACACCCTGCCACATAGCGCAGCTCAAAAACGTGGAGAGGCAACAGAAGATCCTTCAAAGTACGTGGACTTATTAGATGTAATCTTTTGTTGGCATGTTTGCTCAGGTCTGGGTCAAGCTGAAAAAGTGAACTACGAGATCACTTCATTAACAGTTCTGAGAACGTAAAAAATATCTCTTCCATCTTTCACATAAAGGTTGTAGCTGAATACTACTACGTTTTTAAGAGATGCATACAATGTATTCTCTCAGTACTAATTACTAAGAAACGTGAAAGTTGTTCTTGCAAATGTATTTTTACATATTGCTCAACATTAAATGAATAAAATCATTTTTTTTTTAAATCAAATTATCTTAATTTGTCAATGATTACCTATAGTCATCATAACTCTTGGAACCAGTTATATCCTGAATATTACTTCAAGGATTCTGGAATGACAAAAAGAAAAATTAAGAGAATTGTTTTAGTGAATTTTAAACAAAATTCAATAAATTTTTGTTTATTTCTCTCATTAATGGAGTGAAAGATATAACATTGAAATTAACTTGAACAAGGAGAAAAAATTGATGATTGCAGATATACATTCATCGTCAATTCTTTTCTCTCACTTCTCAGTTTGGATCTTGTTTTCCTGTTCCTCATCAATTTTTTGTGTTTACATTTGTCAATTTGTCTAGGTTTTTTAATTATATCGACAGAAACAGTAATTGGATTGTTTCTTTTGGTTTTATTTATCCTCAATTTCAGGCAATTTTGTTTAGGGTACTTTGTGTTTGCTGTTGTTGGAGAATTTACTTTCTTATCACTGGTATTATTGAGCACAAATCTTGTTGCCTTTCAGCTGAGACTCATCTGACGGCTGACTCGTGTCTGTGTGATGCGTGCTACCGGCATGTGGATCGCAAAGCCAACTGCCCGTCGTACAATCCATCTGGGAACAGGAAGAAGTGCCAGCGAACCGGCTCCACCTCCCACAACCAGTGTGTGTCAACTGGCTGCACGCAGCCAGCGGTGCACATTGTGCGGCGCAAGTGGATGGTGAAATTGAAGCGGTGTATCGGCAAAAAGGTAGGCCCATAAATTGGATTACACGATTTGTATTATGTTGGTTCCTTAATGTAATTATTAATGCATTTATTTAGAATTAATGCATGCATTAAATAGTTACTTATTGTTAAAATATCTATGCTCCAAAACCAATATGGTTGTGCTTGAGGGTTATGCCTGGTTGATGGCAGTGTTGCTATAATTCATGGCAGCAGGTACCAAAACAATTGAAATTCTTCTTGTATCTTAACTTGACAAATGTTGAAGTGTCAGCTTGGGAGTGAAATAGTTGACTCGTGATCACCTGTAATTTTTGTGCAGCTGGCCATTTGTTGCTTGAACAATAGTGTTGCATTTGAAGTCTTGACAGAATTTTAGAACTGGTCTGCACGCTCTTATTTGGACTGTACTTTGCTTTTTCTAACAGAAAAGAGAATTGATTGACTCTCAATTTTTTGAATGTACTACCTATGGGAAAACATATTTTTAAATGACAGTAAATCATCTCTTATGAAACACTTGTAAAAAATTTCCCCATGCAGTAACAGTAAGTTTTGATAACTTTACATTGGTACCTGCAGTTTGTTTACCAGAAACTGAAAATGAGATAAATTAGTTGTAAGATGTCTCAATGAATCCTTTGGATAATATGAATGTCCTTGAAGAAATCTGGAAGATGTGATTATCAATTATAATTAGAAGTCATCATGACTACTCTTCACTTCAGAACAAAATAAGATGTGACAAGTTATTTTACTATTGGAAAATCAGTTTAATACTGAAAGTAAGGGATTTGACTGATTACAAATAACTATCCTCCCTTTGACCAGTTGATTCAAATCGTCTTGTTGCTCTCATCTCTTTCAGAAAATTCAAGTGTACCTTTTGAAACGTTGGCTTGCTGGGTTTTGAAAAAACACTATTACAAAAACAGCGGATTAAATGCTGTAAATAATTTTTTGGGATTGGTTACTTGCAGAATAGGTAACAGTTGAAGAGCTTCTCAGTCATATTCCAGTGTTTATGTTAATGAAGAGAATGATAATGACCATGGTGATAATCAGTTCCACATTTATTAATATGAGCTTTGCTTATATGTTATTTCACAAATACATTGCAAACAAGTGTACGACTTCCTCAGCCTTAGGGGTTACGGATTTAGTGCTATTACTTGCGCAAGTTTTCTTGAATGATGGCTTGAAGAAATGGGGGTATTAGTTACGTAATCAGCCACTAGATTTTATGAAGCAATGCCAATCTCTGGAGAATCAGTCATGCCTTCGCAACTTTCTCCATAATTTATAGAGAATATTTCTAACTTATTCACGAGTTTGAGGTATATCCTATCTTCACCTGCTTCAGTCATTTCTTTAGATTTTGTGGAGAAAATCACGGACAGAAGTTCTCATCTTCAACAGAGAATAGTTTCCATTTCACACAAGTTAAGATGTGAAGGAGTCTTTTCATCAGTGTTCGATGTGAGCATTTGCCTTCAATTGTTTGTTGTGCCAGGGAGGGGGAAGCAAGGTCATCGTTCAAGAAGAGTTGCGCGAGTAATAGCAAATGAGCTCATGGATCTGCTTTTAATGGCAGTTTAGTGGTTACTGGAAACCCTCAAGGAAATAAGAAATGTCATGTACAAACAAAATTGGAGTGGCAAGACTTGATGCAAGTTGGTCCATTTTTCTTCTTAACTGTGCTATGAGTCAGTGAGGTTAAAAGGTTTCTTGTGCCTTGTTCTCTGATACGTAAGAAGTTGTTGAAAGTTTAGAACCATGTTCCCCAACTTTCAGATCATTGCAGAATGCCTGAATATCTTTCGTTTGAAAGGATGGTGATACGATAAAACCTACTTACACAGATAATATTACAGAGGTGGTCACATTATTAGACTTGATGAAACAAAAATGTATTTTCAGCTATAGGTCTTGACAATGTGCTGAAGTTTCAAATGTTTCATAATTATGCTCTTATTCAAAATTAACTTATTCATTATGAGTCATGCTGAAAATAATTTTTTAAATCTTTCAATTCCATAGTAATTTTGCTAGATGTGGGTGAGTTCGTTCTATGAGCTAGTTTGTGTGACCTTTACTTCAGTTTCTTTTAACTGTAGATGGAAATTTTTCTGTGGGATTCACCTCAAGGCTATTTGCAACCCGTTAGAGCACAGACTCATCAATGACTTGAAAATATTTTCTAACTTCCTTTCCTATTGTGGTATGGAGTCCTGAATGAATACGGTGTTTGGATATTTTCCAAATGTCTCCTATATGTCCAGCAACCTTTGGTACTTTAAGGTCTTCTATGCGTTGCCTCATGAACTATGTATAAATTTCCAGTGTAATTAACAGACATTACACTTTAAACCATTACTTTTGCCAAGTGCTTCTCTGGTGCCATTAAAATCTGTTCAGTAAAAAATTAGTCTAATAATTTGGCCATTTCTGTTTGCGCAGCATTTGTGCTGCTTTGTGAAAGCATTAAAATTATCCATTACCTGGTGAAAGTTCTTCTTTACTTCTGTTAAATTAATCGCATATTAAGTTCATCATATGTGTAATAAGGAAGGTTATCATTTTGTGTAGTTAACAGAGTTGACTTTGTGATAGTTCAGCGTCTGTATTATTCCTCTGGAACCGTAAATCCCAACATGCAAAATTGTTGGATGATTTGAATCTTCATTGCATGTTTTTTGTTGTTTTTATTGTCTTTGAGAAGACAGGTGACAGACTTCCCTGGCAGGCTGTGTCAGACCCAGTTCTAAATTCAGTGTTGCTATCAGGTAGAGGTTTGTTATTAACAATAGTTCATCACCTGTTTAGTTAGATTATGTTATCACAAAAAATTTTTTTTTACAAATATAGAAACCTATTGAAGGGGCCAACCTATTGAAGGGACTGTGAAACATTGTCACAACAATGTTTCTATTATTAATGGTTTGTAAACTTTCTGTGAATTTATATTCAGCAATACATACACTTTGTTCCAGTAGGTAAATCATCTCTTTGATAAGTCATTTGGTCGGTCATAAATAACATGGGACTTAAATGGTAAAATACTATTGCCTGAAGAAAAAAGTGTATTAAAAGATATCGTTAACATAGAATTTTGCTGGACAGTTTCCAGGAATTTTTGAAAGTGATATTCCAAGTATTAAGAATTGAAATTCACACAATACATGCCTTTTTATTATTTGATAATGAATTCAAATCAGGGCAGAAATACGCAAAACCTGGAATGAAACTCATAGACTACAATGGAATTTGAAAGTTAGTTTCATTTTTGTACTCTGGAGGTATAAGGTGTGTCACATTTACCGTTTCTTTTCAGCAGATCAGTTTAAAGATGTGTTTGTCCTCTAGATGATGGACGTGTTATTTTGACTGCTAATCTTTCAAGTTAAAACATTTTATTACTCTTCCAGCTAATTTTGCAGTTTGTGTACGAGTTTCATGTTGATGGCTGGTCATATGTGATAGTGTAGTACAAGAATAATAGTGTAGTAGGTGCAAAAATTTCTCTGGAACAAAATCATTGTTCAACATCTATATCTTGTGCAGTACACAGACTGTGCCATTTTATATGATGACACACAGTATTATTTAACTTTGAACTGTGATGTTATTTGAGTGTCAAAATTCCCAACAATTGATGACCCTCAAATGACCCTCAAATTTGGTGTTGTTGTAGAGGATTCTTTTCATTGTGTAATGGGGGTACCGGCTTGATTTTTCTTATTCCCTTTCCTCTCTTATTTTGCAACCAGAGGCAACAAGCAAAGACTAGGTATTGTGATGAGTTTTCGTTGGCATTTGCAATGAAAAAATTATACGAGTCGTCATTGTCAACAATATTATTTATTACAATAGCAGCTTTCGATGGCTTAGCCATCATCATCATCACTGATAATTTGAAAAAAAGGTCTAAATGCAAGGAATTTTTAAAAAAATGTTTCAAACTTTAGGTCCTTTTGGCACAAATTAATATTAAAATACATCAAAAGGAAGAACAACAAAAACAATTTTAGGATTGTGCGCAATGAAAGATGGCATTGGAAAAAAGGCTAGTTTGTATTTAGAGGGTTTTTCATTCTCAAAATACAATGACCGTCTGTAGCGGAGGTATGCAACCAGCAGTGCACACAACTCGGGCCCGCCCTTCTTAGAAAACTTGTTTCAGTCAGGTTCACTATCTTCGCTTTCGTGTATCTTATCTCGCGGTTGTGATGGTCTTACGAGATGAAATAAGTATTAAAAGGAGTTTAGCTATCCCGCATATCTGCGAAGATCCCATTTCGTAGGTTGTTACTAAAGTTCGACTCGGTTCCAGTCACAGCGATGAAGTTTGAAAATTGTCGCCTTCGATGTGGTTGTATTAACGCGCATGACAACACCTACCAGTTTTTACTGCCGAGCTCTACGATTCGTCCTTGAAACCTCATTGAATTGCAGAGATAAAAAAAAGCTGTCTCTCGCGTCCTCCCCTCTCTGATAAGGGAACAGACAAACCCACGGGATGTGAAGGTCTTTTCTCCTCTGAATTGTGCAGCCACATTACTGCGAACTAGACAGAAGTTCAGGACGTAGTTTTATTTTTTTTAGTGGTGGTAGGAATGGCACTTGTGAACGCCTTTAGCTGTGCCGTGCGACCTGGGAGATGTGGGCTCGTTGTGAAACAGCGGCCGAAGCGCCAACCGGGACAGACGTCACCGCCGCACGCTATTGCAACACGCCACGGCTCGCTCGCGCTGATAGGCCCCCGTGCTTTCCCGTCTCCTCGCCGCTTTTCGCGTCTGCTGCCTTTTCTTTGCGTTCTCGTTTTTTTCCCTAGTCATCTGAATGTGTACATTTCCAGCGAAAAATGAAACCGTGTATACGAATATAATGTGAAGAACAGAATTATTTAAAGTTCGAAATATAGCAGTTTTAATAGCTATAGCAAAATGTATCGCTCATCCGTAATAAAAGTATTCCTAAACGTTGGGATTTAAATATTATCAGGTATTCTCGGAATTTTTTTTAAATGTATTAAAATATAAATCTTATACATTTACCGAGTACAAGTACAATTTTAAGAACGAGGAAAATCTCGATCTTATAACGCATCCCGACACAGTACGTTAGTTACACAATATTTTGGGAAACCAGAATATTCTCGGACTTTCCAGTTAAAGTTTCTTCTTAAAATCTTTGGAAGTGGTGGATGTTTTTTGCGTAGCCTCTACCAGTGTACCGCGTACCCTTGGGTATGAGCAAACCTGTTTGAGAAGCCCTGCTGTAGGGGAACCCTGCCTGCGTGCAGAACACGTGATGAAGATTAAATTAATAACTTGATTTGTTGGGTATTTATGTTACTAATTTTTTAATACAATTCCCCCAAAATTGAAAGAAAATTAACAGCCCTAGGGTGTGCAGAGATGTCAATAGTTATATAAGACAGGGAAGGGACAAAAAATAAAATAAAAATGAAACAGTTTCTTATTTTTGTGGAAAATTTAAATATTGTGTCGTGTTATTTGGTGTATTCTCAAACTGCGCGTGCAGTTTCAAATCTCATTCTCAGTGGGTCACTGCAGCTGTCGTGCGACCAGGAAGGAATGAGCTTCAGTCAGTGACGTAGCTTCGGTTGGTGAGACCCGCGGGAAAGTTAATGGTATCACCCCACCCCCGTCTCAAAATATATAATATCAATAACTGAATAGCTTATGGATTATTTAATGACAGGTATATTTGCACATGATATTTATTTATAATGTATATGTAATTCAGAATAATTGAATTTTATAATGAAATATAAAATACAATTATATAATTCCAATTATAAAATTTTGTAATTGGTGTCACGCTTTAATTGGTGACACCCCGAGCAAAACGCCCTCCTTTCCCCCATCTTAAGTACGCCACTGCCTTCAGTATTCAGTTATTTCGTGACAGGAGCCAATTTTTGCTGTTCTAAAGCCTCCATTTCGCACACCCTGGACGGCGTTCGCGCTGCTGCAGGTCAGTAGTCGGCTGTGGGTGATGCGAGGGCGTGGTGGATGGATGGATAGATGGATGGGCGTGTGCGTGCCGGGCCGGCGGGGCGGCATGGCGGCGAGAGCGGGGCCGATGCGCAGCTGCTAGTGCGCCGCGCGGGCTGGCCTGCTGGCGCCGCTCGGCGCATTCCTTCGCTCGTGAGGTTGGCCAGCGCGCGCCGCCCGCCCTTGCACGCTCGCGCCTCGCACACCCTCCGCGGCCCCGCTATCCAACGGTCTCACCGCACACCTCGCTGGGCGTGCCCCCGCCCCTCCCCTCCCCTCCCGCTGCCTTCTCGCTCCGCGCTTTCAGCTACCGTTCCGCTCACCACCTCGCCCCTCCCCCCTCATCCTCGCCTCCGCTGCTCCGTCCCATCCCCTCCACGCCCCCGCCTCACTCGCTCCTCCTCGTCCCGCCCCCGCTCGCTGCCTCGCCCTGCCCCCGTCGCCCGCCCCGCTCTCCTCCACCTCGCTCAGGCGGCCACGCCCTCGCCTGCCCTGGCCTGCCTTCCGTTCCAACTCAGATTGCCCCCTCCCGCCTTTTGCTCGGCCACGCACGCGTCCCTCTCCGCCGCTCCTCCCGTCCCCCACTAGCCCTCCTTCTTCCTCCCCTTGTCTTCCTTATCTGCCGCCCGCGGTCCCCCTCTCAAGCGTTCCGTAGCTGCACCCCGAATACGGCGCCGCGGAACCTGCTCCCGCCCCCCACCAGCCACCCCTGGTCCGTGTCCCTGGAGCTTTCCCTCCTAAGCCCCTGCCACGGCCCCTTTCTTTTTCCCTTCGCGCTCCTCACTCCACGCGCGGCGCGCACCCGCCCCACCGTTCCGCGTTCCTCCGTCTCATCCTTTTGTCTTCCGCGCCGCCCGCCCCGCGCCCCGCTTCCCAGGACCCTTCTTTCGCCTCTCCCCTTGCCCCCCTATCCACCTTTGTACCTGCGTCGTTAGCTCAGAGCCATCTGCTGTTTGTGCAACCGGCACTCTGGGCGAGAGGTCCCGGGGTTCCGGTGCCGACGGTGGCGGACTTTTTGGACAACTAGCTACGTAGCCCGTTGTTCGAATCCAGACGGCCAGCTGCGCCTAGATGCTGCCTGTTTTCTGTTGGTTAGCTTCCGATCGGGCGTATCAGGCGAGTGCTGGGCAGCCTAAAGATCGGAGACCGAGACAGCTGCCGAGATTTTCTTCGGGTTCCCAATGACATTGTAACCTGGCGTGACCGGTCGGAGTACTATCGGTCGATCCGACCTTTTCCTCACAGTCACCCCATGCTACTGCCTCATTTCTTTCTCGTTCCCCCACCATCCCGAGTGCTGCGATGGTATCTCCTAGCATCCTGACTGAGCACAACGCGCACGGCACCCTCTGCTTCTGCATTCACCTCGGCTGCGCCACGCCCCACGCCAACGCCACGCCGCGCCACGGCCACGCCACGCCACGCGAACGCCACGCCGCCACGCCACGCCCCGCCACGCGACGTCCCACGCCCGCCCACGCCCCCCGCCCCGCCTTTCCGCCCATGCCACAGCCCATGCCACCCGACGCAGTCACGCCCCGTCCACTCCCATACCACGCCGCTACGCCACGCCACGCCACGCCCATGCCAAAACCACACCACACCACACCACGCTACGCCATGCAGCACAACGTACCGGCCACGCCCACCCACACCACCCCAGTCCCGTCCGTTGCCGTAGGTCAGTCGCCCCCGTTTCTTTCCACCCTCGCCGCCTCCGCACGCCACGGTCTCTGGCAGGCTATTGTTCCGGGGAACTGGTGCTCTTGGCTGCGGCGAATCCTTCCGCCAGCCTCTTCCTTCATTTGCACGTCGCCCTGCCAATTGCGTGTTATATCTATGAATTTTGCGTAAAGAGTATTATGTCCAAAAATGGCAAAAGTTAGATTTCTTCTGGATATGAAAAGCTAAGACACAGGCCTCTTTAACACTGAGTTATTCGTTTGTGAAATGTGCGTCCCCCGTATCTATTTGTCTGCCTAAAAGAGGAAATAGTTTCGTTTTGGAACCGAACTTCGGATGTTTCATACAACCCATGGCTAGGAGGGGTAGCCTCCAAAGAAAAGGAATTGAGTGACGTATTTGGGAGATTGTGACCTAAGAAACTACTACGCGTGTTCCTTTGAAAAACAACGGAAAGCGCGTAAGACGCATGTTTTCCGAGTTATGCACGATGGGGCCATGTGTTGCGGGTTGCACGCGCGCCTGCTCTTTCAGTACACCTTAATCTAGGCACTTGCAATTTTTTTTGTCGTCATTAATCGAGTTAATTTGCACGACGGGAGGGTAGCTCCTTTTCCTTAGCGTACGAAAGGATTAATGAGGTGAAATTCAGATCTGAGATGTAGATAACCGCTGGATGGAATTTCATTGTCAATGTGTCAGGAAATGCATCGTTGAAACTTCACTGTTTGCGTCTTTGTAATTAGTTTGTGGGATTTCGCTGTTCTAAAAAGTTTATTTACAAATAAAGATGTGTAACAAAATGACTCTATTATGCAACAAAAAAATTGAGTTAGCAAACCTACTAGTACTGAACTTTGAGTCCACTAAATTGCCATTCCATTTCCGTTCTTGAAAGAAACGGAAGAGGTTGTGGAGAATGAAAGAAATTTTTATTAAGTGCTCTTCTATGAGAGTAGAAGTGTATTAAATAAGAGTGCAAATTATTTTACACAGGTTCTACTAGTATAAATTATAATTCTAGAATTGAAATATAATGGCGACAATTCTACAGCTGCGCAATGTCTCATTCGATTCCTAAGAGGCGTAGGTAGCAGCAAACTTGTTTTCTTGTAAATATTTTTTCTTAATGCTGAATAAAAAATGTATTATTATTTGTTGCCTTCTTCATATTTTTAACGGAAACAATTGATGTATTGAATGATTTTCGTTTTGTTTAGAAAATTAGTAAAAGCTGTATAATTGGATTGTAGGACGGGGGCTGAAGCCCCTCGGCTGCGCTACTGAGAATGAGTATTTTTGGGCATTCTGTTGATAGTACGGCGTCAAGGGTAACACGACCAAAAGTTGTGTTTACGAACTCGATTTGTATTATTGACGTTTCTGTTTTTTAACGTTCGAATGATCGCCGCCCTAAAGACTATAGAAAAAAGTGAGGGCTGGGGAGAACTACAGGATGGATGTAAAGAAACTAGGTGTTTTGAATACTCGATAAAATTATAATATATTCTTGATTTAAATTTTTAAACAGCGTGTGAAGTATTTATTAGAATTTCATTTCGCGTGTTTAACTTGGTTCAACCGTTTACCAGTGGAAGCAGCACACGCATTGTGAACTATAATAACTCAGTTTTCGCCCCGTGGGAACCCCATTATATTCAGGAATTGAAATTCGAGAACAGAAACCTAAGAATGGAAATAATGCTGGCTTAATGCTAATGCAACCGCACGTTGCACTATTTGTTCGCGAATGGATTGCGCCAGATATTTCCTAGACTTCGCTAGGGAGGGGTGGACCTTACGAATGGCATGCAAAATGCCCACATCTCAGTCCCAGTGATTTTTATTTTTTCTTGCGGACACTACACTAAGGAGGAGGTGTTCAAGTCCAAATCTCTCACATTGGAGGAATTGGAGATGCAGATTTAAGGCGCAATGGCCAAGATCACATTTAATTTCTGTCACAAGTATCATTATTGTGTACGTGAAAGATTGAGAAAGATGGTGGACGGCTATGCCTATGTTGAGATTTAAAATATTTTGTTTTCTTATCTAACAAAGGTTGTGTATACTTTTAATACTAATACCTTTGTTTGTAATAAATACAGATAAATTTTACAGAAACTGTAATAGTATCGTATCGTTGACCGGCCTCGGCGGCTCTTGAGTTAGCATGCTCGCTTTCCATGGCGCAACCCGGGGTTCGATTCGCGGTCGGGGAAATAATAATAACTGTGCGCTTTCCTTACGAATGTCCCAGTATCTATTGTTGTGTGACGATGAGACGCCCACCCTAAGGTTAGGAAGGTTAAGTATATACGGTGGAAGGATGTCTTCGGGCTAACCACACGGACCCCTTATCCCTTGGCCGAGAGGCTGGGCCCCCCGCTGATCGGCCAAGGACGTGGAGCCATAGAACAGGGCAGTATCGTTTGTGTTTACTATAAAAAAAAGTATGATTTATTTAGTCGTACTCTTGACGTTGCTGTTTCATCCAATCGGGGGCTTATAAGCTCCTACAGTGACGACACTTTGGGGACGTCCAAGCTCCCCCGTGGCCAGCTGATTTCCTAGGTTGCACGATGAAAGAAATCCCGGTACGCTACCGCGCGTGGTACGTGTGTGGTTGGCGGCGCGGCCGCTCGCCGGCCGCAGCGCGCGCGTCGCGAGCGGCGGGCGAGCCGGCTGCCCTTGAGGAGGCGCGGCGCGCGCCTAAGTCTGGTCGGGTTCGTGGTCGGGTCGGGTCTGAGTCGGCTGGGTGCGGGTTCGGTGCGGGTCTGGTTCGGGGTCTGGTCGGGTCTGGTCCGGGTCCTGGTCTGGTCGGGTTGGTCCTGGTCGGGTCGCTGGTCTGGTTCTGGATCCGGGTCTGGTGCGGTGTCCGGGTCTGTCTGGTCTGGTCCATAGGTCTGGTCGAGCTCGGTCTGGTCTGGGTGTGGGGTACAGGGGTCTGGTCTGGTCTCGGTCGGCGTCCCTGGCGTCGTGGCGTGGTGCCTGGTCGGGTCTGGTCGGGTTCTCGGTCGGCGTCTGGGTCGGTCTGGGTGGAGTGCTTGGTCGTGCAGTGGCACGGTTGGCGGCGGTGCTGGTGGGTGGTGCGGTGCGCCGAGGCGTAACCGTAGCGATGGCGCCAGTAGGCGCGGCCTACCATCTGTTGGAAGCGCCGCCATGTGCCCTCACGGCCCGCCTCCCGCCCCATCCGCATCCCATCCCATCCTGCCTCGTGGCGATGTGGTGGGCGGGTGGCGCGCAAGAGGCCGCTTTCCGCCCCGGAGGGCGCGCTGGGGCCGCTGCGCCGCGCAGAGCCTTGCGCCGGGACGCTTTCCCCGCCGACGCACGCACACCCGCGGCGGAAATGCCCTCTAGCAGGTTCTGGAGCGAGTAGCAGCGTGCTGAGGAAAAAAATACTGGCCAGCTACAACACCGCAACGTCTTCCGCGATTCCTTGAAACGTTTTCGGCAGTCTTCGAAAGTTTCAAGAGGAGTCGTCCGAGAAAATACGAGA
>BOPP01000167.1:1716325-1778770 GCA_017312745.1 Gryllus bimaculatus
GGGTCGGCCTCTTCCTTCCTCCACCGCTCCCCCCCCCCCACTCCCGCTCCCTCTCGCCCCCGCCCCGCGCCGCTCCGCTTTGTTTCCGGGAGACCCGACCAGACCCGACCCGACCCGACCCGACCCGACCCGATCCGACCCGACCCGACCCGACACGTTTGATTTGTTTGACACGCCACGATACGACCCGATTTGTTGGCGACTCCCCACAGATCTCTCTGGTTGTCCTTCTCTCTTTCCCGCACTCTCCGGGAAAGGCGAAGATTTCCAGGATCAGTGGAGGCAGGCAAGAAGAGTGTGCAGATAGCAGAGTACTTCGATTTTGTTTTCTCCTTCACAGAATCTTAGCGAGTGCTGCTTTTGATTCTGATTCGGGGCGCAGTGTTTCTTAACTGATGTAAAAGCCAAGAGTGTATGTGTCCTTTGTGTTCGTGTTGGAAACTTAATATACCGGACTCGCTTAAGGCATGCGCATAGGCTTTTACATTTATGTCAATCCTGAAAAGAAAAGAAAAGAAAAAACGAAAAGAATAATAAAATGAATATAAACGATGAAAAGCTGAAGAGATAAAAAAAACTGCTTTTAAAAGAGGTCTGTAATGTTATAAATATTTGGTACGATTGTTAACTATTCGTATAAGTATAAAAATGGAAGAGAACTATTTTTGACCGCTACAAGGCGACTGTACCAAGAGACAAAGGGAGATCGTTGCCCAACTAAGGATAACATCCCGTCGCTTTGGTGGAGGATTATCAATGTGCCGGGAAACGAAGTTTGATATTGAGTAAGCAACCCGCAGTACATCTAATGCGGGCAGAGCAATTTGGAGGATATTGTGGGAATGTAAAATCAACATCTTTCCATTTTACACAATAGATAGCATTGATTCCTTTTTGTGTAATTGTAAATATCCATGCAACGTTCGTAGATTATAAAAAAAACTAATAAAAACTGAAGATCTATTTTTTTTAATAGTCAAACAGTGATTTATTATTTATTGCAAATACTGTAAAACAAGAAACAGATATCTAGATAACCTTTGCTTGGATTCTTATGATCAAGATATTATTTTATAGTTGTTAATTCTGTATTTTTTGTAGTTTCAGTATTTCGTCAATTTTGTTCGTTTTCGAAAAAAAATGTTTACAAATATGAGTAACATAAACGCAACGTATTGGGCGCAACATGAGTTGGCAAACCTGCCTGATTTCTAGAGCTGCAAACTCTTCTGGCTCCACGAAGAACTGTATCGACAGTGCCTCGAAGGGAACGTATTGCATACAAATCATAGAAAACAAAAGAAATTTACGATTAAGTGCTCTGTTAGATTAAACTATTAGTGTGCAATATTGTTGTTCGCCTATTCGCCGATAGAGGGAAGATGTAGTAACAATAAGGGCTGCGAAAAACTCCCGTCTTCGATCTTAAAAAACTTCTCTTACGACAGCACGAAAATGTTTCAATGTGTATTTTACACTCGGCCGTTGCTACCCCTACCCACACCACTCCCGACCTCAGCTCCCCCCGTCCGTCTCTCCTTCCCACCGCTACATCCGGCAGAGGAATCAAAACTTCCCGAAAGAAAAGCTCGGGAGCAAGTCGGCTTTCAAGTTTTCGCGTGTGACACCACCGGAAAAATTATTGGCATCGGCGAAAACGCCAGGCGGCCGCCGAAGTGTGGAGTTGCGCGGTTTTTCTTTTCTGGAGCAACTAAGAGGAAAAGTTTGTTTCTCAGCCCTTCCCCCCTCCCTCTTCCCGTCCCGTCTTCCCCATTCCAGGCTCGCCCTCACCCTTTCGGTACGGTCGCTGCCACGTGAAGTTGGACCCCGGAGTAGGGAGTTGAGCGTTGTGTGTAGGGGGTGGCATCCTTTTGCTCTGTTGATCACGTGACTGACAACGCTGTAATAAAGTACTTTTCATATTAAATGTGTTATATACGTATTGATTTTTTTCATATTTCATATCGATGGTCATATTTAGACTCGATTGATTTTTTTTGTTTAGAACTACGATATCGGCAAAAATATCTATTTTGTCCAGGAAAGAAAACACCCACTTCGATCTTGCAATACGAAACTTTTTGCCTACAACTGCATACAAATTATATTTGAAAAAAAGCTTTTAATCGTATATTGAAATAAGGTGCTTAATATCTCGAGGCATATATGTTATGTTGCGCCATGAATGCGGAAGAGTTATTAAGAGATACGTCTGTTTACTTCGTTATATTTCCATGCGTGAAGTACTTGTTTTTCACGCTAACAAGATACATTGTTGTAGCTACTATCATACCTAGAAATGTTTTGAGTGTTTTACTGCAGAGGCCAAAGGTTAAAAATCGAGGCGGAGCAGAGATTTTTAATTTGGACGAGGCAGTAATAACACTTAACATTTCGTGGTATGATCAGCATTATATCAGTCACCATTAAATCTCACGATTTATGTGAAAATTTACGACATTACTGCGATAGTGAACGTATAAATTCTGATGTTGCAGCAGGTTACTACGATATTGTGGGGCGTTGTTTGCGATATATCCATTTATAGAATATTCGTATACTGTGATTCGAAAAAAGATAGATGCAAATACTCCTCCTGCATCTAATGATACGTACAGAAATGACGTTTGGTGAGAAAGTTAGCGCGATGACTTCCAGTGGCGGCACATCCGGTTTGTCAGTAAATATGATTACCGGATACGTTTAATTTGCTTGTTTGACAGGAAAATGAGGGACCTCATATACAGTTTTGAAATTGTACTGTGGATGATCAGCTTTTTGACATAATTTGTGTCCAACTGCTCCAGCCCACATACGGCTGGCAGAAGAATAAATTTTGCAGAGCGATGGGGTCTTCGGAGATATGGGAGTGTTTTAGAAACTCAAAAAGTGGTCTACTAACCTGAATTGGCCATAAGGACAGGAGGCTGGGGTTGTCTTTTGGCTATTGAGGCCAAGCAGTTATTTTGTTATAGTTGACTAAAAGTAACAACGAGCATCTGTGGCAAAATTCGATAATAAAACATATTGTAACTGGCGTCGACTGACGAACTTCAAATTTAATTTGATAGCACTGCTATCAAAATAACCTAATTCTCTTCTCCGGCATTTCGCGAACCAAGAGCACTAGAAAATGTGGGTGGGGAATATAAATGCTTAAAATGTAAATAGTTTTGTTAATACAAACCTGATTTTAAATTCGTAGTTTAATAATTAACGCATTAACTTACGCGTGTTGTAATTTCGTTTATACAATCCAGTTTTATCCCGAGCTTCATGAATTTTTGGCCTCTTGTCCTTCAACGTAAGAGGTTGGTTTCATGAGATTTTGAAACAACACGCGATCTTATTTCCTGCCTCTTAAATCTGAATGTAAGAGCGCAGTATTTTGTATTTTCACTTACATCTCGGAAACTGGAAAGAAATCGACTGAAGGGGATCGAGATGTTCTGGAGGCTCATATAATTTCCCTTCTCAATGCATCGTGAATTAATTATTGCGATAGCGGAATTAGGCTACGAGTAATTGAAGGTCAAAATTGAAAACTAGTTTGGACCCACACTTGTGCAGTAGATCCTTACGAATCTATTTTTTTTGTCAAACCGCTATGTATTTCAGTTGGAATTGCGGCGAAGCGACATGACGGGACGGGACAAGTTGGGGCGGGGCATGGCAGGACGGGACATGTAACGAAACATGGTGGGACGGGACGTAGCGTGGCGGCACATGATGGGGTATGGCGGGACGGGACATGACGTGGCGAGACATGATGGGGCATGGCATGGCGGGACATGATGGGACGGGACGTGGCGGGCTGGGCCAGGCCGGATGGAGGGTGCGGCGCGGAGGCCGGAGCAGAGCGTGGCTGGGGCGAAGATGTAAATAAAATTATTTCCGTTTTACTCCAGAGATTGAATTCATTTCTTTTCCTGCCTACAAGATGATCGACGAATACCCGGGCAACGCTGTGTTACGTCAGGTCGATAAATAAAGCATTCCCCCCACACGGAGCACGGCTATGCCCTGTGTCGACCCGGGGCGGGAGGAGCAGCAGTCGGCAGATGCTAATTCATTGTAGATTAGCGTTGACGTAGAATCTTCCCTCTACGAATGGGTGGTTGCTCATTTGAAAAGTAGGGCTCTTGGTGAGGAAGAATGGATCACTTGCGGACCACTATGAATTCGCCCAGCCCGTTGCCGACGTTTTAAGGTACCTAGCTCGCCGTTGGCTGTATGTGTGCTGTCGCCAGGGGGACGTCACGAAGAGGAAGTTGGATTGGCGCAACCCGCTATGGACCGCACACGTGCTACGTCTTGCGGAGAATCCCGTTGAAGGGGCTGCATTCGGGAACGTTCTAACCAGGTCATTCTTTCTTAGGAATATTTCATTTTAAATTTATCGTAGTTTTCGTCGTAGTTTTTTCGGTCCTAATCCAGGCGTCTTTGTTGTATACTCAAGAGTCATGACGAAAAAAAAAACGCAGCTTATTTATTCGGCAGATTCCCAAATCTACGCAACTTTTATTAATGCCATGAAAAGATCAGCCTGAATTTCGATTTTAGAAAAGGATCAGTGGGGCCCACACGTTTGAGAACCACTGTCCTGCTACGGTGACAGTGCAGCCGAAATATCGGTCGTCCGTTATATGCGAACAAAATCGTCCGACTTATTTCATCCAGAAAAGTAAATAAAAATAATAATAAATATATAAATATATAATAATAAATATATAATAATAAATATACTAATATATAATAATAAATAAATAATAAATACATAAATAAATAATAAATACATAAATAAAGTGTTGCACCCTAAATCGTCCGAATATTTCCATAATTCCGCATTTTTTAATGTATAAACATTTTTCGAGAAAAACGCTTGAGACCATCGACATTATACTATATATAAATTGCAGACGGTCTTGGTATTACAGATAAACTTGATTCTCCAGCTGATTTACAGCGAATGGAACCGACAGAATCAAACGAAACAAGATTTTCGTCCGACAACTGATGTTTCCGTCGGAAGAATTCGTTGGGGTTCAATGTGCCAATTTCCATTTACTAGCGCGTGCTTGAAGGCATCGGGCGTATCGGATGAAAATGTCGGACGTTGGCCGGCCGAAATCGGCTCCGCTGAGACAGCCACTTTAGGGTAAGCTGTCGTTTTTAAACGATGGAGGAAAATCCGTTGGAATTGTGTATGTACAAGGAAGCTTCCTGCCCGGCATCACACATCTCATTGCGTCTCAGTTCGACAGAATCGACAAACAACCGCGACGTGAAAATTTCAGTGCGCTCGTTTTTACTTTCTCGCCCGTACGAAGTTATTTGGGGAGGGTACGCGGGCACAATTTTTGTTCAACTCTTTAAATTTTCGAAAATTGCAAATTTAGAATTAATGCGAGAAAACATGTGCTGTTGTAGCTCTTAGTTCTGATATGGTGAGGAGGCGGTGTCAAGGCATAGGGGTTATAGGCTTCTGTAGTGTCACTCCTTGTGGTAAGGGAGGTTAAGGATATATATATATATATATATATATATATATATATATATATATACACACACACACACACACACACACACTCACGCACATTCCATTTGAGGTTTGACTGAATTAAGTTTTCTTGTCAAATGTCTTTTTCAAACAATTTTGCAACCACCGCGTTTTGACACCAAGTTGTCCGCGACATTATTTTAAATATTTATTTTTACATTTCATTTCGTGTTATCACATGTCGAATCCTACGAGCTGCGTTCGCGAGGGCCCTCCACTATTTCAGTGACACGGTTCTATTGACTCATTGCTTCTGTCGACACATTTACCAAACGGGCACCGTAAACTTCTTATTAACCACGCGAATAACCGCGCACATTTTCTTGGGCCCTTATTTCCCTAGATACGAGAGGAGTGGGATATTTGGTAATTTTGACGACCGGGCTATTGTATCAAATCTGAAGCTTATTTTTCGAATAAGTTAGATTAGTTTCTATTACACGAGAGCGAATATTTCTGGTTATTAGATTTTTTCTACAGCGCTGTTTTCTATCATTTATTTTTAATTCAACTAATGTTAGTAAAAGAGTGGGGTTATGCATTTTGAGACACGAGAAAACGTGCGCTGAACTTACAAATCTATTGTTGCTATCGAGTCACCATGAAATGCAAATATAAATGAACACCACCTTAGATATGCGTTTCTATCTGTATATTTTGCAGCAGGCATGGACGCGCTGTTTTGGTAGACGGGGAGGGGGGCGGGTATTCTCAATTTCAAACGTGCAAATGGAAGTTAATTCTCATCTACTTGTGCAAAACTCAAAATACTTCGATTTAAATAGACTTTATCAATTTACTGTCGAATACTTAGCTTGGTTTTCTTGTGCCTTGATTATTACAGCCTCCACGTTTCGTATTTCCATCAATTAATATGTAAGACTTTTGAATTATTTATCTAATATCACACAAATAAGTATACGCAATGGAAGAATGTGTATTCCTTCCTGTTTACTCTGAAGCATGCGTACGTTGTCTTTGCTATTCATTTGTTTGTCTATCAATACGAATTGCAGAGGGCATTTTCTCTTCGAGTTCTACGCCCCCTACTTTAATTTTTGACGATATTTTTTACTGTTATAGAGGGCTGTGCTTTTCTTTCTTGGAGATGCATTTCTTTGACCGTGATTACTAGAAAGAAGACGAAACACTATTGGCGGAATGTGGGATTACGTAAATCCATATACATCGCAAGATCGTAATTGGATTTTTTCGTGCTATTGGAACGCGAGGCTATTTTCACGTTCAGATTGCGTCGTAGTTTAAAGTTCAGATTTTAAAGATGTCTTTCAGAACTTGGGACAAAGGTATAATGTTAATTTAGATCCTATGTTCGAATTAGTGAGGAGTTGGATTTGCTTTCTGAATTCAGGATGTTTTTGGAAATTAAATAAGTTTTTTTAAAAAATGTTATTAGTACAATGTATACTAATTAGATGAATTTGTAATTACGCTTTGGGTGTTATTCTTTTTTACTTCTTTTAAACCTTCGGCCCGTGATAAATTGCCGTGGGTTATGGATTTCGCAGTTTTCTATAGACTGTGATTGTGATTGGGACACGAGGTAGTTGAGCTTTCGTGGTTCATCGTACGTGTTTTCTACGGGGTTGCCGCTGCGCTCCTGGTTATTTAGTAGTCATTGGGTTCTTGTGAATAGAGTCCGGAAAAAATATGTACATGAATATGTAATAATAATAAGAATATGTAACAAATATGTAAAAAGAGATATAATATTTAATATCAAAATCGCTTTAATTTATTATTTTTACAAGCAAAATAAATTAACGCAACTTCAAATTTACGCAATTTTTAAATTAAAGCAATTTGAAATTAACGCAATTTGAAATTAACGCAATTTGAAATTAACGCAATTTGAAATTAACGCAATGTGAAATGTGCTATAATAAAATATTTAATACACCAATTTCAAGATCATAGTTCGTTGTCCTCCTGGATTAGACTTTTGAAGAGTACATTTTTTATGTTTGAGAGCAATGATAGCCGTCGTAAAAAATGGGAACTCAAAAGACCTGCAGACACTGTGGCATTGTTTTCCTGGTGCTACTGTCTGTGACAGCTAATATCTCTCGTAAATTGGGATTAATGATCAAGAAACACGACCTCACTGATGCTTTCTACACGTAACGATAGTATTTTCAGTGCTCACGTGTACTTGTCGCAACATGCAAGCAGTGCAGGCATGTGACCACGTTTTCACGGTGGTGCACTTCGCTTGCAATTGTGTGTGTATGTGTGTGTGTAAGAAAAAATATGACATTTTTTAAAATAAAAACTGTTTTTGAGAATGTATTGATGGTTTTTGCAAAATAAATTGCAATAAAATTGGTACAATGATGAAAAGTTTTGCAAAGTATGTAAAATTTACTCAGAATGTGTAAAATATGTCGTATAGTACTAAATATGTAACGAAAAATTTGGTTATTGCGTTAGGATTGTTCTGAGCCGCGAAGATCAAAATTTTGACAAATTTACATAGTAGTACAAAAATATGTAATTTTATAAAAATTCTTATGACAGACTCTTCTTATGATCCAGCACAGTTTCTGCATAGCCTGAGCACCGTCAAAAAACCGATCGGTGATTTTACTCGGGAAAATGTATAGGCTGGGTGGTGATGTGCGTTACTTCTTGCTTTCTCATTTAGGTGTTTGAAAATAAAACCGAGGAAAGTAGATTCTTCGAGTATTTTGAAACAGAAGAGAGATGTAGCAGTTGCCAGATTACCAGCAGGATTCGAGAAACTTAATGGGCAGTTTTGACATCGTCTTTTGGATATTATATTGGCGCCTAGGCGAGTTTTAATTTGCGCCCCCTCCCTTACAAAGAAAATAAATTAGTTAGAAGATTATTACTACTACTTTTTGTTATGTTTTTTAACTTAATGCTGTGCAGTGGTGCCTTTTCCGTTTCTGAGAAAAAACAAACTTTTGGAGTTATTTTTAGAAAATTTTGAAAATGTCATGTAAAGTTGTATCTCTCTAACCCAAAATACCCTTTTCAAATTAAGGGTGGAGGGACATCAGCCATCGATCTTACAAAACGTGGATTTCCAACTAAACAACATGATAGAAGTAATATACCACATAGGGGAGCAATAATTACCCACAACAATAATTTATCTTGGATCTGCAATACTTTTTCTGACGAAAAATCGACAATATTTTGCCGAGCATTTAACAAAACACATTTTACCTTTTCGTATACTACCTATGTAATATATAGAAATTTAATTAAAATATTTTGATTATAAAACAATTGTATTGAAGAGAGGTGTAGAAAAATAATTCTAAATAACTGTCTTCACAATTTTGGCTCTCTATTGACAACCATTGGCGGAAATTTATCGTATTGCCTCGGCAACCTTGTAAGTACTACCTTTTTATGTGGCATTTTGTATTTCTGTGGGAAGGGGGTTTCTTTTTCTACTTTCCAAATTTCAACGTTCGTTGTTACAGCAGTAGCGCGCATTGCTCCGAACTCACTTTGAATACTCACTCCGAGTAAATGAGTTCGAGGTATCCGAATTATCCCCAGGGGTTCCTGCCGTTTGATCATATGACATGCGTGACGTTGATTTTTCCCCGTCTAAATCCATGGGGTTCGACCCCGCGAACTGGGGGAACAACCCCAGGTAGGTGGTGGCAGATTTTTCACGACGCGAGACGGCGGCCGTGGTCGCGGCTGGCAACCTTGAGGTGCCATGTTGGCGAGCCCGTGGCGCGGGCCCGCCATGCGTGTTGCCTACCCGTCGCCGGCCGTTGCTCTCGACTGCTCTCGCCAGGTCGGTGACGTCATCTGCACTGGCAGCGTTCGCCGAGCCGCGAGGCGAGACGAGCGACGGCGGCCTGGCCCGGCTTCCGCTGCCGCAAGCGACCAACCAGGAGGCCGTGACACGGCAGGAAATGAAACGGCACCGCAGGCTCTTTATTTATTTTAAATAAATGAGGTCTCTTAACGTTTGTCGAGCCCAACAAGAAGAAATCGACTCCCTACCCCCGAGAAAACAGAGCAACCAATGCGAACGCCCGAACCATATAGCACATTGGATGTGTGAAAAATGGCCCAGTTTTGTACAATTGGAGTTCGTCGAACGCACTATTTCAAACTGTATCATTTCTATACTGTATCAAAATACTTTCAGGACGCTGTTGTCACTCCACATTGCAATTCCAAGTCTAGGATTCATTGCGTTTTACGTCAAACTGCTTTGAGTCTGTGCAACTAATAATTTCCTATGCATTTTTGGCAAAATACTTTGGTCGCGAACAGTTTGTTAGTATGTTCGGAATCGAAAGTATCCGTTATCCAAACTACGCCATGTCTCTTTTGTTCTCTGGTCTCGCAGAGAATTTGTTCGGCGATTGAAGGATAAGATCCAAATAAAAAAAAATAAATAAATAAACAATAATTAAATAAATGCCTTGTCCCCTATATTTCCAAATGCCTCATAAGTACTTATATACGTAAAAGGCATCTTGAAATGTCTTCATCTGTCTAATATTCACGTTTCAGGTCATATGACGAATAAAACGGTATTCATAAGTGGCCTTGACGAAAACAAAGCCCTCTGATAATATATTGTCGCGATTGGATTTGCCGTAATTTTTTTATTTGCAGTAAAGTTTGAGGTTTCGTGTGGACGAAATAATTATGAAATGGTGTCATTTATATTAATGTGGCATTTTATTTTTGTCATGAGACATTTTGACATTATGTTCACTAGTATGTACACTTTGCCTATATTTTGAATTTAATAAACGTGAGCTTGAATCATGAATTGATTTTAGGCCATCATGAGGCCTACTATATTCTCATGACTCCACAACTCTTCCTCCCTATTATCCATCACCTTTCTTTAAAACTGAATCTTTTAAAGACAGCTGATATTATTTCTTTACGTGTTTTGACTAAACTGATCTATTTTGAAACATTCTTCTGAGTATATCTACTTGTTAGAATTTTTAGTGACTGTCTTTTGTTAATTTGTTGCCAAGTGTTTGTTTGTCTTGGCAATCTTCAGAGATGAAATAAATTTTGTCATACCACAAATTCTATGGATTTTTCACTGAAGTTTGAGGCATTTGTTTTTGTTTACTTTTTTGATATGATTCTTTATTGGTTGAATTAAGCATTTCTGTTGCAAACCAGGATCTGAGAGTGAAATAAACAAAACAAAGATGAATCAAATTCATGGAAAATATTTATTATGATTACAGCTTATGAAATATAATTAAAAAGTAACAATCAATTTACTTTGAGAATGACAAATGAGAGGGAGAAAGGACTCTCTTTTGTCTTAGGGGAAGTAAATTAGTAAAGACCTTAGGTTTTACACAATTTATTGATTCTTCTTGGTGTTCCATTCAAGTTTCATAAATTGGAATTCAGGGTTGTGTTAATTTTTCTAACTGTTTTTTCACTATGGTATTTTGAAACTTCATTTAGAAATATGGAGGAGACATATGGAAGTTCATGTAGGCACATTAAATGCAATTTTGTGCTTAATATTTTAATGTGATGCATTGAATAATTAGTAATTTAGTTTGTTCTTAGATAACCATTTTGTAAGTTTGAAGGTGGGATACTGAATTTTTATCCAAAAGAATTTTAACCAGTTATGATTGTTTGTTGCAGCATAGAGATTTAATTTTTTTCTTCATTTTTTAATTGATTATATGAATTATAGATGTTCAATTGTTTAAATATTTTGGAAATTTTAGGATAAGTTTCTAAATTATTTTCAACACTATCTCAGTTTCTTCACATCTAAAAAGATTGACTTGAATTGTATGGATGAACACAAATTTAAAAAATATTTTGCTCTTTCAAAATGGAATTGTTAAAATAATTTATTGGTGTGTTCTGAAGACTGAGAACAGCAGAATCATCAAGTATTCATTTCTAATATTTTCAATTGTTCTTTGCAGGTTCCTGTTGATATGGAGAAGACAGCATTGCATCAGCCTTTTCCCCTGTGCTCACAACATTACTTTTGGGTGGAACACTACATGCAGTGTGGTTTATGCAAGCGACGACTGTCACTTAATCACATGTACCTGCTGGGTCCTGAAGTGCATCAACTCAATCAGGCCCTTGCAAATGTGTCAGTACCAGTTGCACTGTCCGAAAAGATATTTGTGTGCAAGCTGTGCCGTTATTTCTGCCAGTTGTGTCTTAGGTATCAGGATCAACAAACGCTTACCTCTGGAAATAGATTATTTTGTGAGAATTATCGCAAGAAGTGAGTAAAACATTTTTTAGTTTTCTATTGTTAGTACTTGGTTTCTTTCTATGTGTTAATTTATATTCTTTCATTTTTCTGAAATTTTGGGAAGTTTTTTTATCATTGGGGTAGTAATATGATTTGTAATGGTTTGAATTAAATGCATGTAAAAATATTGAATAAAGTTTGTGCTGACTAAGCTTTTGAGAAATAAAAATAGCCTTATAATTCTTTTTAATTACTTATAATTCTTGGCATTTAAAACTTAAATATTTAAAATAATATCTGTTGATTTGAAAATGTGTCATTAATAAAGGACATAGTGTTGTAGTTGCAAAATTGGATAAAGCCCAAGTATGTCATGTCAAAAGAACTCTTAAATTTAAAAATAATTTACATCTACTCTGAGGACAGCCATCACAGAATCATGTAATAATTGTTCAGATGTTCTTTCTGGTAATTTACCCCTACTATTTAACCTTTGTTATACCAGTGAACAAATGACAAAAGTCTTTCAATTCAAGAGGGTTGTGAAAACATGATTTTCCCATGGAATAGTTCTAGGCAAGAAGCAAACTAATTTTTATTGTGTAGGAGAACTTTGTAGAGAACTTAGTGACCAATTTATACCTGGTTTTAATTTTTGTTGTATTTTCCCCCATCTTTGTGTTATACTTGTTTAGTGCATTCTGTATTACCCAGTAGTGATCTTTGCAGTGCACAGTGATGATTCCTTGATTTAAAATTACCTTTTGTCTTTTTATTTGTTTCTTCTCTAATCAATGCTATAGTACAAAGTTTGTAACAAAGTATGTTATGTAATTGTTTGTAGCTGACACCTAATGCAATCCTTTTAGTAATTGTAGTAATTATGTTTCTGCTTTTGACAGAATACTGTACCAGAACGAGATTGAAATATCAGACAGTGACGACAAGTCTCAAAACTTCATGCCACCAAAGAGTAAACGAAGAAAAACAAAATCTGCTCCTTCAGCCAGTGATGGTGAAGGAAAAGTAGAGAAAGAAAAAGGAGAAAAAGACAAGGAGTTATCTGTTTCTGCCAGTAATGATCCACCTGTGGTAGTCCTTGATGGTGGAGATGGTAGCAACTCCATGGATTCAACAGACTATGGCAGGGCAGGAGCAAGTACTCCTACTATTGACTATAGCAGCCTTGCATATCCAAGCACTAGCCTGGATATTTTGTCAACTCCGATTCCAATCTCCACTGCCTCGTCCTCCACTTCCACTGCTTCCTCCAAACAGCCACCAAAGACACCTCGAATCCGAGTGAAAGTTGGTAACACTACACTGGATCCAGCAACGGAAATAAGACCTGTTTTCTCCCCTCCAGCTGCTGAGACTCCACCTTCTGACCAATTCCAAATGCAGGCAGGCTTTGACTTCAGATCTCCATACCAGCCTGGCTCTAGGAAACGCAAAGGAGACTGGGAAACCTGTAACGCAACATTGCAGTTCACAAAGGAAACTAAAAAAGACTTTATGAATCTCCAGAGGCCGTATGGAAATCACTCGAGTTTCATGCGACATCTGGTGCTATTGGAGAAGTATTGGCGATCTGGGGATTTGGTGCTGTCTCCAAATGCCAGTGTTCGAGCAAATTCATACATCTCTAGTATTGAGAACCGAATAAAATCTTTGGAAGGGCCAATGCGTAGTCACTTGTCAGTACCAACAACTTCAGCACCATATGTTCCACCTGCATTACCTATCGTTACACCTTCAGTGTCTGTGTTGCCTCTCCCACCCCTGCTACCTGTGGTGCCTCAACAAGTACCTCTCCAGTTGCCACCACCACCTGTCGCAGTCATCGACCTTCCTGTGCGGCGATCGTCGGCAATTACAACCACGACTTCGGCCGTTAAGCCCATTACAATCTCAACAGTTCCAGTGTCTGCCAGCTCCAACAGTTCTATGGGCTCGTCACTCACTGCTTCCACATCAGTAGCAGCGCGGCTGACCTCAAAACCATCAGCACGGAACAAACCACTCCCGAACATCATTCAGGTGACAACTAGCAGTGGAAAGACATACCCAGTCTACAAAGCATTTTCCCTGCAGCAGATCAAAGCACTTCAGCAGCAAAGAAAACAGCAACAGGTGTCTTTGAAACAATCTCCGAAGCAGTCGCAACAGCAGTCTTCGAAGAAACAAGCCCAGGCACAGTCCCAGTTGTCTCAGCAGACACCACCTTTGGTGCAGATGCCTGATCTACTACTTCCTCAAACACAAACCAGTGCAACAGCAAATAAGTCAATGAACAATGAATTTATACCAATGATTGGGGATGTTTGGTCTTTGGCCCCAGAGAAAGCTACAAAATTGTGGGAGAAATCTGAGATCGACATTATATCGGAAAAAAAATCATCAACACCACCTTCCTCTTCTAGGCAGCCTCAGACAAGTGTTTCACAACCAAAAGTCTCAGTCACCATCCTCCCAAAACTACCCTCAGGAAAGTCATCGGGGCGCTCGAGCCATCTGGTAAATATTGCCCCCAAACCAGTAGCAGTAATGACATCCACTGGAGTCCTTTTATCTCGCAACTCTGAAATCAGCGTTTCCTCTGTGTCTGTCAGACGTGATGATCCTTCGAAATGCTGATGTCGAATGACACAAATGGTGATGATGAAGAAATCAAAAATGAAGTGCATCCACTACATTGGTCCCCAGAAAGATTTCCTTTGTTGTTGCTATTTTCTTTACATGCAAGGTGACTGGTGGCCATTGTTGATATGTAAAGTAACTAATTGTTCTTTGTTGAAACTGGCACAAGTGTGCTGTTACCCCTCTCCCAATATTAATCTTAATTTTGTTGTGTACCACACACTCTTAAATATTTGAAGTTTGTATTTAAACTGAATTATCATGACTTCCTAACTTTGAGGCATCTGTTCTATTTTATTTGTTCTTCAACTGAGCAAATAAATAAGAGACTGATAATATAGGTATGGAAGTAATAAGGATGATAAAGAATGCATGTAAAATATTGTTTTTTGTATATCTTGGCTGAGCATTCTTGCTATGTCCGTCAGTTGAGTGTGTGGTAATAACGACAGTTGCAGGTGTATAACTGCAGTTGTTTGTTAAGGAAGAACTGTAGTATTAGTAGAAATATAACATTTTGAATATTACTTCACTTGGACCAATATTTTTTAATGATATTTGAATGAATTGTAAATATGTAATCAACTCAGTGTAGCTTAAGAGGTTGTTGCCAATGGGACAATAGTATCTTCATGAGCTTCAATAGACCTTTTTCCTCTTGAAATGTTACATTATGAAATATATTTATTTAAATTGTATGTTTACTTATATTAATTTTATTTTTGCACATAACAATTTAAAGAATCATGTACACACTTTAATATCTTTTAAATCAGCTCATTAAAATTTTTGCCATAATGTTTTTGAAGTTTGCAATGCATCTTGGCAAGTTGATGTCACTGCAGGGAAAGATTGAAACAAGTGATTCTCTCTTTGCCACCAGGAATTTGAAACAATTGTGAAATATTTTATCAGTTTTGATTTGGTTTTTCTCATATTTTTTGTTGAAGATCTGTGCCTCAATAATTATGCCTTCACTTAGAGAAATAATTAAAAATTCTCTTTTGTGGGCTTCCTGGTATGTTGTGGGGTTAATTTTTAGTTAAAAGAGTTGTGTAGACCATTGAATTATTTTTATCGATGTTCAGTAAAGCACGTGGTGTGACCAATGTTCAGATCATAGTAACTGTATTCAAAGCAATTACATATGAATTTTCTTTTTAATTTAAAAAGAAATTTTGTGACATTAAAATGCTCTAAATTTTTTCTTTTTCAAGAATCGCTTTTCCTCACAGTTGCAAGTTTCCTGTCTTTATGTAACAATATTTTATTACAAATGATTGTGTATGATTATTTTTCAGATCCTTTAATTTCTTTTAATTTTAGTTTCACTAATATAAATTCGCTTAAAAGCTTTAAATCCTCAAATTATAAGATGAAATTGAATTTCAACATTAATTTATTTGTCAAATTATAATATTATGAATTGTAGTTATAGTTATTCCTATTCTTTATGTAATTGAAGATATTTGGAAATATAGAAACAGGGTATTAGTGAAAATCAGATAATGGTTTGTTCTTATTACAGCCTGTAGCGGTATATTAGTGGACTTTTTCATGTGTGTTAGATAATGCTATTGAATTAATGATGTGATTATGGTATTGGCTGAGACAAAACTTTAATACTTTCAGGATGTGATTGGTTATAATTGACATACTAGGTAAAGTTTTATCCTGGTGGCAAAGAGTGAATAAATGTGGGATGGGTCCCTATTGCCTCACTGCCGCATTATATAAGGTCAAGAAGTACAAAGATTTCAGGTTTGCATTCACTACACCGTGCCTAGAATGATCTCGCTTATGATTATTTATGTTATATTTCAACTCTCAGGCTTATGCTCTGATAAGTAGATGACTTGCAAGTTGTCTAGCAGTTGCTATGTACCAATATGATACATTCAATGATTAAAAAGTGACAAGTTCTTGTAGCCATTTCTCTTCTGTTCCATTGATGTTTTGGCTGATGTAAAGGTAGTTGACAGTTCTAAGTGCCAATATATTTATGTTTGTTAGACCTGATGTAAGGTATGGCAGTTCTTCAGAGCATCTTCTGGATAGCCAAAATTTTTAATTCAAATTGTAAACATAAAATTGATGCTTTCAAATTTCTTATTAAATCTAAACCTTGACAGATGTGTAACTTCTGTTTTGAATTTCAGATTTGATAATTTACATTGAGCAATAAGAAAACAGCATCATAAAATGTGTGTATAGTATTCTATTTCTTGGTCTAGTCTGTCTGGTCTGTAAAAATGTTTCACTAGAGTTATCTAATGACATGTTCAGGTACAATAATGATCCAAGTTATCTGCAGATTAGACATAGGTGAATAATTGCAAGAGAGTTGAGAATTATTCCATGTACAAAAGCATTGTATGATTTAGTTTCTGGTTGATTGCAAATACACACACAATATCACATGCTTGAGTTATAGATTTGTCCAATCTGCAAATGAAATGAGTAATTTTATGTAACAGCAAAGGGCACTTTGTAATTGGCCGGTGGCATTGGATATATGTGGGCATATCAGATGAGTGTATCAGTATACAATAAAGTTGGCTCATGGATTGTTGTGAGTTTTGCAAACTGTGCTTTGATCAACGTTTTGTAGTTTTGCATTTGAATAATTCCATTCTTTTGGGGGGGAAAACATCCATCTATTAAGAGGTGTGATTTCCTCAATGTAAGATTTCAAGGTATCATAATTTTTGAAATAAGGATGGTGAATTTTAGATGTTACTCAAAAGGTGAGAATATATCTGTAAATTCATTTTAAAGTCATTCACAAATTTTTGGAAAGGAATTCGGTGTTTAGATTTCTCTTCCAGATTTTTTTTTCACTGGTTATTTGTTTTTACTTTTTACAGATTTTCTTTCAGAGCAGCAATTATTAAATCCAAAATCAAATACTTTAAATATTTTTCTTGACTTTTATCTTTAAAATGTGTCAATATTGTTAAGTCTTGCATATTGTTGTATATAACTGTCATTGGTAACAATTCACCATCCCAAAAGGAAGTAAATTGATGTACACAAGTTGTTTTGTATGAGTATTGAAGACAAATTATCAGACATTAATTTTCATTTTTATTGTGTATTTGTTGAGTTTTCTTATTAAAAATACAATTGTGAATATTAAACCATTTTCAGTAAATAATATCATGTTTCTGTATATAATAATATTTTTGTACTGAAAACCAATGTATGAATAATTTTTAGATTTGTAAGTCTGAATTGGAATCCCATTATCTTGTAGCTCATAATTTGAATAATGTATTTTTGGTATAAGCAGTTAATTTATTAATATTTCAACTTCCTGATTCGCCATTTTTACTGTAAAAATTCCAGTGAGTGTTCATGTTTAACAACACAATTTCCTGGTTTACAATACAATATATGTATTTATCAGCAGTCCTGGTGCTAATATGTCTTATTGTACTCTTTCACATATTAATGGAAGGTCAACCATATAACTTATGTTTCTGCAAACATTCTGATGTTTGTATTCAAATAAGTCAGCTTTGAGAAGATGACAACTTACGCTGTTCCTTAATAGAGATGTCTTGTCTCTAATGTAAGAATGTGGGTGCTTCAGATTATATTTTTGTCCTTTGTCCAGTCGGTCTTTGCTTTCTCATGATCGCAATTAAAAATGTAACATTCATTTGCATAAGTGAAGGATCCCAAAACGACAAGTATTAAGTAAAAGCATACAGTTAAAAATTCTATTTATCATATTTATTTTTTGTTTTCAGTAAATTACAATTATTTGTATTTTAGAAGTGATATTTTATGCAATGTTGGGATCTGAAACAAATTTCACTGATGGTACTATGTTTTGTCCCTTCATGGAATATGCAGAAAGATTTGTAATCCAATGTTGGTAATGTTCACTTGTTCTTTATTATTTCTTCATTGCACAGAATCTGAAAATCTTTTCTGTACTTGCTTTGTTAGATGTCATGTCTGTTACTGGGTGTTGAAAGGAGACTATATCCATCATGTCTATCTTTTCTTTTTCTAGTAAACTCTCTTAGTTGTTTCTTCTTGCAATATTCTATTATACTGCCTGTTTTTGCTCTGCTTAATTTTGATTGCATAAAATAATTTTTAGATTGAAAGGAAAAATTATTGTTCTTGAGAATTCTGTCAACTATATTTTGAAAATAATTTTACTGCTTTCTTAAAGAATTATCCTATTATGACTATACAATTGAAATATGCATTAGTCTGATTTTATTGGCGTGTGAATCATATGCTCAAGAAGAAAAGAAACACGACATTTTTTTTTGCCACACATTAAATTATAAATTGAATTAAATGTTCTATTAAACTACAGCTTGTATGCACTCTGAGAGTTATTATTTCAATACCTTTTGAGCATAATGGCTTACCATTGACTGTTGAAATTTTATATTTTATGCAAGAAAATTGCCTCAGTTCAATCTGTGCTATTTGGTGATGCAATTAATGGATACCTTGACTATTGCAATATCTGCACAGTTATGTAATGTTTTGGAATGACTGTGATATTGCTTGACTGGCTTCTTGTTACCCATTATTGACTTCAACTTTCAACAAATTCAAATTATATTCAAAATTTTGTGGAAGTTTTTCTTCTGTAGTGCCTTGAATTGTTGAAGATGCATCTCATCTGATTTTCGGGACTTATTTCCATCCACATATTCCAAACAGGACTTGAAACACTTGACACAAGACAGTTTATTCTGCTCAGGGAAAATAATTGTGGGCATATTGTCACCATTTAATGTGTTCATGATTTTGGTTGCTTGAAATGTAAGGCATAAGTTTTTTTATAAGTGAGAATTTAGTGGATGAAAAAAAGTTGATTCACTGAGGTGTTCAACTTTTAAACGACTTAAAATCATTCACGATGGCGTTGTAATTTAATGAATTGTGTGTTTGAATCAGTCTTACATTGAAGACAATAAGAAAGATGAGAAGTTTCTCTGCAAAGTCAGGCATCGCAGTGATAGCATTTGATATTTTCAAATATGTTTAGAACTTGCTGCTGCATTTGTATCTGTGTATTGATCTCCTTCATTTAAATTGGTGTTTTCTTTGCTCTGTGAGATGTGTTCAGTTTCTGTATTACATAAAATTTGTACTTTTTGGTATACATAAGTGCTCAACTGTTTTGAATGAGAATTTATTTCAAAATTTGGTATCAAAAAAGTTGGTGGATGATTGCTGTTTTGAAGATGATTAGCAAGTTTTGATTTGTTTCTAAAACAGAGAATTTTATTGGTAATTTTTCATTTTGTGAATGATTAATCTGTCCTAGTGTACAAGTCGAATTCAAGGATTATTTTTTGCCAAATATACCAATTTAAATTAGCAAAGACAATGACAGATTTTTTCTTTTCTTTTCTTCCTCTTTCTTTCTTTCTTGTGTTACTATAAATATTTGTTTACTTGAGAATATAGAGAGCAATTTTTACCACATTATCAAATGACTTAATGGTTTTAAAACAAATTTTGGAAGAAAAGATTCTGACATTTCAGATTGTGGTTGTATACAGTTGCAATGATAATTGTTTTAACATACTACATTAAACTCTTCATTGGGCATTCTGTGTAAGTGGAAGAGTCAATCGTGAACTTCAATGTTATTGTTGGATTCCTAAAGTTTAACTCCTTTTATCATGTAAAATTCAAAACATTCTTGTCTCTGGTGAATTCTGCTCATAATCTATCCTATTCTAATTTGACTGTGCTCTGCTTTGGGGCAGGTTCTTAATTTACATTCTTAGCTCTTTCAATGTGCTATGCTGCTTGTCGTTTTTCTGTTGTGGGATTCAGTATGAATTAAGCATATATATTTATGTGTATTATGCTGAAACAAAAAAATTGTTATATTGTAAGCAATGTAGATCAGAATACTTTATCCATTTGGAACAGAGCAATAAACTTATTAAGTATTTTATTCCATTAACCATGCAGTGCCTGAGATTTAGATGACATTCACTCACTGTATGCAGTGAACTGGAATAATTGTGTGATCTGTTGTTTCCTTATCCATTCTCATTATTCCTGTCGTAATTGGTCTAACTGAGGATTGGTTAAAACTGTTGTGCAAAGACTGATGAGGAATTTTATTTACTTGTTCTATCATTGAATGGAACTATCAAAAAAGTGCAAGGCTGGTTATGTTTGCAAAAGGACTAAAGAACTACAAAAGAAAAATAGAGAGGAAGAATAATTATATCAAATATTTGTGTTCCAATCACAAATTGATGTTTCTGTATTTTTTCTTTGCCTAAGCTCATTTTAAAAGATTTAAAATTGCATGGTTCTGTTAGACAAAATATTTTCTTCTTTCATTTTGCGAAACACAATTTTCATTTATTTCCATTGCCATATGATTTGATCAAGTTAAGATAATTTCTACATCTTTTGTTTGCTCTGTAGCAATGCTGTGTGTGTTGCTACCTAATAGGAACTTGAGACTTAGTGAAATTATATCTAGTTTTATTGCTTTTTATCTTTTTTCATTGCTTACATTTAACATTCTCATTCAGATCATATCCTTGTAAACCCCTCTATATACACTTGTTTGCAGTAGATTTTTCCTCTGATAAATGTGTGCACTTTGTTACATAGCACTTTTGGAAGAACCAAGTGAAATCGCTGATATTATATAATTTATAAAAAGTACTATAAAATTGTGTATCATTTTTACAACTTTATTTGTTAATTATTAATTCTTTGCATATCAGTTGGGAATAGCTCTTAAGTAGTCTTGTTATTTTTATAATTATTTCATTGTTTGCATTTTTTGTTGCCTGTTTTCATTTGTACATTAAAAAAAATCACAAAATGTGGGTTTGTGAATTTATGAAAATTCATTTCATTATTTTGTAATTAATGAAATATCTCAACTGTAAATTAACCTGTGCAGATTCTGTCCGGTTTTTAATCAGTCCATCTTATCTCTACTACAATTAAACTTCCGTATTTAGAACGAGCAGTATACATTAAAAAAAATTCATTTCTCAAAAAAAAATGTTCAAATTTTTCTTGGAAGCATTTATTTTTTCTTAACCTTTTCATCCTTAAATTAATATGTCCCAGAAATATAGTGTAAAGCATTTTCAATGTTGATTTTATTATTCTTTTTTTTTAACTTTACCAGATATTTGTTTTGTATTTTATTACATTTGCCGAATTCCTTGTTTTAAATCAGTTTTTGTAATCATGTTAGTGAGATATAGACCTTCACAAGAGAATAAAATTCATAGCAGTAGTGAAACAAGTTTTAAGGGTTAGTAACTTCACTTTGATATGTAACTTCATGTTCAGTTTTCTTTGATTTTTCTCTATCTTCTTTTATTGTGCTTAGTTACAATGCTTTATTGATTCTTCTTTGAAATTTGTAGCTCTAAATCTCAAGTTACCAGTATTTTATCTCTTAATAAATTGTATAATGCATAAAAAATTATTAGAGAATATTGAATCTTAAATTAAAGTTGAACATTAAATATGTTATTTTATCAGCCGTAATGATTTCCTCAGAATCTGGTTTGCTCCAAATGCACTTAAGTCTGTATTTTGTAAAAGAAATTTCGGTGGATCAATATTTTTTAAGCACAATAGTTTTTGAACTGGGTAATAAAATATCTTGAGAATTCTGAATCTGGTGATCAATTGTCATTTTTTGTTTTTTCATGCACTGCTGGCAGTGAAATTTGAGATTAAAAATGTATTATTTTGTTCCTTAACTGTGACTCCAATTTATCATGTAATATCACTCTCTTTCGCTCACAACTTTTTCTTCTTTGTGCTAGTGATATATTGACTGCTGAAGGTCTGATGCAGTGTACATATATTTTGCCTCTTTAAAATATACCTAATGTCGGTTTTCTGATGCCTTTTCTTCCATAGTCTTTATGTAAACAATTTTTAACTTTCGGGTTTTGTAGTTTAATAGAGGATCAGTTATCCACGAACCTTTGGTCGTAAAGGATTCACAATTGTGTGTTATTGTAATTGAGATCACTGGTGGAGTGTGGTATCGTTTACCAACAATGAAGTGAAGTGTAGGCCTGAAAGGGCCGTCAAAAGGGAAAAGTTCCCTTAAGTGACATAATGGAAAGATAGTCAGTTATTTGTAGTGTGATTTTCTACTGTGTAAGTTTTATGGAATGTTTGAACATCATGTTTTTAGCTATGCCTCTGCAACCTTTCCAAGTATTTTAACAACTTTGCTTGAAAAAACAGAACCCTTTTGATGTAAGGCAAATAGTTTAAATTGGGAGTAATAAAAAAATGGCTGTCAAACTAGGAATTATCTGAATTAGTGTCTTGATTGTGATTCAAATGTTAGAGAGAGACATATTACTTATTTCTCTCTATGTAAATGTTAAAAAGCTTTTAAACAAATGTGTTTTTTTAAAATATTTTTTAACCTTGAAAAATGTTTTTTTTAATTCAATGCTTCCTGTAAATTTGGCTCGGATCAATTTCAGAATATACATTGTTGCAAAACAGCAAATTATCTAGAGATCTATTTATCTTATTTCACTTACAATTTCTTGGAATATTCATTCCAAGATTGTTAGAGAATGCTCCTAATTAAACTACAAACTTACAGTCAACAAAATTGTACTAAGATGTAATCATGGGTTGGTTGTTTCTTGCTGAGAAAATAGGAGTAGCAAGCTGAATGACTAAAATAAGTTTAATGTAATATTTTGCCTTGAGAGTCGGTTAGTCTCAACAGCACATCTGAGAGGTGAGGAACCACAGAACCTGAAGGGAATTCTTAAAAAGTCTGTTTCAAACTTCTTGGGTGCTGAACATCTTTACATGAAGATGGGTTTTTAAATGTGATTGTGAGAACAAAATATTTTCCCTTCATGTTTTTTGCTATACTGCTGTTTTCTCACAAAGTACCTGGCTCAGGGTTTGCTCTCCGATAATGAAAAAAAAATATTTTTGCGAGAATGTGCAAATCACTGGGCACACACTCTTGTAGCCTTATACAGAAGGGGTGTATCATCAATAATGAATGCAATTTATCCCAAGTTGGCTTTCAGCTGCTACGTTCTGGTTTGGTACGGTGTGGTTGTAGAGGCCTCTGGCTAAATGCAGGGAAATAATTATCTCTGTTTCCGAAATCTCTTGTGGAAAGCGGAAGATGGTAGATTGAAACATGGTTTGAAATATTGAAATGGAAAGACAAAGGAAAAAATAAGGCTGATTACAAGACCCAGTAATTGTTTGAACCAGTATATGTATTTTTATATAATGATCTACTAGCTCTAAACATTATTTTATAATGATCTAAATAGAAAAAGTTTATTCTTTGTAATTTAGGGTATGCTGTAGTGTGATATTTGTGAGTGTGCTGTGTACATTTGATAATTTCTTGTGGAACAGAGAGAAAAACAGATTTTGTGAGACCACACAAGAATGTTCTTTTCGTAGCATGCGAGTGTATGTGTGTGAACGTGTGCAAAGAAAAACAAAAAAGTGTTTTGAGAACAAAAACACTGAGGTGATTTTTGATTGTTATGTTTTCATGGTATTTTTTCTAGTGTTAAAGATAATTCTGAGGTTTTTTAAAAGAAAGACTCAATTTTTAGTGTCTGCTATTAGGGCACTGTTGAACCAAAATGAATGCAGGGAATATGTGCGGTCATAAGTGTTTCTTTTCCTTGTTCAAACTTGAACTACATATGAATGGAATGGTTGCTACCTTTAGTTTCAGTGAAAATGTATGTATACTATTTCAATAGAGGGTGGAACACATCCATCATGGGTTAAGTTAAGTCTTACTATTTACAAGTGCCTACTGGATGATATGCTTTCATTTTTTTCCTCCGAAGCCTTCTGCTATGTGTGAACATTTAAGTGTGGGTATTGAAAGATTTTGTTTCCCCAGCAGTACCAACTGTTGTGCTGTATCATTGAGTTGTCAGTGCTCTACTCAATAAAAGCCCACTTTTAGCAATACCATTTCGGGTGATTTCTACCCCATGAACAATTGTTCCTCTTGATCCTTATCCTGTTTACTACTCTCCTCATCCAAATGTATCAGCTAAACACTTTAAAATGTCTATGGTTTTACTTCCTTATATACTGCGTATTATGCAAACATGAGAGAAAGTTATGTAGATAGAGAAAATTGATGATACATTTGAATGAAAATAAACTTTTCATTTCCCCTCATATCAAATAAGTTTTTTTTTTTAAACCATCTGAAAACTAGTGCCTAAACAATCCATAGCATTTGTTTCAAAAATGAATATTCCCAGTTGATCTGACCTCGAGTTGCTCTGCAAAATTGAAACATATCTTTTAGTTTCCACAGAACTTCACGTGAAGCCAGTGGGTCATTTTCTAAAAAATTGCTCCAAGTTTTTTCTTTAAATTTATTGCGAGAATTTAGTGAAAAGGTTGGTAATGTTGTCCTTGAATTTTCGAAAATCTTAAATTTTTTGGACCCCATAAAGCCTCACCACTGAAAATATAGATCTTTTCAAATGAAATTAGTTCTTCACGATTAGATATTTAAACAATGTAGACCTAACACATGTTAAAAAAATGCTCATGTGAAATGTGTGCAATTGAAAAAATGCCACAAAAAGAGCTGTACATTTTTCTGATTTTTTCTCGGAAAACTTAAAAAAGCTTATAAAAACTGACATTTCAAAAATACAAAATTGAAGATAGAGATGTATTTCCAAATGGAATCTGTACTTCAAAATTACATTGTCTTTAAATACGTTCGTGACATTTTTTTTGAAAATGAGTAGTTTTGGGTTATTCGAAATTGAAAATGCGAATTACCCGCGTTTCTTTTGCTGAAGAGTCATGTTTTATCTGGGCGCAATACGAGAATGACAACGCCTCTAAAATAGTTTTTGAAATTCAGGGAAAAGCTCGCTGTTGGGCAATAATGTTGGCCGCTGTAAAAAACGGTTTGTGATTGCCGATTTTGTGTTGTATTAGCTTTAAAATAATTAATTTTCGCCCTTCATGCGTTACGATTGATAATGAGTTTTACAAGTGGTAGCTGAAGTGTGTTAATATGGATAGAAATTGCGGTATTACAATATTACGTTATCATCACAAGCGAGAAAGTACGTGCTGTTATAGCTTCACAAGTTTTAATTGATTTATTGAAGTTAGCGACGCACACCCGAAACAATATTGTCCAGTTACGTCAGAACTCTTCATGAATTCAACACTACATCCTGACATTAAACTTAAACTAGTGCTACAGAATGACGTATATGACGAATATATAATAAATCGTCTTCTATATTATTTTAATAGTATACGTATCTTTTGCGCTCTCACACGCAAGCTATCTTTATTAATGTGGTCTTTAAAGAAAGAGAATTTCACGGAGACCACTAGCACTTCGATTTTAAAAATATGACGGATTTGTTTAAATAATGCACCCAAATATTCATGTCAATTACAATCCTCAGCACTCAGTAAGATATTTCGTTGAATAACTCTGAAACCAATCGTTCTAGGGCCATAAAAACTGAAATTGTGAGGCCAAGGGGCCCAAAGAAACGTTTCGCAGGCAGTAATGTACATGATGAGATATTCGTGAACATTCTATTAATTTTTTGCTGGTCCGGCACTTATCGATACTATCAATGCCACCTTGATTTCAATTCTTGGTGATGGTGGCCATCTTTGTGACGTCTCGCTTAGAAGGCTTAGATTCCTCTACCTTACACTTTTTACGCTTTCTGTTTACACCGTAGTTTCCACAGACTGACGAGGTTTATTTGTATAATTATTAATTCAAGATTCGCTCTCCCAACAACAACTAGAAGTACTATTAAAAGTTGCTTGATACCGATTGTTGATACACGAGTGGCCAAATTCAAATTTGGCGCCACGCTTCGAACATTCAAGTTTCGCAGGCCCCCTATGCCAATTACGATAAAGAAGCGCAGTCTTTTCAGAGCGGGTTGCTAATTTTGACGCCCAATTACTCCAAAACTACTTATGGTTTCGAAAAGTTCAACATGACCTTGTTTGAAAATCTGTTTTGATGAATACATTTCGTTTAAATAAGTTGTATCTTAATAATTGTAGTTGTAGGATGAAGCCGAAAAAAAGTTTGAACTTTTTCAATTGCCGAAAAATCAGGGCTTTTAATCAACATGAGACGTGCACCATTTTCTTCAATGTCCATCACATTTTCCTCCAACAAAATTTAATCAAAATCAATGGCGCCATTTTTTTTTTAAATTTTGAAATCGTTTTAAGAGTTTCATGTAAAGTACCTCGCCCCCCAAATTAAAATATCGGTTTCAAATTCAAGGAACTGCGACACCAGCCAGATCGATTTTGGAATATCAATTTTGGAGAAAATCTGGTGAACAGTTTAGCCGCAAGCGTTGTTCACGGGCGGACGTTTCACCGTCATTCGTTTGTTCGGTATCAAGGACTCAGAAACTAGGATTCTGACAACACCACGTGTTAGAGGATTTTTTTCTAAATTTAGCATCTGGATGTATCCACTTTTTCCTTACGAGGGCCCTGTAATAAGGAGTTTTTCTGCCGAAAATTCGCCCTATTTTCGCGCAGCATTGCATAACTTTTTCTTCTTAATAAGTTCGTTCTTAAGTGTGAGGAAGGAAAAATATACTGTAGATGTACAATGTAGATATGATATACTAGATGGCTGTGCGCATGTCCGCTCATTGCAGGGTATGGCAGAGTAGATGCGGGCAAGAACATAACTATTGTGTAATAGGTACGTGTAAAGAAGAAATAAAAATATTTTCTGTGCCTTATGTGAATAACGTGTGTTGTCGGTGATAAATTGTATTGAACTGCAGCTCTGTCCATAGGTCTTCCTAATCGAATTAATAATTCATTTTTCTTTTCCTCTCTGCATTATTTATAATAACTTTACTATCGTAACCCAATCTCGCAAATCGAAGTGGATTTGATTTTTCCGCATACATCACAGAGACGACAAAAACGAAACAAGAGCTTTTTCCCGGACTGTCTCAGCTCGCGTCAACATTGGTCACACCCTGTTAAACATATAATTAAACTATTCGTATTTGCATTCTTGGATGTGTGTTCGGGCCCTCACTCAAAACAACAGTAGTTCCTAATCCTGCCTTATGCAAATGTATAATGAAAGAGTAATACAAATCTCTGTTAATGTAAATATTAACGACGCGCAAAATGTCAAAAAATTAATTTGTAATTAAAAATGGGCAAAATGGAGTATATGTCACCATATACGAACGTACAGTACATTTACCACTATCCGAACCAAAAGTTAGAAAGAAATTGGAGGCTTTTTGAGAATTTCTTTTTGATATTTTTTAATATTCCAGATATTACACGCAATATTGCTTGAAAACTTTTAAAATTTGCAGAAAAACGTACATTACGTTAATGAAAGAACCAATTATAGAGAAAAATTTCACTTGAAGGAAAAATCTGCGTCTTCAATTTGGTAGTCGTAGGAAAACGCTGAAAACATGTCTAACGTTTGCAATTTTCGAAAATTCAGAGTTAACAGTGAAATTCGGATCTATGCCACCTATATAAATATATTTCTCCCTATTCTTACAAGAAAATTAAAGAAAAATATTTGAAGTAATTTTTGAGAAAGTTTTGAAAATGTCCCAGGGGCTTAATGTAAAATATCTCCCAAAAGTAATGAATGTTATTCGAAATCGGGGAGTCGGGCCAGATTGGCCGGGGCATTTTGGAAAAAGGTCTTCTATTAGTTTAGGCGCTAGTGTTGTTTACAGACGGACGAATGGGCATTTTGATAAAAAACTCGAAATATAGGTTTTGGAGAAATTCATCTGAAGTTATAATTATTAACGTCATTAGGCCGATAAACACCAAATAACAGACGCGGTTTTTAAACCGAAGTTTGTTAACTGAGGTTTATAACCAACCAAGTCTGTTATGTGTGATATCGGCAGTGTGTCGTCCAATGCTTTTCGTAATATCATCTTCCTATTAGAAAGAAATAATATAAATAAGAAACGCCTTGCTTCTAATACGTAGGAGTGCAACGCCTTCTTCCATTTAAAATCTACACGATTCTTTTGCTTCAGACGCGAGGTATAAGAAAGCCAAGAACGTGTCGTAAGAACGAAATTTTTACTGGAAGCAAATGGCTACTTAAAAATTTATTGTAATTTTTTTTTTGTATTTTTAAGGCATGTTGACGAGACGAACTTGTGTCATTGACTGTTGATGTTATAAAAACCACGAGCAACGAAGTGATAGATACACTAAATTGCACAAAATTCAAAAATAGAATGTTTGTAAATCCAAAGACGGTCTTATATTCAATGTATATGATTTGTATAAAAAATATACTAACCTAAGGTAAGTACATCTTACCTAAAAATGAGACGCTTTTTAGTAGATTATATAAATGGGAAATGCATTAAAGAAGTTGTGGGTATACACACAATAGGGACACTCCAAAAACTATACCGGTATTTTAAAAATTAGACTCTCTTGAGCTGTAATCGGGTTATTGTTTTCAACGATCATCGGCCACAGTGTTAGTCATAAATGGTGGCTATCTGCTTTTGTTGAAAGAACTTGGAAGTGGGGAGTTCTCGTCAGTAATAGAAAAATATATTGAACAATCGGTATCGAAATGAATTAAAATTTCTAAACAGTTATTCACACCGAGGAAGTTGCATCAGCATCAAGAGATTCAAGCATGTCGGTGTCAGCACCATCGATCTCTTATGAAGACTAGAAATTAGTCCTATAATAATAATAATAATAATAATAATAATAATAATAATAATAATAATAATAATAATTGTTCATTCAATATTCAGATTTACTCTAATAAGAAATTATACTTTAAAAATAAGAATAATTTAATTGAACACTTGAAAAGCACTTTTGCAGATGTTATTTATGTTGTGTATGTTGTTACTTATGTCGTTTGTCAACTATTTTTGAAGTTTAATAGGTAGTTCGATCACTTGGCTCCTTAACGGCCGGCGCCGCTAATTTCTTAACGGCCGGCGGCCATTACGATTACCTTTTCATTCCTCTGTGGGGTTGCGTTTTGCAGATATGTTGACAGACCTCATTAGGCGAAAAACCTCGGGAACGGACGCCAAGACCAGAGAAAGTATTGTAATGTTGCACGAGGTATAACAGCAAATTTTCGATAGAAAAACTACATAAGCACCCAAAATAAAAATAAACTTGTCTTACCGAAAGACTTGACGCATGTTTCTCGATGTATGTCGACGCGCTGAATTCGAATCCGAAACCAGAATTGGGCCACTAACTTCCAATTTTCTTTTAAATCATACATGGAGAAACGTGTGTTACGTATTTGGGTGTGACAACATTTTATTTGGTGTGCCTATGTAGTTTTTCTATCAAAAATTTGCTGTTATACCTCGTGCAACATTACAATACTTTCTCTTCTTACGAAGTAGGCATAGGAAGTCGTTCGATTCTCTTGCCTTTCACCAAGGAGGTCCGGGTTCGATTCTCGGACAATCTCACGCGTCATACGATCCGACAACGAGTTTGCCTGTTTCACGGAGGCTAGTCAACTCCTGTGAAGCGTCCTAACCCCTACCACTGTCCTAATTCCTTCCCATTTCTCGACGCTGGGTAGTGACACAGGAGCGCGTAAGAGACACGGAGATGCTACCTGGTAGTTCTCTTCACTACTTACGGACCACAGACTGTAATATCAAAGGAACAGTTAACGGAGGATTACTTTATACATTACATGCGTTCTACGCCGAGGTCTTGGCTTGTTAACGCTGTCACAGAAACGGGACCGTGTATGTGATTACAGAAATAGTGACAGAAAGTAAAAAAAAAATAAATTATTAACACATATTGGTATAAACAATACTGACTTATCTTCATCTACAGCACATACTACTGCCGATTTGTAATGTTGATTTTACCAAGTACCGTCTTGCGACGGCCATCGGGTACAATCAATCTGGCCGCTAACTGGTCTAGGTCAGGAAGGCGCCGCAAATATGGACATATGGCAAATGACGACGTTAGACATTCGTTTCCGTGTCATGGATGTTTTATAAATACTTACTCGTACCTACGTGTTCAGTCTTCGATGGGAACTGAAGCTTCGCTCGTGTAGGTAGCGCCATCATACGCGACTCTACAGCGAAGCACACTGATGGATGGATAGGATGTAATTCAGTGCCATTCAATTTAAGGTTTGAACCACCTTCCTCTTTCAAATTGTGCACCTCAGTCAGAGATTGAGAGGAAGACGTTAATGATCACATGGTGTAACAACCGCAAGTACGGGATTTCTCGTAAAATTCGTACTTTCTCGTACATTCTAATACTTCAGACCCCCTTGAAAAACTCTTAAGTAATTGAAACGAGAGAGGCTCGAACAATTTTAATATTTGGACAAATTCTGCGACAATTTAGAGACAATTTTGAAAACATCCTTGGGGATTAATGTAAAGTACCCCCTCCCCAAATTAGAATTTCGTTTCAGTTTCGAGAGGGCGTGGATATCATCTAGATTGATCGGGGATATTCATTTCGTAAACGTCATGTGTGCAGTTTTTTTACGTTCAAACCTATTGACTGATATGTACACGAATTTTCCTAGAATGCATTAGGAGCATGCCGCACACCTGTGCCTAAGAATTTACCTACAATCAAGGAAAAGTTTAACATTGGTAATTGTGATAAATGACACTCCCAATCACATGTTCACTTGCAAAAAGTTACCATTTTCACTATGTTGTGCGCTCAGTTGATGCTTTCAGCATTATTTATAACCTGTAGTAGGGATGTATTTTTTTTTAAGAATCGTTTACTTCGCATCGTTAAAAACGATAAAGAGTTCCTTTTAAGGATGAAATAACCGGCTTAGAAATCTGGGAATACTCGTAAATGTTTATCACAGTCTTCTACTATATAGCTGACTTACATAACTTTGTCCAGGATTTGAGTGAAGGCGAAAAAACGTAAAGAGCAATCAAATTTACAATTTTTATTGAAAGTATATTTTAATCTAATTATTTCCAATCCCGCATTGCTTATCTTAGAGTTTGTCCCGGCCGTGGCAGTGCCACACTGGTGGGAGATATCTATTTGGGAAAAGCTCGCAAGCCTACGTACTATGTCGGCCCCGGATCTCGCCATCCACAGGGGGAAATCACGGCCACATCCCGCAACGAAAAACATGAACCATACTTATGGGATTAATGACCTTAGTTGTTGGCCCGCCCGGAATCACTAAGTCAATCACTCAATTACTCAATCAATCAATCAATCAATCAATCAATCAATCAATCAATCAATCAATCAATCAATCAATCAATATTCGGGTGATACATTGAATCCTTTGTTTATGTAATTTTCTGATAGAGTGATTTGCTAAACAGTAAAGCTTAATGGGTTGCCTACCCATCAGGGGCAATGCTAGATGTGGAATTTCCTTTAATGAAATTTGTTCATTATGGGGGAAAAGTTATCATTTTCGATCCCTCTGCGTGACCTTAAGTTTGTGACATTTATTTGGGACACCCGTTCAGACCGTCGTATGCAGGAGAGTCCTCTTAAGAATGTCCCTTCTACTCCCCTAGTTTCCTACATCCCGTTAATTGTTGCCACATTAGTGAAATGGAATAGGTCCGATTTTAATTAAAACTATTTTCTTTAATTTTTACTTTCTCATATGCGTAGTATACACAGAGTAATATTCATAGTTAAAAATTTGTAATGCTGCGGAAAATCAATGTCGAGATTTTAAAGGAAATACATATCTTATAGTGTGTTTTTGAAAACGTCAGTCCATCCGTCCGTCTGCCGGTCTGATTGAGACAATACTGGGGGCTTGGACTATTCGAAGGATTTTTTGTCCAAAATGAATATTTCCTAATCGATGAGGCACGACTCAAATCCTGCAGTTTTGAAAAAAATCATGATTTAATTCATATGAAAAAACTAGTGGCCGGCGACAATATAAAATTTCTCTGTCGAGTGTGTGAGGTCGGATAGGGATTTAGAGCAGCAAAAATTGGCTGTTTTGAAATGGTACACGTGGAAACTGAATACATCTTTCTTTCTTTATCATTCAACGATTGTAAATAAAAATAATACATTTATATTTCAAATTAAAAAGTTTAATATTTTGTTTCATTTTCATTGCAGATACCTTCCTTGCCTTTACTCGCGCTGTATGAATTTACAAATTTTCTGCTTAACCTCCTTCACGCTTAAACTATTTCCTGTTGAGGGCACGTCATTCGCTTCAGACCATTACGCAAACTTCCTGCACCGTATTGTAAATTGGCGGAGCGTAGAATTTTATGAAAGTGCACTTTAAAAAAACATTTTGTTCTTGTTTTGAATGCCGTTGGGTGTCTTATCCAATTAAAGAACATATTAATGCGCAGACAGGGTCTATTGTTAGGGTATAGAGAGAAACGACTTTAAAGTTCGCGAACAGCAATGCTCGTTCGTAAAGCAATGCTTTCACAGCTAATGCCTGAATATCTTCTTCGTCATCAAATGTTAACGTGTATACGTATTTGATACATACTTATTTGGTATAAAATACGTATATTGTACTGCATATATGTATATTAGAGTATTTTATTATGCATAGACGTACGCAGCTCAAAAAGTAGAGAGAGCGAGTCAACCGCATTTCAAGACCCTTCATCCCCTACTGGGCTCCCTTTCCCAATAATTTTTCTTTGAAAATGACTTGTTAGACTAGTAAGTAAGTAAAACAATACAAAGGGAACGAAATAACTTTCGTGGGCAATTAATAAATACATTAGCTGTTGAACTATTTTCACTGTTGTCAGACACTTTGGAGAACATCTTCCCGAAATACCGAAATGTCATGTTCAGTTCCCCAAATAGATTAAAAAAGAGGGAAATCATGAATCATATTTACTGATATCATATTATAATTAATCATATTTACGGAAATAAAATATATTACGCGGAACTATTTTCTTCGATTAGTAATATGTCAAAGATGAAAAGTATTGTTGAAGGTATACCAACATGTTCTTTATGTTTTTAACAACTACAGATCAAAATTTTTCGCGACATTTTATCCTCGAGTTGTATGGTTGCAACGCGGACAGGCTGTGAAACAATCAGGTGGTATTGTTTGCTTTTTTTGTCTATCTGGGCAGCCAAGATCACAACAATGGCATATGCATAACAATTGAAGATATAACATGTTTCACTGATCAGCCATAAGGGTTGACATGTGGTAGTTTCAGAAAACAACACAATTTATATAACGCATATTCTACTACTTACATTTGAGATTAACTCAATTGGACTTCTATATTTTCCCCCCCAAGAATTTAATGTATATTTTCGTTGGCGATGGTAGAATAGGTTATAGGGAAGAGGAATTATTATATTTTATTTTCTGGCATCATGGAAGTATGATTTCTTAATTCTTGGAAAGCGTGATGATGTCTTTCCTAGTGAAATGGTTATATTTGCGGCTGAAATAAAATTGGTGATTCGTAAACATATTATCGACAGCTTGTTTCGAAGTCATCGACAGCATCTAAAAACATTTGGATACAATATTTAATCAATGTTAGTGTGCTATATTATTAGAATTGGGAAACGTTCAGAGACATGGCTTGGCCTAATTTCCTTAAGTAGCGAATACTTTATTTATAGAAAGCTATGGATCTTCCTTCGGTGCAGTAGCTTTTCGATCGAAGATCTCTGCAGAATTTGATACATGGGAGATTATTGAAGATCGAGGCATTAAAGATGATAGTATCGTTGATGCACATTCTGAAGCTACAAGACAATGCAAACTTAATATATAGACAATGACATCTTCTTTTGAACCCAGTTTCCATATTCTATTAGTCAAGATAGGTTGTCTAATTTATCTTTTCTGTTAATTTTGTTTATAAAATTCGTTTATGAAAACTTTCCAACAGATCTAATTTTTGCGATCACGTTATAGATGATTTTGGGAAGAAATAGATAACATTAGAATAACTCTTCATCTTTGAATGGCTAAAAGTAAATGTTGTTTACAAAAATAAATTTAAGAGTTAGAATGTTATTTTCACAAAATCGTTTCTAATAGTGACATTTTTCGGATAATGAGCTCGCAAGATATTAAATAACATTTTGTATGCTCAAGGAGGTAATTTTAAAATAGTCCTGAGATCTAGTGTGTCTTTAGGTCATTTTATTGCTTTTTAAACAGATATGTCATGAATGTCAGTTATTATGTCGTTTCCACAGTTTTTCTGTCATGTTTCCACTGTTTTTGACGCCATGATCATTATCTTTTAACGCTCTGTGTATTTTCAATTTGTCTTGGTCGTGTTATTTACTTCTCTGTGATTTATTTATTTTTACTTCTTGTGCGTATTTGTGTGCTTTTATAAGACACATTTTAAAGGAAATCTCCATTTCACTTACTTTTTTGACTAGGTATCTATTGAAGTATGGTAGTGGATGTTCCAAATCATTATTTTTGAAAGCTCTGGTGGTTACTTTTTATAGCAAGGGTTTTTATTATTTTATGTAAAGGAATTTACACCAGTTGTTCTCTGAAGACTATTAGTTGTATGAAGGATGGTGGTTTCATAATTAATTTTTTCCAGTATTTGTAATTTGTTCATTATTTAAGGTGGGGATTTGATGTACAATGTTGCTACTACCTACATCGTCACATATCTAATGCATGTTGGATATATATGTATTTTCACATCTGTTGATATTTTTTACTTATTATTATTATAGGTTTTAATTGTCTTATTGTCGATTTAATAATTATTCCAGAATCCACTTCCAAACATCCATTGCTACTTCGCCTGACAGCCTGCACGTACGCGTTAGCTAGTGTCACCTGGTGACAGAACAACCAACTAATTGAGATCGCTGTGAAACTAGTGCGGAAGATGGCAGCACTTGTATCGTTCAATACTTCGCTCGTTCTATCTGCAGGGTAAGCGAACTGACGACGGAAACAGGAAATTGTCATATAAAGAAACCGCTCAATACACGTATCAAATGTGCCAACACGTTAAAACAATGAACATTTTTCATTTCGGGTATTCAATACCAGAATAGGGACTTTCAGAATATGCAGTAGTGCTACTGCTTATTAATTACAGCTTCTTAACTACTGCTTATTAATTGAATGTCCTTAACTTTCCGAGAGAACTCGCTGTCCGAAACACAAACCAGGATAGGACATGTTGAACTAAATAATGATATCAATATCAAATCATGGGGCCACTAAAAGATAATATTCTACTTCTAATTGTAAAGAAATAATGATAAAGTTGTTGAAATTGAAGTAATACGAATGTATTACTTCATTTTTCAAAACGAGCACATAGTGACACCACTGTTGGGAAGTAGTGTTTTGTATAATTAACATCATGCAAATTTACCCTCATTCTCTTTGGCATTTAATAATCGTCATAATTGACCAAACGATACTTATATGGTGTATACCAAAATCAGAGCCACCTTATGCAGTTATACTGGATAGTATGGAGGAGTATTCTGACGCGGAAAAGAGGAACTAGGAAGAAGAAGAAAAGATCCGGCACGGCTCGTGGCCTGTTTGTTACGGAACTCCTCTGGTGTTTGCTTGGTTTCAATTTCGCGACGAATCATGTCAAAACCGTCGGGTTAGTCTAATCGAAATGAATAAATTGCACGTTCAAATCGTCAGGTTAGTCCTCAAATTAAAGTTCAAAAATTTACTTACGCGCCGGAAGAAAATTCTGGCAAAAGCTTTCTACTGGCAGGCCGATCTCTTCCAACGCGAGGAGGCAACACCTGCCAGTGTGAATATTTTGGCAAACGTATCCGAGGTCATCAAGTGATCTCACTGCAGTGCCTCTTACCAGAAGGTTGGAGAGGGTTCGAGTCCTAATCGGTGAAATGCGAACTAGAAAGATAAATGCGATCTTTCATGCAAGCTTCCACAACTACCCCCAGGTGCATTATCTGTTAAATTCATCAGTCCCTTAAGTGTAATGTGTCTCGCAAGTGTAATGATTTTACCAGGGGAGTTGGCAGGATTTTCGACACTTCCTAGGAGCTTCGAGGAGTTCAGCCGCTGTCTGGGGGAGAATTCTAGCAGCCGGCTGTTCTAACCAGTAGTTTTCCGTGGTTTCTCCGATCAACACCAGATGAATGCCGGAGCAGTACCCAAACAAACGGGCCACGGACCGCGCGCAATATTTCTCTTGTCGCATCCTCACCTCTTACAAACATACTTCCACGCACTTCACTATCACACAAGTCGGAAGCTTAGAGCTTGTCCCGGGCGAGGCGGAGCCTCGCTTGTGGGAGATACCTGGCTGAGGAAGAATCCACCAAACCGACATAAGTCGGCGCCAGATCTCGGCATCCTGCAGGGAAAGATCACCGCCACCTGGTGCGATAAAAACACTACACACCCTATTCTTACGGGACTAATTACCTTTGCAGTGGACGCGCCCGGTCTCACTAGTCAATCAATCAATCAAACCACTCGCGGAGCCTGCTCCGGAATAACATTCTGGAAAGTGAACTGTTCATTGGCGGGCCGGTCTCTTCCAATAGCAAGGCAACACCCGGCGGCGCGAATAACAAATTATTGCCCCCGCGGGAAATGTGGCTTTGAGGTTGTCAGTGGCGCGTTGCTTGCGGAAATGCGATGGATTGGTTGTTGGCCAAATTCGCCCGAAAAGGTTCATAGCGCCCGGCGATATTGCGCCGTTGGGTTCAGGGCCGTGTGGAGCAGAAGAGCGTATTTCAGTACCTAGTGTGGTAACGGATTAGACCACATAGCGCTGTGGCTCTTGTTTACAGGCGAATTTATTATTGTCACTTACTCCTGTTATGAATAGTCCTCAAGTGACCGATTGTTATTCACAATCAGCCTCCGATTGATAGCTGTTTTCGGGGGCATTGACAGTTAAAGACCATAAGTGTCCCATAAGTGTAGTGTGTCTCGCAAGTGTAGTGTGTCCCGCAAGTGTAGTGAGTCCCGCAAGTGTAGTGTGTCTCGCAAATGTGGTGAATTGCAGAAACTACGAAAGAGCAGTCGGCCATTGGAATTCTCCTCCAGACAGCGACAGAATATTGAAAATGTGCCATCATCCTGACGGGATTTGATTGATTGATTGATTGTTTTAGTAATTCCAGTTACTTACCGTACGTGTAAGTAACTCGTAAGTGTAGTACATGTTTTTGCTCGCGAGGAGGTGGTGAACTTTCCATTGCTATATGGCGAGATCCGGTGCTGACCTAACCATGGCTAGCGGGGTTAGCCAAATATCTCCCACCAGCGGGACACCGCCTCAGCTGGGACAAGATCTATGCTCCGACCTGTCCGCCAACATGTGTACCTGTGTAGTGCTTGTTAGTGTAAGTGTGTTTGTGTAATGGGTGAGGATTGGACAAGGAAGAGGAAGGAAAGATCGCGCGCGGGCCGTGGACCATTTGTTAGGGTACTGCTCTGGCATTCGCCTAGTGTTGATCGGTGAAACCCCGGAAAACTACCGATCAAAGCAGCCGGCCGCTAGAATTCTCCTCCAGGTTGCGTTAGCATGAGGTGTCAAAAATTTGCCATCGTCGTGTCGGGGACCCTTGAACTTCCCGTTCAGAGGCCCCTTGGTGGCCACAGTTGATGCCCTGAGCCACCTCAGCCGGTGCATTGGACAAGATGAAGATGAAGAGGATCAACAAAACAAAGAAGAAAACGAAGAAAAGGATGAAGAAAAAAGATGAAAAAGATGAAGAAAAAGAGGAATTAGAAAAAGATGAATAAGAAGATGAATAGGAAGATGAAGAAGAGGGTGAAGAAAAAGAAGATCAAGAGAAAGATGAAGAAGAAGATCAAGAGGAAGATGAAGAAGAAGATGAGGATGAAGAATAACTAGCAGAAGAAGATGAAGAAGATGAAGAAGATCAACAAAACAAAGAATAAGAGGAAGAAGGGGATGAAGATGAAGAAGAGGGTGAATAAAAAGAAGAGGATGAAGAAGAAAAAGATGAATAGGAAGATGAAGAAGTAGAGGATGAAGAATAAGCAGCAGAAGAAGAAGATAAAGAAGGTGAAGAAGAAGCAGAATAAGGAGATGAAGAAGTCGAAGATGAGGCAGAAGAACACGAAGAACGAAAAGAAGAAGACGACGGCGATGTGCAGACTGAAGAAAGAAGGAAGGAAGAAGGAGAAGGGAGGCGGGCGCGGTTGGCCGCAGCCGCAGGGGCGCGCGCCGTGTGCTGGCAGGGGGGGGGGCGGCGGGCGCCGCGAGTGACGAAGTGCGCCGGCACGTGAGCGCCATGGAAATGGCTGCCTCCCGGCCGCCGCGCCCTGCGCACTCCCCGGACTACAGCCCAGGCCCACCAACGCAGCGCGGGGAGACGAAGGGTTGGATGGCGATCAAGAAGAGGAACAATTGGAACAGGAGGAGGAAGCAGAAGAATAACAAGGAATGCGAAGAGGAACAATCAGAAGAAAGAAGATTAAGAGGATGAAGAAAGAATGAGAAGAGGAATAATCAAAGGATCAATGTTAAATTGAAAGGTTTTTGTTTTCTCTTATTATTGTGATTTTTAAGCAAATCTTGACATGATATCTAAAACGTATAGTAACTACCAGTGTAATATTTAAGTGCATTAAAAGTATATTATATATTACAACAGCTCTATAAAATTGGTTATTTTTATTTCTTTGAAATTTAACATCTGTGAGAACAATATATTTTTGTGTCTAGTAATACTGGTTGAAGTTTTATGAAATTGACACAGTTTATCAGAGTGAGCACCACATAGTAACAAGCTGTTCTTTAGTGTGAATCATCTAAAGAATTACATTACGTTGTAATACAACAAAACATGTATTAAAAGGATAACTCATGATTAATTTCTTCTCAATGCTTGGTTGATTTAATATTATTTACTTCGTCAACGAACAGTAAAAACTGTATGTGATGCATGGGGGAGAAGTACAATCTGGTTTGCAAACTTTCCTGTGATTGATCGAATACCTCCTCTAACATGAAGCTGTGTCGTAACCCAAAGATTGACAGATTGACTGATTCATTAATGATTCCGGGCGCATCAACGGCTAAGGTCACTAGTTCCGTAAGTGTAGTGCATGATTTCATCGCAGGAGGTAGCGGTTCCCCGCTGAATGGCGAGAGTCGGTACCGACCTATGTCGGCTTGCGGGGAATTTCCCCAACCAGGTGTCTCCCACATAAGTGGATTGAACAAGTGCGGCGACACAGCTACGGTTACGAACTTACTCTCTCTCTTGGAACAGTGAATGGCACAACGGCTGCGATTTTGGACATATCCCCGGGAAATTGTGACTTGGACATTCTTCGGTACATCTTCAGGAAAATTGTTTGGATCTGGCTTGAATTTGTCTACCTCTGTACCGATTGTAGTTGGAATAAATCCATTTTTAGAAATTGCTTTCTTTTGGATACTACACCCACCAGCAATGCTCTAAGTCTCTAAGCATCCGACTGGTCTTCAGTCAGCTAGGTAGGAAAGTGCGTGAAAGTGTGTGTATGAGTGTTTAACTGAAGAGTGAGGATAGGACGAAGAAGAGAAAGGAAAGACTGCGTGCGGTCCATTGCCCGTTTGTATTGAATTGAATTGATGCCTTATTTTACGTGGCGAGACTCAGGCCATGAGGCCTGCTCTTCCGTCTGAGCACGCAAATTTCGCTACGCTCCTTTCACCAACTAGCAGAGAAATGAGGTATTTCTTGAGCGAGAAACAAGCGATTCGAATTTGGCTCAGAGGCTACGTCATTTAGGCTTGAGGATCTTTTACATGCAAGTAAATCTACTAACATGGGACAGCCGGCTTTACTTCCCCTCCGATGGAAGGCGTACCCTTAAAAACCCACGGCTTCGATCGGGTTTGAACCCGCCAACTTGGGTACAACAGTCCGAAACGCTAACCGTGATTTCTTCAAGCTCAGGCGAATGAATGGAGAAATCACGGAAAAACTACCGTTTAGAGCCGCCTAACACTAGAATTCTCCACTAGACTGCGGCGGAATTCGACATAGCTATCTAGCTAGTGTCGATAATCCTACCACCGTCGGGTATGTAACCCTAGCACCTCCTGGACAAATACCCTGCACTGACATCAGTTAATGCCCTGAGCCACCTCTGCCGGTGTGTGATTGGTCGATTACCTGTTCTTAGGAGAATCTGCGACGTAATGTCTACCATTATACAAAGAGCTGCTGCTACCTAATGAGAGAATTATGGGACTAAGAGTATAAAAAAGACATTCATATCTACGCCAACCTGACTCCGCATTAGCGCAGAATCTCGGTTGGGACTCGCTGCTCTAAACCCTTCTGTCCTCCGCAAATCCTTCCCCTGTGACGTCGCAAAGGGGCGTTGAGCGGGGAGGGGGAGAGGTTGAGCTGCCCCCGCCTCCCCCCACCACCACCTCCACTCCCCTCATCGATCCACGGCCCGTCGCCCGCTCGCTACGCCCTCGTCGACCACGTGGTACATCTCGACGCCTCGCGCCCTCGCCTCGCGCTGAAGACTTTTCTTTACTCTCTTCTTCATCTGGATATTCTTCATCTTTTGCTTTCCTTTTTCTTCTTTCTCGATGTTGGTATTTTCACTTTCTGCTGTTCCTTCTTCATCTGGTTCTTCTTCTTTTGCTTTGCTTCTTCTTTCGCAACGTTGGCTTTTTTACTTTTCTTACTTTTCCTTCTTCATCTGGATATTCTTCTTCTTTTGCTTTGATTTTTATTCTTTCTCGACGTTTTCTTTTTCACTTTCTGTCTTTCCTTCTTCACCAGGTTCCTCTTCTTCTTGTACTTTGCTTTTTCTGCTTTCTCAACGTTGGTATTTTCACTGTCTGCTTTTCCTCCTTCATCTGTATCTTCTTCTTTTGCTTTGCTTTTTCCTCTTTCTCAGCGTTGGCTTTTTCACATTCTACTTTTCCTTCTTCATCTGGTTCTTCTTCTGTAGCTTTATTTTTCTTCTTTCTCGACGTTGGTGTTTTCACTTTTTGCTGTTCCTTCTTCATCTGGATCTTCATCTTTTGCTTTGCTTTTTCTTCTTTCTCAACATTGCCTTTTTAATTTTCTTCTTTCTGTTTTCTTCCTCTTCTACGTCTCTTTCTTCTTCTTCTTCTTCTTCTTCTTCTTCTTCTTCACAATTTACTTAACAATCTTCTTTAATTCTTTTTCTTCTCTTACTCACATGCTTAAAGAAGCCTCTGCAGGAACATTCTAGTGGCCGGCTGCTCTGATCGGTAGTTCTTCGTGGTTTCAAGGCAAATGCAGGAGCAGTATCTTAACAAACGGGCCACAGACCGAGCGATCTTTCCTCCCTCATCCTAGTACATCCTAGTACCTCACTTACATGCATCTCGGTCAAATTTTTAGGTCAGTTTTCCTTCATTCGTTGAGCAAAGGCTGAGATAAGTCTTGTGGCTTCCAGATACAAATGTAGCTTCATTATGCGCACTTTTTATTGATCTACTCTTTTTGCAAGTTGGGTAGATGCTTAAAAAAGACGGAGAGGTTGTTCGTTCTCAGTTAATGCTACATGTGTAATCGTAGTTAAATTTCCTAAACAAAAATGTTTTCTATAATTCAGGAGCGAAACTTTCAAGGTTTTAAATTTTTCTAACCATGCTTTGTTGACACATTTGTTCATCATTATGTTAAGACTTTGGGTATTAAAAGGGTGGAGGAAGGACATTTGAGCTCACAAAAACTATCTTCGTAGATTATGTGACCAGAAATAACCACAAACAAAGAAAGCACCGTATACACTTTCTATCAAACAACAAGAGAATTTAAAACGTTTGTACAAAACCTTAATCATAACGCAAAAAACAATATTTTTTAAAAGAATTGTGTGCGTATTCTTCACCCAGCAATGTACCGTGCTCGGAAGCGTCTAGAAACTATTGTATTCGGGGGTCTGTTCATTAAGGGGAAATAAAAACGAATATAATTCATAATAATTATTATAAACAATATTACACACAACAGCAATAAACCCCCTGCGATAGAGAGCGGTTCACGTTTCAAAATCCATCCACGCCATTCATAGCACTTTACTGAACTGCGTAACACATTTTCACTTCATTTTTATTTTTATTTATTGGAATAATGTATTATGTAGAACAGAACTGCAGTCCTTTTCAGAACTAATTTTGCACTTTGATTAACTATATTATATAATAACTTATTACTAATTACAACTACTCGTGGAGAAGGAAGCTCTTCTTTATTCTCCAATTCAGTCTGAATGTTCAAAAATGCGTGAATCGGGAACCTGTTTTTCGTTTTTGTCCGAGAAACTGTGACTTGAGGGTAGTTCGACTGGGATTGGTGTTCGTTTTCGTTGATGCATCAATAGAATTTGTTAGAGTTCTTGGTAATGAATGATAACATGTTTATGATTAACATATAACTCTAAATCGGTCGACAAAGCTAAGGAATAAAATGTCGATTGAGTGATCCACATATGAAATTTTTGCCGCCAGCGTTACAGAATCGCAGCCAGAGGTGCAAGGAAAGGCAGAATGGCAACCGCGTATGACATTAGTTTCGTAAGCCGTAGAAAAAGTACTCAATGTAATGGATAGTCTCGGAAGACGTTTGCGTCACTCGCTCGTGTTGTAATATACTTTATACTCATGTATTCATACGAATCAATACATCATAGTTTGAAATTATACTATTTCACTCATGTGATCTTGAATAATATCGTTCTAGTATTTGTATCGATTGGGCCTATCACTTATGTTTCTGACTTATTGGGAATGCTCGACATACCGAAACGTTCCCTTCTCCTAGTAATATTACTAGGGGCAGGTTATGATAACCTAAAACATTGCCAAATATGATCTACAAAATGATCTTAACATGTTTTTGAAATGCCCTAAAAACAAAGAAAAATGACGTAACAAAGTTGATCAAAACCACTTCAGATGAACAACTTAAACTGTTGGATATGTTACTGATGTAATCGAGGCTTCTTCCTTTCGTTCAACTGAACTCGACTAGTAAACTTTTTGTTTGGACTGCGAAATCGGCCGAACTGACAATGACGCTTATAGGCGTCTCAGGAAACGTAGATTTCATTTAAAGGCTGATAATACACTTTACGAGCGAAGAAATTAAATAGGCTTACTCAGGAATTCTGTGGAGATCATCTGTTGCATCGCGCAAATATTATGGATTGAAGTTCCATTAAAATGACATTAAAGTCGATGAAACGTTAACTGCCACCGGGTCATACCCAATTGCAGTTCTAATATATGTATGTATGTAAATCAGCGGAAATGCTTCAATATTGATGGATAAAGGTAAAAAATAACTTATTAGACGAAATCGACGAAAAAAATGCCAAAAAGTCATATAAAAAGGATAATTTCCTTTTAAAGACATGAAATTAATGTTTATACTAAAAAACATTCTCGTTAAGTGAAAAGGTAAAAGCAAATATTTGATTAAAATCTTCTCCACTCAACAACTACTCATTTATTTTTTGAAATATATGCCATCATTTAAAAATCTAGAATCCAGAGATAAATGGCATTTAAAGAAGAAACTTCTAGTTTCAATATTCAAATTGTACGAAAGGTTCAAAGTCAATTGATCTTTCGCAGTTTTAAAAAATTCTGAGGTTTGAATGAAAACCAGAAAATCACCGTCCTTAAAAAAGCACTTCCTTCTATAAGACCAAAAAATTTCAGGAACATAGACTGACAGTGTCCAGTTCCGAAAAATTATTTTCAAAATTAGACCCGAATGAAAGTCATAAATATTTCCACAACGAACCGTATTTTATCTGAGTTTCTACTACAATATTTTCTCGACAGCTTCGCATTTCGAGCATGCTTCGAGAAGTTGCCAACTATTCTGGCAACAGTAAGCGGATTGTAGGGAAACACCACTTTAACCTGGGCTCTATTAATATTCCGGATACAATTCTCCTTTCTAATTTCCATAGACCTTCATAAAATATTCAACATGACGTGCAGGCTGGGGCAAGGAATTTTCACATCCTCAGAAAGCGGCAAAGTATCGGTAAAGTGAGATGCCGTAATACGCGTGACATGTTAATCGCTACAACGGAAAAAATAGTTAAGCAGCTGTCTGGGTCAAGGTAGTAACACGTAGCAAATAATGTCTGTATAAAGTTGGGAGATGGTTGACGGATGTAGACTGCGATAGACTTTTATCACGTTATGACGTACTATCGCGTGGTAAACTTATACCTCTTTACATTATCTGATTAATAGAGGGCGTATTTTAATGAATTGTCATTTTTTAAAATATCACTATATAACCTTTTGCCTTTTAGATCAACGTAACGACAAAATTAATTACCCATTTTTATGTGACATTTGTTGCATTTCTCGTCGATTTGGACTAATAAGTCACTTTTTACATTTTTTTGCGTAATTTTTAAAGCATTGTTCGCTGATTTTCATATCATTTTAACGACACTTGTTTCATATTCCTGTGACGCCTAACAACGCTATTGACGGTTTTACGGATTTCACGATAAGTAGACAGATTCTGGTAAAGAACAGTCCAAATCAATGGTTTGCAAACTGAGTTCGCTTGAACGAAAGAAAGAAGCCTCGAATACACCAGTAACTTATCCATCAGCTTGTTGTTCATCTGAACTGGTTTAGATCAATTTTTTCCTTTACTTTTAGTGCATTTTAAAAACATTTTAAGAGCATTTTATTGACCATTTTTTGCGATGTTATAGGTAATCAAAATCCACCCTCTAGTGATTAACAATTAGAACAAAACTAACCGCAATGCTACTCACAATTTCTTCTCACGCAATGTCTTTTAATGCAATTAACCTCATTCTTCGGCACTTGGTACCGGTTGAAGTCGGTCAGGGCACCATCTGATGTCTCTGCAGGGCCTATGATCAGGAGATTCCAGTCCACCTAGAGGCAGGGTTTTCGACACTAGCTACATAGATTGATTGCAGCCGCCTTGCTGTCTGGAGGAGAATTCTAGCGGCCGGCTGCTCTGATCGGTAGTTTTCTGTGGTTTCTATGATCAACAACAGAGAAATGACGGAACAGTACTACCCTAACAAACGAGCCACGCACCGCGCGCAATCTTACCTTCCTCTTCCTTGTCTTCTACTTATCTCTTACTAACACACACAATTACTTAGCTTGTTTCGACTGAGGCGGTGCCCCGCAGGAAGGAGATACCTGGTTGAGGAAAACCTCGCTAGTCCACGTGTAAGTCGGGGCGGATCTGTCCAGTCAGCGGGGGAATATCACCGCCACATCCCGCCATAAAAAGACATGCACAACGCTTACGGGACTAATGGCCTTAGCAGTTGACGCGCTAATCAACAATCAATACAAAACGTCAATGTTGCTAATTAAATGCCTTGGTTTTTGCTCTCACGTTCTCTTCGAAACAGTATCAATACAAAAAAAGGACTTCCAAATGACAATAGCAAAGCAGCTCCGCTTTTAATGGATTTAAATAGAAGTCATGATTGCTTCTTACTTGCATCATATCGCTTTACGATTCGCCGCGGTAAAAAAAAAGCCCCCTGCAGTCTCCAGTCCCCTCTCGCCCGTGCTCTGCCCTCGGGCGGGCTCCGCTTCTTCGGCCCTAATCCTCTGCCGTGACGTCAGAGCCCGCCCTCAATCTCCCTCAGCGGTAGCGCGCCCTCAGCCCTCAAGCCCTCCCCTCCCCTCCGCACCCCTCCCGCCGCGTCCGCCGGGGCTAAAGGACAGGCAGAGGAGAGAGAGCTGTCCCTTGCCTCTCAGAGTTTCCTCTTGCAAACGAGCTGGAGGCAGCCAGGGGGCTGATTGGGATTGCATTCATTGGACATTTTTCCTACCATTTTTAACTCGGTTGTTCACCGCAGAAATCGCGTGGAAATCCATGTGGATTAACAAAAAGAAGTAATCTTCCTCAATGGAAAGGTAGTTACAAAAAATATTCGTGTACTGTCGGGGGCAGGAATTTTGACAATAGCTTGTCAGGTAGGTCGAATTCAGTTGCTGTCTGGAGGAGAATTCTAGCGACCGGCTAGTCTCATCGGTAGTTTTACATGGTTTCCAGGAGAATGCCGGAGCAGTATCCAAACAAACGGGGCACGGACCGATCTTTCCCACCTCTTCCTGGTCATATCAACACCACTACTTCCACACAATTACACTGACATGCACATTATTGCCACACATGCCGGGAGACCGGTTGAGAGATTAGAGCTTGTTCCGGCAGGGGCGGTGCCGCGCTGGTGGGAGATACCTTGTTGGGGAATAACCCGTTGACCGACAGTAGGTCGGCCGGATCTCGCCATCCAGCAGAAGAAGATCACCGCCACCTCCGTATCAAAAATATGCACAACTCTCAACGAAACTTAATTGTTAACGCCCCCGGAATCACTAAAAATCAATCATTCATTAACAAAAAATAAAGATCACGCACGCATGTTTCGAGGCGTTAGCTTCAAGTCATCGTGGTACAGAGCATGTCTTGCATGGCTTTTAAGTCTAACCGGCGCCATATTGTGGCGGCTTAGGAAACTACGAAACCGCCGAGAACAAAATACAGCGCCAGTGTGAAAATTTAAAAGCCATTCTTTGTATCACGTTGCTTGGGGAGCAGTGACAATTATCTAAATACCTCGAAACGTGTATGCGTGATCTGTATTTAGTGTAAAAAACATTTTTTTATTGTGGAAGATAACTTCCTTTTACCTACCCGCCCACTTATCTTAGAAACGTCCTCTTCTGATAAGGATTACAAAAAATATTTCAAAGCAACTTGTTTACGAAAAGTCTTATACGTTTATTAAAGTATTGTATGTGTATTTGGCATTTTTGGTCTATTGCCCGACTTTGTCGGCTAGCTAACTGTGTCCCCTGCCTGGGCCTAGTTTAATTTCCACGTTTGGGAGTAAAAAAAACATATGACGAGCGAGACGAATTCTCTTCACCGTGTCTCGCAAACTTCTCCTACCAAATTTCGTTTTCGTCACACAGCTGTAGAAACCGAGACAATTTTTATTGATAAGCTGCATCTCTATTGTTGCCCCGATCGAGAATCAAACCCGGGATCGCACCACGGGAAGCTAGCACGCTAGTTATGCGCCACCCGAGTGACAATACTTTTACTGATACTTACCCAGTTCAAATACTTCTTCTTCTTCTTCTTCTTCTTCTTCTTCTTCTCCTTCTCCTTCTTCCTTCTTCCTTCTTCTTCTTCTTCTTCTTCTTCTTCTTCTTCTTCTTCTTCTACGTCCTCTTGATATTTGAGAACACTGGAGAGCAGAGCAGAGTGTATTTCGGCGTTAGGTACAATGAGGTACATTGTAGGTTCAGGTTTGCGAAATGAAGAAAATATGGAATTCAGAGATCTAGTGCAGTATAACTTACGTTAGAGCTAACTGAGAAAATTTGAACACTAGGAGAGTATCTTTGGGTTTAAGAAAATTATAATTGACGCTGTGTTTCGCTGTGGAGATTACCGCCGTGTGAAAGAGCAGCTCTCAATGTGATAAGACAGGTCGCGGGCAAGCTTCCACCGCTTTATAATAGAGAAGAAAAGTGTGAGAATTTCAGCTTCAATAAAACTCCTTTTCCGACCTAAATTATTGAACTACATATGTATTGGAAAAATATTTAAAAGAATCACCTGTTAAACCGTCACATCTGTTCAATAAAGGACGATTTTTGATGATACTCTTGACAAAATTCCCCTCTACAACCTCACAGAGCTCACGTAAACGTGATCTCACAGTGAAGCTACATTTAAACCCAGAAGCAAAACAAGGGACCATTCAGCATTCGCTCAATGGATCAAGCGAGACCGGACAAAAACACTGATGGAATTGGAGGTCATTCGCCCCGAAAGGGTCTTTCAAGGGGAACAGCCCTAGACTGTAGAACCAGAGAAGATATCCTTTAGCTCATGGCTAATGCACCCGTGAAACGATAATAATGATGATGAATACGACAGTGGACGAAGAAATGAGACAGTAAATTCTATTACATTAAGCCTGTCTTCGCGGCGCGTCGACAATAATTGTGCAGTTTCCACTACATTGAAGTCGCGGCCTGTTTCGCGTCCCAGTGTCGCCAAAGCTGCAGCAATTGCGTTAAACGCTGCATCCCCACTCTGTCACGGAAACATCGCCAGTTAACAGTTCAGCAAATGTACTGCAAGTTCGTTGGTTTATCGTGGATTTCGCGTGCGTGAAACTTGAACACTGAGCTTCGTCATAAACCTCCTTGCATAAAAATGTCTCTCCATATGTGTACTCAAAATTTCCATCACGCATGTTTGAAAGTTTATTTCATAAAAGCAAATTTCTAAAAGATGTGTTAAGCCAGATTATAACAGACAAATTAATATCGGATGTGAATTAGCGATCCCATACGTAAGTAATGGAAACTGCAGTCTAACGGTATTTCGTAAATCTTAGCCTCCAATGTAGACCTGTCGACACCCAATAGCACATTGAAGAAGATTGTAAAAAGGGTATCCTTTCTCCACTCATCCAAACATTGACCAATCAAATTACACTGCATTTCGCGGCATTCTGCAATGTCTGTGCTAAGACTTTGAATATATAAAAAAATTAAGATACACGAGGAGCGCCAGCAGATTTTTGTTACTAATGATGTAGATAAACACGTGATTCATCTCTACACATGTTCCTAGGAGTCCTGGTATCAGAAATGAAATTATTGATTGAAATTAACGAATGAAATTATTTTTATAACTGAGAGTCTGAGAACGAAAGCCAGGGAAGTGACATTTACGTAAAAAATGAGGCGGGTGCTAATTGTGATACTGTGACGTCATGAATACTCACAGCGACCACAGACACAGAGCTTTCATATAACAAATATATTTATTAACAAGAAAACAAAACAAATATATACACTTAATAATCTACTTACACCCTAGCTCTGATAGACCTACTATCCCCTGATCGCGGGAGCGATCCAAACCCGATTGAAGATGGTTTTGATTGTGGCATTCGCCACTCCTACGTTTGAAGCGCGCACAAAGCCTAGCTTCCGTGACCGGATGTCACGCTGGGACACAATGTCCGTTCTGGCGCACCAAAGGCTGGTTTGCCTCGATCGCAGGAGCGATCTTGTCCGATTGAGAATCCGCGTGAATCGTGGCACTCAACCACTCTTCACCTCGGAGCACGCACACAGCATCGCTCCCCCGTGACCGCAGTCACCCAAGGACCTAAAGTCCGCAGGCTTCGTCAACTAGTGACTCGAGCCTCGCGAGCCTGGCTCGCATATGCACCGTCGTGGCGCCAAGTTTGGTGCACACGCATGAGGTTCTCCCACTGTCTCCAGAACCCACCCACTGTCTCTGTACACTCTGTTATATAGGCGAGGCCCACGTGACCTACTACGTCACGCCACCGCCCCCGCTTGTTATAACAGCGAAGGGTTTCTATAAGCCGGAAGACGCCAAAGCCTTGTGTCTCCCGTTTCCGCGTTCATGCCTTTACGGAAAAAAACCTTCTTTCTGTGGCGAGGATAATCCTCTACCAAGCGTCCCCAAATAGATGCCACGAGGCACGCTGGCTAATACGTTACAATACATCATACTGGCATTTATTAGCGAACAAAATAGCCATTTCAGAGTTCAATGCTTTGATACACATACAATTTAAAAAACACAAAAATCAGCTATCCCACCGCTCAGTGCTTTAATACAAGTAAAATTTAACAATCACAAAAATCGGCCATCCTAAAGTACAGTGTTTTCTCAAACATCAGTGATATAACGTGCCATATCTTAAGCAACATGCAATCACAATTTTTGGTATTTCTAATGTTTGATATTTGTACATCGCTCCAAATTGTACAGTAGAATGAATGAATCGCATACATGAAATATAGGCTTTATTATACTTTTTTATAATCGATCTCGATTTTATTTATTTAGCTTATAGCTTAGGTAAAACTCACAAAGGGGAGATAAAGATGAAATTGTATGTATTCTTTAATAAAGTTTGTAGGTGTAATTGTTTATAAAGAAATCTGAGCTTTCTATTGTATTAATGTGGTGATTTTTGCTTTAAATGAACGGTTGTGGGTCGTTGATATGCTGTCATTGGCAATATAGAAAAAAAACACCAAATTTCTATAATATATGACAATTATTATAATGAATTCTTAACAGCCGCCATTTATTCTTACGTCATTTTCAAGACTAACTACAACACAACTTGTAGATGATCTTTATGATGGGATATCCCTGCATCAGAAGATTGTAGTTACCGAAACCAAGATATCAAGTTTTTAAGTTCGAAAAATGTTTCAATGCAAAACTTAGTGAGTGCAAACGCAATTTCCGGTAATGGTTTTACAAACATGTCCAATTGCAAAATATTTCAGAGATTATACAATAACTATACTTGGAATTAAGTTTTTAAGTTTTGGAAGAGAGCACAATATCAACAATTAAAGGATACTACAAGATACATGTACAGATCTTGTCAAATATAAAATTCAAATAACAAATAATTTAAATTTAATTCTCAGAAACATTGTCTTCACACTGATTAGTGATTATATTGTTCCCGAATTTGCTAACGTCTCAATTCATTAGCCTTGAAGAGTAAGAACCGAATTACACGAAACATTTTTTATTTTTTTTTAATTTTTAATTTTCCGTGTAGCGCTTTTCTGATGAAACGTTTTTAGTTCTTCCTTTTGTGATGTAATTGCCAGGGGTCAGTTAGTTCATTTTCAGATCTTAAATATAAACCAAATTTCTTCAGTTATATTGCAATTGATATTGATATTGCTCTAACAAGAACTGTTGAGTCTGTGAAATATTGCTTTGATAATTGGGAGAGCATTTGTAGCCACTGGACCAAGAAAGCCCTGCCCATCGCCTTCCTGTGTTCTCATCACAAGAGAATGTTCTTGTTCTGGCGAACGGCATTTATTCTCCTCACCGCTCGTAATTTTAGTTAGATTCGCACGTATGCTGATCGCGGGTAAAACGCTTTGGAAATTTGATGACAACTTGACGTAATAATAGAACCTTCAATCTAATTTTTGATGCAGCTAAAATGCCTGTTACTTCGCCTTTTTTTCACGAGCAGAACGAACCGCCACGAGACTGTTCAGAGCTTCTGATTTTGAAACAATGGGCCAGTGGTGTCTTATTGAAAACAAAAAGCGTTTGATTCCGGGAATTCGTCAATAATGCTTGATCTACCGACGCAAATTCCTGGAGCAGGTGTGATCTCACGGGCATCCTTTAAAGCAGTTCAAAGTCCCAATCAAAGAGTTTCATTCGAAATTAATTCCTCTCCTCCGGAAGTTAACCGGCGGATTTGGGAGAGATTTTTTAAATCTCCAGTACGCTACGTTTGATCTGTGTATTCTTCGCTGTTAATTAACGCCAAAGAATTGTTATAAATTATTAAATTCACAGTACGGCGACAAATTTGTAATAATTTGGCCAAATACAACCAGACAGGTCCAAAATTCCATACTTTGTGATATTAGGGTGTTTTAGCATCACGCGTAAGGTAGCGGCGTTATGCACTAACAGTAACGTGACGGACCTTGAAGTCATAACGTCTTACCTCAGGCCTAAGGTACGACCTTCATAAATAGTGCACGCCTGTAAGAGCCTCCACGGTCACCTTACAAGCGGCAAAATGGCCGCCCAAAAACAGGAAAAGTTGAATTTTTCCAACTCTGGTAAACCGATTCTCGTATGTGAGGCAGTTACAATTATTCCTTACCAACTCCAGAACGCTGGCAAGAATTAACGGGATATGTTGGAGAGGTGATAGGAAAGAAATTCGCGAAAAAGGAGATCAAATCATATCTTCGGGATAGGTTATGTCTTACGCTCATAACGAACGCTGTTTTAACGTAATTCCTATAATTTCAAGAAAAGCAGATTCAAAATTCCAGACTGCATACTCATCACGGAGCGTCACAAAAACTAAAAACTTCATGCACAATGTATATTTGTTGTTCTGTTGACTCGTAACGTGTTTTAAAAATTTCACACCACTAGCCTACACTCTTTGATATATTATGCAATTTCTCTGTTTAACGCTTGAAACGCTTCCTTTGTTATAATGCATAACGCAATGTCGCAATTGCTAAAACTCTTCTGATAGTTGTTGATTACAATCGTATAAAGGCGTTAGTCACGTGATCAATAGTGTTTAAGGATATCTCCTTACGCCTGGCGCAAAACTCCCTATTTCGCCAAGTTATTCCCTACAACTGGCGCTATCTGCAGGTGCATTCCCTTTCGGCATTGAAACACATACAACGGAGAAAAATCATAAATTCATTACTAGTGGACGAATTTTGATGACCTTATACATGGTCCAAAATGATCAATTAAATGCTCTTAAAATATTTTAAAAACGCCCTAAAAGAAAGGAAAAATGACGTACAACATTTGATAGAAACCAGTCCATATGACTCAAGCTGTTGGATATGTTACTGATGTAATCAAGGCTTCTTCCTTTCATTCGAGTGAATTCAGTGTGCTAAATTTTGGTTTGAACTGTTCTTTTCAAGGAAATTTCTGTTTTTAGATATCCCAAAATTGGCCGAACGCTGATAGGTGTCACAGCAACATTAGGTTACGTAAAGCGGATGACATTGCAATTTTTGAGCGAAGAAATCCAATAGGCTACTCAGTAATAAAGGCTTCTTCCTTGCAATCGCGTGAATTCAGTATGCTAACTTTCGGTTTGCACTATTCTTTACAAGGAAATTTCAGTTTTAGTTATCCCCAAAACGGCCGAATCGACAATGACGCTGTTAGGCCTGACAGGAACATTCGGTTACGTACAACTGCTGACATTGCAAGTTTTTGAGCGAAGAAATTTAATAGGCTACTCAAGAAATCTGTGAGGAACTTAAAACCGATACTAAAATCGATGCAATCAGCGAGAAATGCCTTAAAAGACACGGAAAAATGTAATAAATGACTCATAGTTTAAATGAAGAAAAATGCAAAAAATGTCAAACAAATAGGTAATTTCCTTGTGCCGTAACATAAAATTAATGACTACAGTAAAAGGCAATGTATTAACTAAAGAGAAAATGACATATTATTAAAATACCCTCCCTGTTCATCACTATGCACGACCTACCAATGAAGTTTTCGGTGCCTCCTTAAAAATCTCGAATTTGGACTAGTTTGGTTCTTGTAAGAAACCCTTCAATTTATTCAAGAATCCGGCATTGATCTCGTATACCCAATTGGTGCTTTCCTGGTAGTGGCATGGCATTGGTATGCGGCTGTTGAACACGGTGTTTATGACCGAAAATTCAGAACGTATAGTTGATGTGATCTCCATTCTTTTCCTCTATATACTGCTCTACAATGAGGAAAAGTAAAAATAATTATTGGTTGAGCAGTCGTCCTTGAATGCGGAAACCCGCGATGCCTGAGCGGAGCGATTTTCAACCTTTTCTTATACCAGCTGAGATGGCTCAAGGCAACAACTGGTGTCACTGTAGTGCCTCTGCCCGGGAGGTGCGAGGTTCGAGCCTCGACAGTTGCAAGATTTTAGAGACTATCTCGAAGCTGTCGGCTAGGTCGAATGCAGTCGCTGTCAGGAGGAGAAATCTAGCGGTCGACTCTTCTGATCGTTGGTTTTCCGTGGTTTCTCCATATTAGTCAGGATTAGTTAGGATTTTCCACATTAGTTAGTCAGCTGTGTTGAATTCAATCGCACTCTGGAGGAGAATACTAGCGGCAAGTTGCTCTGATGGGTCGTTTTGCGTGGTTTCTCCGATCAACACCGGGCGAATGCCGGAGCAGTACCCTAACAAGCGGGCTACGGACCGCGCGGGATCATACATTCTCCGTCCCTGTGCCTCACTTACACACACACACTTACATTCGCTACCATATATGCCGGGAGACCTGGTCAGCAGCTAGAGCGGTGGGAGGTGGCTGGTGGGAGATACCTGGTTAGGGAAAACCCCGCTAGACGACGGTAGGTCGGTGCCGGATCTCGTCATCCACCGACACCTCCCAAGATTCTAGCATGCACTACACTTACGGAACTAATGACCTTAGCAGTTGACGCTCCAGGAATCATTAATCAATCAACCAATAGATTAGGCGCCGGTTTATCAGGTAGTATTGACCCTCAATCGACTGCTGAATCATCATTGACATATCCTTTCGAAATTTCATCGACTCTTAAGGGCTCAACATCGTTAGGAGGAGCTGCGGATTCAGGGGGGCATGGGGGACATGGGCGTACCCCAAAAGACCTAGAGTTTTCTTTTGTTACCTTCCTTTATTTGGCGATATTCATTTAAATATTTATTTGTTAGAATTATGCAATTATTAAAAAAAAAGAATATTGTGATGTATTATGTACAGTACAAAATTAATATGTAATATATAGGAATGGAAGTGGTAAGTTTAGATCACTATAGAAAGAAACTTTTTCGTTTTTACATTTTATACTTTTTTATTAAAAAGAAAAACTCTGTAATTTGTCCTATAATAACCTAAGCTCAAGAACTATCACTCAAGAAGACACGAAAAAGCTAACGAATATATAATACAATACCCAAAGTTAATTATTTAACACAAATCTGTGCTGGCCCCTCCAACACGATGGGCAGCATCCGCCCCTGGCTGGGCGCCGCCGCCCACGCAGCTGCCCCGGGGCGCCGCCGTCTCCCCTCCTCCGTCTCCGCCTCCGTTGCCACCGGGCGTAGCACAGCAGTGGCCGATCAATCCGGTTGCCTCGGCGACGCCTGTGCCGCCGCCGCCGCCGTCGCCGCCGCCGCCGTCGCCGCCGCCGCCTGCAGTGCGGCGCGCTGGCTCGTCCACGGCGGCGCCCCGGCTGGTCGCTGCCCCGCTGCAGCAGACGCCCCGCAGACGGAGACGGCCGACGCCCGCGCCACGCCCCCGAAATTCGCTACGCACTCGCTAGGTATTCAGGAATAATCTAATGAAGATAATACCACTGAACTCCATAAAACAATTTTCGAAAATATAGAGCTATAATATTAATAAAAATATTCGAAAATATAGTTCGATATATAGTGCAAAAGTATTCTAATCCAATGCGGCGCTCCGGCTGGTCGCTGCCTCGCTGCAGCAGACGGAGCCGCCCCGGCGCCCGCGCCACGCCCCCGAAATTCGCTACGCACTCCCCGGGTAATCAGGAATAGGCCTCTCATGAACATAATGCCACTGAACTTCGTAAAAAATATTCGAATATATAGGGCTATAATATTAATGAAAATATTCGAAAATATAGTTCGAAATATATTGCAACTTCCAATTCTTACGAATCCTCAGTAAAACTTCCAATCCTAACGAATGCTGGTAGCAGTGAACTTCCCATGAAGTACTTCGTAAAACGTATTCGAAAATAATAAAAATAATGCAACTTTCAATCCTAACGAATCCTCTATAATACTTCCAATTCTAACGAATCCTGGTAGCAGTAAACATCCCATGAATATAACGCGGCCGAACTTCATATAACATATTCAAAATAAACAAATATAGTGCAACTTCCAATTCTAACGAATCCTAAGTAATACTTCCAATCCTAACGAATCCGTGGATCACACATTCCCACATTATGAATTATCACCATTGTGCTGCGATAAAAAATCTTCGAAGAGTCGAAACCCTTAATTTCTCGTTATTTGAATTCTAAAGGAACTTCCAATCCTAACAAATCCTGCAACAGTAAAAGTATTCTAATCCAATGCGGCGCTCCGGCTGGTCGCTGCCCCGCTGCAGCAGAGGGACCCGCGCCACGCCCGCGCCACGCCCCCCAAATTTGCTACGCACTCGCTGGGTATTCAGCAAAACGCCAGGAAGAACAAAATGAATAAATGTAATAAATGATTTGAAAATTTAAAAAATCAGCTTCTCATCCTAAAGAATGTTGAATAATCCTTCCAATCCTAACGAATCTGGGTAGCAGTAAGCCTCCCATTAAGATAATGGCATTAAATTTCATAAAAATATTCGAAATAAAAAAAGTCCAATTTCAGTCCTAACGAATCTTAAATTATCTTTCATATCCTAAGGAATCCTAGAAAGAGTAGGTATCCAATGAAGATAATGCGAACAAACTTCATAAAAATATTCGGAAACAAAAATAATGGTTCAATTTCCAATTGTAACGAATCCTAAAGAACTTCCAATCCTGACGATTCCTTATGTCTCACGTTCTCCTATTGCCAGCAAATATCTCGTATTGTATTACGATGAGAAACATTCCAGTTCTCTAATTCTTTAAATTGTCATAATTCGATTGACGAAGGATGTTTCCAATCCTAACGAATCCTCCAATACCAGAATAATTATATTCCTGTGCGGCGTGCTGGCTTGTCCACGGCCACCCACCCGGCTGGTTGTTGCACCGCAGGAGCAGACAGTGCCTTCCCAGTGGCAGGAGTTTCGACACCAGCTAGGAAGTTAGATGGCGTTTAGCCGCTGTCTCTTGGAGAATTACTTGTATAGTGGCTGGCTGCACTGATTAATATTTATCAGTGGTTTCTTCGACCAATATCAGGCGAACGCCCATACAGTACTCTAGCAAACGGGCAATGGACCGCACACTTTCTCCCGATCTCTCCTTTCTCTTCCTTCTCTTATCTTCACTCCTTACCTACACACACACACATACTGACATTCAATACTCGGAGATCAGTCGAGGGCCTCAGAGCATATTCCGGCTGGCTTGATGCCCCGCTAGTGGAAGATACTTGGATGGGGAAACCACCAAACCGACGTGTAAGTCGATGCCGGATTTCACATCCCATAGACGAGAAACACCCCATCTTCAAAACATGCACTACACTAACGGGAATAACAACCATACACGAAATAACGAATCAATTAAGTAAACAAATGACAAAAATGATATATTTCCATTTAAAAACAGAATGATGAAATATCTCCGGAGATAATGACACTGCAAAAAATATCTCTTCAGCTTTCTCCTTCCCCCATAATTCAGTATTGTTGGGAATATCTGCACTTTGATATTGCGAACCGTTTGGAAGTTACAGGGGTGGTCCAGGGGTAGTGTGTGCTCTGGTGTATGGTGGTGACGTTTCTCTCCAAATTAACTCGAGAAATATACACACAGAATGTGATACAACATACTACCAGTTAGATTTCACAGAATTATAAAATTATAATAAGTTTCCCCACTATCGATAAAGGGAACATTTATCATTCATCAAACATGGTGTGTTTCATTTTCAGTTTTACACTTGCGAGACCAAGCTCTCTTCGCAACGCGGTCGGCCAACCGAATTCATTTTCGTAAACAAACAAAGCGTTACAAATCACTTCCAACAGTATACATTTTGTTTCCATTGAATATGCAGAAAAGATGACGGCTTTCACCAGAAAACAGAATTAATTTCCTTGTGGTTGTACTTTGGAAGCGCTTTGTTTTGTGAAAACAGTTGACGACCGTGTGCGGCGGGCTATCGGAAGTCTTTTGTTACCCACTGCAGTGCTTTCCCTTTGTAATTTTCCCTCCACCTTTTTTAGAATAAGAGCTAAAGGAGTAACGTGTTCTACAGTACTTTAGGAACACTTCGGAGAAAGGAATATTTTATTCAAAATATATTTCAAACAAAACGGTATAAATTGTGTCAAATATTTTCAGTGAAAACGAAAATACGAATAATAAAACTAAGTTAGATCTTATATCTAGTAAGTAGCGTTCTGTTTTAAACGTTTTACTTACGAGAAAGTGTTCTGTTTTGTAATCGCACAACTTGGAATGAAAGTTCTTGTGTACTCATTCAGTTATCAAAGTTATGCAAAGTAATTAAAATGAATATTCTCTACACCGTCCGAAGGAATAAACTTTTAAAACAGTACTCTGGATTTGTTTATTGAAGAAAATGCCCAACTAACATATTGCTGCAACCAACATTTAGAAAACTGAATGTGTTTTTAGAATTTTTACAGAACTTTTAAAAGGTTTCTTTTAACAAACCCTTTTATTAAGATCTTAATTTAAATCTTACGTTCTTTGCACATTCATCTCAATTCTTAAATGTGTTCAAGAGTTGTTGTTTTCTATCAAACTTCGTTCCGTTTCATCTCTCAGGAAAGATATTTCTTCTGAATATCAAATCCTAGGGATTGTTACTGCTTTTCCAGTCTTGTGATGGCACTGTGTAAAAAGTGAGTTGAACTTAATGATTCGGCAGTTGATTCGCTTTGAAACATTGCAGTTGATATGCAACACATTTGGCGTGAGACTGAACTGGCGTGTTTTCGTGGTGTGAACGTGTTCTCGTGAGACTGAAGTGGCTTATGTCACTTCAATGCTTTTGACTGGGAGGTCTCAGAGCTTGAGTGCCGATGGTGACAGGAATTTTGACACTTGACCAAGCTATTTACCTAGCTCGTCTTCAGTCGCTTTTTGGAGGAGCATATCTAGTGGTTGGCGTCTCTGATCGATATTTTTTCATTTTTCCTCCAATCAACGCCATGCGAATGTCAAAACTGTACCCTAACCAACGGACCACGGACTGCGCGACTGCTAGATTGCTAGGTCGCTAGAATGCTAGGCCGCTAGGTCGCTAGATTGCTAGGTCGAGTTCTGTCGCGGTATGAAGCGGTGACGGGGTGCTGCGATGGGTAGTTTTTCATTCTCCTGTCAATACCAGGCGAATGCCCAAGCAGACCTCTAACAAACGAGCCACGGACTGCGCGCGATATTTCCTTCCCCTTCCTTGTCCTATTCTTACCTCTTACTTACACACACTTACACTAACATGCGCGCAGCTATGGTGTAACGGTTAGCGTGTGGGACTGTTTCTATTGTTTGTAAGCAATTGTACTGTGAGCTGAATAAAACTTGTTGATGTTTTAACATTGTGTTTTTCCTTTAATACGTTAGAGAAACTTGGTTGGGAAAAACCTCACGAGCCAACTTGTAGGTCGGCACGCTTAGAAATGGCTCAGGTCTAATTTTAATTGAACTGTCAGAATTTTTGAAAGTTGCTGAAATAAGAAATAATGCGAGAAAGTAGGTGCTCTTGTACCGCCACTAGTTCGTTAGAAAGACTCGCCAATACGAGTTTCTATTAACAAATCATCTATTCCCACAGCATGGTTACAATACTTTCTCTTTACAACTTACGTATAAAGTGAAGGAAGTAAAAACAAAACCTGCAGCAGCAATACTGTAAATTAGGAGGCTTTAGAAAGCATGGCAGAAGACAATATGTTTCTTGGCCGAATCTAAGACTACAATTTTACGACGACTTTACAAGACAGAAGCGAAGAGTGACTTAACATTTCTTATGACTTTCAGCATCAATACGCTGTAATGGCGCTGTATTTAAGACATAATGGCTGTTGGCAGGTCCCCAATGTGATTCAACTTACATCGGCCAAAAGCCAAAAAAAGTTGTAGGCCTCAAACCTTCTGTCTGATGTGCAGAAGACTCTGCAAGCTATAAATTCACTTCAAAAGAATATTTCGACGTGTTTTGTCCAGAGATGATCTGTCAATTCAGGATTGTATAGAAGCCACTAATTTCTACTTTATCTGAGTTGAATTTAAATCAATTCTTTGTAATAAATTGCAGATTGTATTTTGTTGCAATGGACATTCTTAATATGTTGATATTAACCCAACATTGTATTTTCCATTTACCAAAGACAACTTCAAGAAGCTACGTGAATGGTACTTGGCATGTGAGGTCTTGTAGACCAAGAGATCCTACCGGAATTTGTAGCTCAGGGCATCAACTGAGGTCGCTGCAGTGCCTCTGACCGGGAGGTCCTAGGGTTACACTCCCCACGGTGGCAGCATTTTCCACACTACCTACACAGCTAGGTTACGAGCGACGTTACTGGGAGAGGTGGCTCAGGGCATCGACCGATGTCACTGCAGTGCATCTGCCCGGTAGGTCCTAGGCGTCGAGTCCCCACAGTAGCAGGATTTTCGACACTGGCTTGTCATCTAGGTCGAGTTCTATGGCTGCCTGCAAGAGAAATCTAGCGGCCACCTGCTCTGATCAGTAGGTCTTACAAATGGCGGACCAGTAACCTAACAAACGAGCCAGAGACCGCGCACGATCTTTCTTTTCTCTTCTTTGTCCTATCCTCACCCCTTACTTACACACTTACACTAACACGCGGCGATGGTGTAACGGTTAGCGTACCGGACTGTTGTACCCAAGTTGGCGGGTTCAATCCCGTTCGAAGCCGTGGTCAGAGGGACTGCAGTGACATCAGTTGATGCCCTGAGCCACCTCTCCCAGTAACATCTCTCGTAAGCTAGCTGTGTAGGTAGTGTGGAAAACGCTGCCACCGTGGGGAGTGTAACCCTAGGACCTCCTGGGTCAGAGGCACTGCAGTGACATCAGTTGATGCCCTGAGCCACCTCTCCCAGTAACTTCTCTCGTAAGCTAGCTGTGTAGGTAGTGTAGAAAATCCAGCCACCGTGGGGAGTGGACCCGTAGGACCTCCCAGGCAGAGGTACTTCAGTGAGACATCAGTTGACGCCCTGAACCATCTCTCGTCCGAAAGGCGGAGGAGTATTGCGAGGGGGAAGTTAACAAGGCGGCACCACGTGGCTTCTGTTGCGGGAGGACAGGAGCGTCTTCTCCCTACGTCGCGTCCTCATTAGGGCTACTGCCCGTCCTCGCGCCCTCAGGGCTTGCCCCCACCCCCACCACTGTTTACGAAACTTTCTGCGAGGACGCGTCCTCCTCTTCCTGCTGCTTTTGAATGCTTTCTGCCAACAGCGGCGTTGCCCCGCTGTTGGGAGATACCTGGTTGGGGAAAATCCCTTGACCTGCCGGCGCCAGATCTCACTATGTAACTGCAGAAGATCACACCAAACCTTTGAGAAAAACGCATGCACTACACTTACGGGACTAATGATCTCGGCCGTTGACGTGCCAGGAATCACTAATCAAACAATCAAGCATCTCCTTCACACATACTACAAATCCTCTCTTTGTTCTCTCTCCTAAATCATCGCTTTTCTCGTCCTCACATCCTGACCTCTTCTTCTCCTTCATCTGCATCATCAAGATGCTGCCTTGGGGGACTCCGCACGGCAATGAATGCTGATTTGCTTGACTTTCGATGGCTTCCGAGCCGCGTCGGCGCAACTCTCGTACCCCAGGTGCGCGCCCGCGCCCGGTCCATCGTGGGCTTTTGAATATTTATTCGGCGAGGGATTGAGGTGAGGGCGGTGGAAAATGAAGGACAAGAGGCCAGGATGTGGAGACGAGAAAGATGATTTAGGAAGAAGGAGAGGATTTGGCGTGTGTGTGAAGGAGGTACATGATTGATTGATTAGTGATTCCGGACACGTCAAAGGCTGAGATCATTAGTCCCGTAAGTGTAGTACATGCGTTTTTCTCAAACGTTTGGTGTAATCTTCTCTAGTTAGATGGTGAGATCTGGCGCCGGAGGTTCAAGGGGTTTTCCCCATCCAGACATCTCCCAACAGCGGGCAACGCCACTGTTGGGACAAGCTCTAAGCTCTCGATTGTTCACCCGAGAAGTGTGACGGTGTAGTTTGTATGTGTGTAAGTGTGTGGAAGTAGGTGTGAGTATAGGACAAGGAAGAGGAAGGAAATATCGCGCGCGGTCCGTGGCCCGTTTGTTACGGTACTGCTCTAGCATTTGGCTTGTATTGATCAGAGAAATCACGGAAAACTACCGATGAGAGTAGCCGGCCGCTAGAATTCTCCTCCACACAGAGACTGAAGCTGTGTAGCCAGCTGTGTAGCTAGAGTCGAAAATCCTGCCACCGTCGGGACTGGAACCCTAAGACCTCCCCGTCAGAGGCACTGCAGTGACATCGGTTGATGCCCTGAGCCAACTCTCCCAGTAAATGCGCTCGTAACCTACCTGTGTGGGTAGTGTGGAAAATGCTGCCACCGTGGGGAGTGTAACCCTAGGACCTCCCGGTCATAGGCACTGCGGTGACATCAGTTGACGCCCTGAG
>BOPP01000167.1:1800112-1832601 GCA_017312745.1 Gryllus bimaculatus
GTCCCGCCCCGCCTCCGCGACGCGCCCCGTGCCTTGGCGCGCCGCCCACGCCCCCACCTCAGGGATCCCCCGAGGGAGAAGAGGAACCTTCGGGAATATGCATGCGCTGGGCCACACCGCGTGAGAGAGGAGGAGCCAAGTCTGATTCGGATGACGGCGGACGCGAATTTGAGGTTAGGGTTTTAGTTTTCATTTCTTGCTCCTCCTCCTCCTCGTCCGTTGGGATTATCATCTGAAGGAAATTAATAGCAATTGATGTGATGATGTCTCTACAATTCTGTGATGTGCGTGAGAGGAGAAGAAGTCTTTTTCGGATATCGGCCAACGATAATTTTTAGATTTTAATTTCTTCCTCCTCCTCGTCCGTTGGGATTATCATCTGAAGGAAATTCATAGCAATTGATGTGATGATGTCTCTAAAACTCTTTGATGTGCGTGAGAGGAGAAGAAGTCTTTTTCGGATATCGGCCAACGATAATTTTTAGGTTAGGATTTTAGTTTTGATTTCTTGCTCCTCCTCCTCGTCCGTTGGGATTATCATCTGAAGGAAATTAATAGCAATTGATGTGATGATGTCTCTAAAATTCTGTGATGTGCGTGAGAGGAACACTGCGTGTGAGAGAAGAAGTCTTTTTCGGATATCGGCGATCGGCAGTTTTTTGGTTTCAATTTTAGTTTTAATTTCTTCCTCCTCTTCCTCGTCCTTTGGGATTATCATTTGAAGGAAATTAATAGCAATCGATGTGGTAATGATGATGAAAATTCTATGATGTTGCTTTTAAATTTCATGTTTGAATACGGTCTTCTTACTTGTATCTTAGCTAACATTAAGCATAACGCTTTAGACTAATATAAAAAATGAAACTTAATATTTAAGTTTGGAATTTATTCTGGATATTTCTCTGGAATTCTTTGAATGATTGGTTCTCTCATTTGTATGTTAGGTTTCGGGCATAATTTATGAAACATGCGAAGAAAATATGAAACTTAAACGACTACAGGTAGTCGTTTGTGGCTTCCATCTAGCAGACAACTGATGATGATGGCTAAGACATCGAAAGCTGCTATTGCATTAAAAAATATTGTTGGCAATGACATCTTTAATTATCTTAATTTCTAAGTTTGAAATTATATCTTAGATTTCATTTTCTCGTCAAAAAGCACGTTACTTTTAATTTCCTTTTAATATTATGGTTATTTGTTGAGGTTGCAGATCTGACGTATTTTTGCTCGTTTCTTTCTCATCAAATAGGTAAGATGAAAGCGTGGGGGAGCGCATGGGGGATTCTCAGACGGAGTAGAAGAGCCTTCGGGAATATGCATGGGCTGGGTCACACCGCCTGTGAGGAGAATATAAGTCTTTTTCGGATATCGGCCAACGGTGAATTTTAGGTTTGGAGTTCAGTTTTTAAATCTCCCTTCTTCACAGTTGGGTTGAACATTACATGATGATAATTCTCTGAAATTATTGCAATAAATTTTCCTAAGGTCCCCTGATATGTATCTCAAGTGTGTGTCAGGCATAACGTTTTAAACATATGTCAAAAAAAATGAAACTTAATTTTAATGATTGAGGTTTCGCCTTAGATTATATTTTCTCGTTTTTAATGCATGTTAAACATAATATAAAATACTTTGTTACATGATGGTCATTTATTCAGGTTGTAGATGTGACGTATTAAGGCGAAGACAGTTTGTTTGTGAAGAAAATGTGGGAGTGATCATGAATTTCCCGAGGGAGGAGAACCTTTGGAAAAATGCACGTGCTGGAATTTTAGAGGAAAGTGAATTATATGTTAAAATGTTTAGTTTTATTCTTGCTTCACACGATCGTTGTTTTTAATTCAGTATTGTATATGCATTTCTCTACAGAATTTCTCTACTTTTCACCTCTGCTAAAATTAGCACAAAGTGTACACCCCTAACCCACCCCCAGCCCTGCCCACCCCACTAACCTTCGCTCGCCCGACCGTCTCTCAAGCATCCACCAGCACCCCCCCATTTTACGACCCTTCACCCGCACCCCACCCCTCTTCCCGCCCCCTCCCGCTGCCGACCGGCTGTGCTCTTAAACAAGACACACGCTCAAAAATTCGCAGAACTTTGTTTTCGGCCCAGAAGCTGCAAGGTATGTACGATCCAGTTTGCTTACGCATCTTGTATACAATAACCAACCTGTTAATATTTCACATTGTATATTTGTATTGTTTTTAGCTCTGAGGATGATCGCTACGCGATCGAAATAATCATTAGTGGAATTAAAATATTGATACCTGACAATATCTCTATTTATTTATCAAAATAAAAAAAGGTATCTACTTCACCAACAATCCAATTAATTAAAGAATTTCTCTACTTAAGCTAGCGGGGGAAAATCTGAAATTCCTTTGTGAAGGAAGAGAACTTGATATTTTAGGTTAGGTTAGTTTTAGTTTTAGAATTTTAGGTTTTTGATTCTTCAATTTTCTACACCAGAATTATATTTTTCTTTAGGAATTTTCTCTTGATTTTGTCGTGTAGATTATTTTACGGACCCCCCATTTCTATAAAATTCTCTTATACTTAAAAATTCTTAAATATTATTAAAAATATTTCAAGTTCGTCAGGGTGTCATATGTTCTTAGATGAATATCAGAAATCTTATTTATCTTAATTTCTAGATTTGAAAAGTATTATATTTTCTTTTCGCAACTCTGAAACGTGTTAATAATTTCTCCAGAATCATTTTTACTCATTTCCATACTTTTTCCTATCCTTACGCGCACACACACACACACACACACACACACACACACACACACACACACACTAACACGCAATGCACGAGCACACATGTCGGTAGACCGGTCGGCAGCATACAGCTTGTCCCAGCTGGGACGGTTCCCCGCTGGTGGGCGATACCTGGTTGAGGAAAAACCCCGCTAGCCGATGGTAGATTGGCGCTGGATCTCACCATCCAGCGAGGGGAAGATCGTCGCCACCTCCCGATCTTTCCTTCCCATTCCTTTTCTTATACTTACACCTTATATGCACACTAACATGCACTACAACAACACTCATGCCGGGAGACCGGTCGGGAGCTTAGAACTTGTCCCGGTTGGGGCGGTGCCCCACTGGTGGGAGATACCTGGTAAGGAAAACCTCGCTAGCCTATGCGCTGGATCTCACCATTTAGCAGAAAAAAATCGCCGCCAGCTCCAGATGAAGAAAACGAGCACTACACGTACGGGACTAATTACCTAAAAGTTGACGTTCTTGAAACCACTAATCAACCAATGAAGCCGGATCTCGCCATCCAGCTGGGGGGAAGGTCAACGCAACATCGCGCGAAAATTGTACTTAAGCAGCTAATGACCATAGCAGTCGATGCGCTCGGAGCACTAAACAAGTCAACCAATAAATTCAACCAATCACTGCTTCGCTCCAGCCGGACTCGCCACTGAAAGGGCATTAAAATCGTAACCTTTCCTTATCTTTGACGTGGTTGGGAAAATTATATTATGGTCGTGAAAGGGTTCTCAGTTTCGCTTTGACAATCCTATTGTGGTTCGACTTCATCTGGATTAAAAACACGGAACGGTGTCTACGGAAGGAACTTACAAAAAGCAAACACGAAACGGGGGGGGGGGAGAAAGCTCGAAATATGTCACACAAACTCTCAAACACGCACTTTGAAAGTCACGACATTGAATGCGTAATCCAATTCATTACGACCTCGTGCAAGTGAAAAAAGTAATTAAAAAAGCATGCTTTTCTACTACTACAATAACAATGACGTGTGCTAACAATGGCGGTAGCGCTCGATTCGAGAAGGTATCCCGTACGAGAGAAAAACGAGCATTTGCACTTGAATAGTTAAATTGAATGGTAGAAAACTCTGTGAAGTTTGTCGACAACTGCGCTGATTATAGTGGCAATTCGTGTTATTGTAGTAGAATTATAGTTGGGAATAAATCAGTACACACTTCTGTCTCACTAATTCCGTTTTATCCGACTCTTGTCACGCAGTCACGCATGATTTAATCTCACAATTCCAGACGTGGGCTTATGAATAGAAGTCGGATGTTAATGGACTAAGAACTTTAGACTAGTAGAAATACATTATCATGCCTTACAAATTTTTAAAAAATGCAATAAATTAAAATAAAAACACAAAATGAGAGGAAAAATAATAATATTTTTATTTCAATTTTATCAAAAAGTAGCAGATCATTTGTGTATAAAACAATATAACATGAGGGAAAGTCAATTACTAGCCTTGTTGGTCAATAGACAAATACGGAATATTATAATTTACAAGCCTAAAATAATGACAATAGTAAATGTTCAATTAAAAAAATTCATTATTCGTGCAGATGGTAAAAGCCTTTAAATATGTTCACTGAAATAAAAGAGGCATTTTCTTAAGCATTCAAATATATATTTATGAGTCCCAGCCAGTGAAACGTGTTTGGAATGAAAGAAATTTTACGAGAGCTCAGATTTTAGGGAATTCTTTGTTTGATATGCCACATTCGTCGGTGAATTTTAAGAATATTGTTTTCTTGACGATGTGTTGTCGGCAGTATTGCTAATACAAGAATAAAAGGTGTTTTGGCCAACATAATATAATAGCATCTATCGATGTCTTAGTCATCATCATCAGTTACCTGGTACAAAACATAATTAAAACATTCACTAATGAAATAATAAATAGATAATTGAAAGTTTACAAAGTATTATCAAACAATGGAAATAAACCTGTATAACAAATGAATGAAAGAAAACGTGATATATCATTATAATACACTATAGACAACTAATTTACCAAACTATTTGCTGGTGTTCTGTGTTAATTTTCGATGTTTCTCAAACGACAAGATGACACTTTACAGTGTCCCAGCAAGCTTAAATGTTGCAAATTTACATTTTCATCTTTGACGTTTAAGGCAATTTTATTGAAGTATGGTACACACATTCTTACCAATCGGAAATTAGAAACTAAAAACAAAAGAAAACAACCAAAAAAAATCGAAATAGAAGAAAACAAAAGAAATATTCACACAAAATAAATAAAATTATTAAATTGGGGAATAGAAAATCAGGAATTATTTCGAAAAACAAACGAAAATTCTCGTGAACTGCTCTGGAAGCACTTCTGCCAAATAGCTACCAGAAGCTTTCACACAGGTAAAACCATTCGTTTTGCGCAATGATCTCATTGCAGAAGGGTTTGTGTAAATATACTTTCTCACTTCCAAAGACGTTGCTGCTGCTGTGAAATTATCATACATTTACATTTTACATCCAACAAACTCGGAACGTGAGAATTATACATTTTGCATGTGTATGTACGTGTACTGGTGAAATTTTCTTGAATATTATTGAAAATACTAGAAGATAATTTCAATACTATATATCCCAGTTAAATTTTGATTAGCTAGTTTAAAATTCAGTGTACCCCAAGTTTTTCAAGTTTTTAATTAAACCAGTTTAAATTTATTTGTGTTAAATAAGGAATACATGTAAATGTGTATATATATAGTTATAAAAGTATTTTTATCTTCTTGCTATTTTTTTGTTTTCTTATTCAGTGATTATTCATACACACTTCTCATATGATTCGTGTAAAAACGTGGTACTGCACCAGTTATCACTTAAATAAACTGCATTTTATTTCATTTGTATGAAGCAAAATTAATTTTCGATATTCAAGAAAAAACTCTTTCTGATATTTCATTCATTTCGTTTCAGCCATAGTTTATGACAATGTGACAATCTACATTCTTTCAACAAATTGGCCACGGGCCGCGCGCAATCTTTCCTTCATCGTCCTCGTTTCCTCCTCTCCCCTTCCACACTCATACTCGTACGCACACACGTACGCACACACGTGTACACACACACGTGTGTGTGTGTGTATTCTTAAATGCCCTTGGTACCCTAACAAAAGAGCCACGAATCGTGGCGATATTACCTTCCTTTTCCTTGTTCTATCCTCACCCCATACACACACTCACACCAACATTCTCAACAGTACCACACATGCCGGGAGACCGGTCGGGAGCTTAGAGCTTGTCCCGCCTGGGGCGGTGCCTGCTGATGGAAGATACCTAGTTGGGGAAAACCCCGCAAGTAAACGCTAGGTCGGCGTCGTATCTGGCCATTCAGCGGGGCTAAATCGCCCCCAACTCCGGAGGGGAAGACATGCACTACACTTGCGGGACTAATGACATACTGGCCAAATTTCACTTTCCACTGAACACCAGCACTTCCCGGGATTATCATATACTACGCTTACCGTACTAATGATAGTAGCTGATGGCGTGCTTGGAAACTGTACTGAGTTAATCAAACTGAGCTGCAACTTTCATGTAGTTCTCATAATTTTCCCTTGATATTCTCTCTATTCATTTCCTTATTCTGCATGTATTTGCCTACCTATTGTCTTTGCTATGTACGGACGTACTTGTTAGACGAACTTCAAGTCTCTGAATCGTTCTTTACAAGATACAGGTTTTGATTTTTACGTTTTCTGAGTGTAGATTCTTCCTCCATTGTCCGTGGTGTTTCTTCGTCAGCTGTCTTTCCATAAACGTTTTCCCCATCTTTATAAAAAAAGTACCAATTTTAAAAAAAATGTACTCATCATCTTCGCGCCTAGCAAAACTTTCGGGTAAGATGCAGAATACACTACGGCCCGTGCCTTTCTTCATCTCTTTCCCACAATCTTTGGCACGTGAATTAACGTTCATGAAGCAAGCTCTCATCTGTAATCTGCGAAGACACTTGAGAAAGCTTCGGCAGAAATTCCTCTTGACAAAATTCACCGTCGACTTCGTGATAATCTTATCCTCGCTCGCATTACATACGCTCTACCAGTTGTACAGTTCAGGCTTGACGCTACGGCCAATAAAACTAATGAACTGCAATAAAACACAAAACATAAACTACTAAATAACATTGTATAAACTAATTTCTAGAAGATTATTGCATTTTCAGTATTATATTTGGTATAATATTATATTACATTCAGTATTATAATTGGTAATAAATTAACGAACAGCTAATTGTATGATGGTGAATTTTTTGCATGCATATTCGCTTATCATTAATTAATTCTTATTTTTGCGTTATGACATTTATTATTCATATTCAGAGCAATCCTAGGATTCCCTGAAACCCTCTTAAATTTACCGTAAGAATAATAAACACCTACGTTCAAAACTGATATTAAATATTAATTGTAGCATTCATCTGAAGACTTTCATAGACATCCATAGAAGACGCACTCATCTATTAGACTTCATGTCTAATTGTAAAGAAATAATAAGAAGCAAAATGAAACAAATTTATCATATGAACTGTAAAATGAAACATCCATAGAAGACGCATTCATCTATTAGACTTTATATCTAATTGTAAAGAAATAATAAGAAGCAAAATGAAACAAATTTACCATATGAACTGTAAACTGAAATAATTTTAAGATTTTAATAATGTCACCCTCTTAAATTTACCGCAAGAATAGTAAAAACCTACGTTCAAAACTGATATTAAATATCAATAGTAGCATTCCACCGAAGACTTTCATAGACATCCATAGAAGACGCATTCATCTATTAGACTTTATGTCTAATTGTAAAGAAATAATAAGAAGCAAAATGAAACAAATTTACTATATGAACTGTAAAATGAAATAATTTTAAGATTTTAATAATGTCACTCATAATAGAGCGCCATTACGTGACGCACCCCGAGTCATGCTCGCCAATCTTTCGTATTACTCGCGCAACTTTTCTTCTTGAACGATGACCTTGATCCCCCTCCCTTGTGCAATAAACAGTTGAAGGCAAAAGCTCGCAGCGGGCACTGTTGACAATCTTCCAAGCATTAAAACTTCGTTGGCGCGAAACAGAAGCTAGTCAAAGCCAGTTGCTTTCATAGTGCAGAACCCCTGTTCGGGTTTATTGTCAATATCGAAAGAAATGGCTGAATCAGGTTCAGGTCCTTCAAGGAAGTCACCTAAAACTCCCGAGAAAGTTAAGCGCAAGATGCAGTTTTGACTTTCATTTCACAGACATTGGCATTACTTAAAATACTCTAGTGGCCGACTTTGTAACTAATACCCCCACTCCACCCGAAATCGTCAATCCATCGTTCAAGAAAAGTTGCCCGAGTAATACTTATTCGTTTCACTAATTTCATAACTTTAAATGCGCCACTAATGACATGGTTCGGGTGTAAAACATGGTAATCCGCGTTGAATCGTTTGTGAGGTGTCAGCAAAAGAACATTTTTTTCTGTAAGGTGTTTATATGTGGTACACAAAGATCAAAACATCCGGGAGACAACTATGCGCTATAATTAGGACTATTTGAGAAGCACAGCGTATGGCCAGCAGCTGGAAGCGTACGAATATGTTAATATCATAAAGACAATAACTTTGAGGGTTAACATATTTTCCTTCCGATCCCTTTAATTCAAATCCCATAATCAGATAAATTCATTTGTAGAATAATAACCTGAAAACTTTAATATTTTAAGGTGAAATTCATAAATTTAAAGAAACCGTAAATGCTTTTTTAATAGTAACGAAACCAATTCAAACCAATCCATGCAATACATGCACATTTGATCGCAACAAAATATTCAAAGGGTATTTAACTGTAAAAAATTTAGATTAATTATTACATAGTAATTGAAGTTAGATGACTCATTTTAGTCTGATATTTTTTCCAGTTTATTTTCAAAAAATGTCATGAATTTATTTATAGAGGAACAAAGAATATAAATTGTGCCGATATTTTCTTGCGAACCATCCAAATATTCCCCAGGGCCGCCAATGATTGGTGACCGCTGCTTTTATGGGAAACCAGCGCGTTTCTCGGTGGGTGAGAGGTTAGGTGCTGGCCTCTGAACTCCCCTTGAGCGGGTCCGATCCCGGCCGAGTTGCACGGATTTTCGAAGGGCGAAAATTCCACAGTAGGCTTGTCATGCTTGCGTGTAAAAGAACCCTTGCAGATGCTTGCCAAAATTAAACCACTACGAAAATATCACTCCCTAACGGAATCTCTATTTCTCCCAACCAGATAGCTCGGATAAAATTAAGTGAGACCGACATCTGCCGGAGAAAGTGAGAGTCAAATCCCAGGCGCACCAAGGGACTGCCCGCGAGGCGCGCCTGCTCGATAAGGTCCTCAGACCCGCGTCGGGGGCAGGCTTCCAAGGAAGCCTGGGTCGAAAACTCAGGTGCGGAACACAGCCTAAGAGCAGTCTCCCCGCTAGCAATCTCGTACGCCGAATAAATAAATAACGAACCAGTTAGAGAACCAAAGAAACAACCAATACGCTATTTAGAAGAAGATGATCTACAATATGAACATGGTTAATATTTGAGCTGTTTCACACACACACACACACACACACACACACACACACACACACTCGCGCGCGCGCGCGCTATATCTGAATTGAAACGACGAGTTCTTATTACCCCTCAAAAAACTAGTGATGCTACAAAAGTACATACTTTCTCGCAATGTTGCTAACTGCTCTTCTAAGCCGACGCATAAAAACAAAAATGCTCGCTTTAAGTAAAAACCGCTTAAAAATCAAAATATCTGTTTGAAAATCCCAAAGTCTTGAGTTCGTTCAGATCGATCGGGGAATATACATTTTGGAGAAAAATGGCTGAACGGTTTAGGCTGAAACGTTGACCGCAGACGGCCAAGAAAAAAACGGACAGACAGCCTTTGCGTCCGGTGCCAAGGCCCACAAGACGTGGGTTCTGGATACGCTGCGTGTTAGAGGATGTTTTTAATATTCAGAAACAGGATTTCTCCATTTTTTTCCGTAAACGGGATGCGGTAATGAGATATTTTCTGCTGAAAATTCGCTGAAGCACCTTTGTTAGGACGAGAAAGTAAAAAGTCACCAAATATTTTTGAATTCGATATGTCAGATTAAGAAGATTCTTTGGAGTTGGTCATACATGAAACTTATAACAAACCCTCGTAAACTCATAGTTTCTCAGGAGGCAGACATCTGCTGCTTGGAAATTAGTAGTATATTTGCCGTAAGCAGCGCTCCAATTCCTCTATTTCCACACTTTCCAAAATATTCTTCCGGGGGCTTTTCCAGCTTCAGGAGATGTCGATTTTTGGTTATCCGCGCCGGGTACTCACATGTCCCTCATGGGCACCCATATTAACCTTTACAAGAGGCTCACTTGCGGGCTTCTCGGTCTGTAGACAGCAGACTCACAAGGTCTTATACGACATGGAAGACAAGGGACAAACAACCATGCCCACGGCGGGACTCGAATCCGAGACCCTTCGGACCGAGGCATGGACTCGGAACACGCTCTAGCCACCTGGCCTTCCGTGTCGGCTTGACTGTTTCATATAAATGAATTTCTTATTTTGCCTCGTTATTTGAACTGAATTTTTATTCGCTCCATCTTTCTTTGACATTTCTGGGCAGTGGTAATGTGTGCTTTGGTGAATGGCCAGGAACTATAATAATTAACCCCCCCCACACACACATATGTATATATATATAAAACATATGTTATATATAACATATTTAATATTATAATAATTTTTAATATTTAATTTCCGGAAAATGCTTTGGTAGTAATGTGAAAGACAAAACTGTTTTTCACACTAACACACAGACTTCCACACTAACTTCCAGAAAAACCCTGATATGCTAGAAAAAAAGTATAGAGATTGTATTTGTAAATCAGCTACAGCAAAACAGATAGTGTTTCTCAAACAATTTTCAATTTGTCCAATTTTACAATCCATGTTCGCAGTTCCAAGTTAAATCGCGCGACCTGTGGCAGCTTCACCTTTAAATATTCGCCTCTGCAGCAAAACAAATGAACATGTGACAGCAATGATCAGGGTCACTGCGTTTTTTAAAATATCGAAGAAAGCCTATTAATCTAGAAAGGAGAAAAAGCTCGGCGCACGATCTTTCCGCTGACGACTAAAACTTCAGGGATATCACCGATGAAAAATGAACGTCGCTCCAACTTTTCGTTTTAATTAAAATTTTAGTGAATTACGACATGGAGGAGCTTTGTGAAAAAAAGTAATTGGTTCGGCTACGTTGCAAAGTAAACGGAACAATCTATGTCTATCTCTGCCATTGAAAGTTATTGAGGGAGGAATAAGTCGTATTTTACCGCAGACTTTTTTCTTTGCCGGCCGTTTAATAAGTTGGCCGTGCAATAATTTTCATCATATCGTCCGCGTTTCATGAACAGTTTGTCGGGTTAATGTAATCTTTTGTCATCTTGTACGGTGTGCTCATTATGCTAGGGAAAAGCAAGTGTCTTAATTAGCATTTAGTTATTTCTCTTTATACGATTTTTTCTGACGAATTTCAAGCATTTTGTCGATGTTTTCGAATATAATGTTGAATTGAATTTTGAATTAATCTCTTATAATACGTGGAAAGGCCCAGGCCATGAGGCCTGCTTTTTTGTCTGCCCACGCAAATTTGGCTACGCTTCTTTCATATTCATTTAGGTTTGTGGATCTTTTACATGCAGTTAATCTACCAACATAGGACAGCCGGCTTTACTTCCCCTCCCAAGGAATGTTGTAGGGGCCTTACTTACCACATTCATTACATACACAATTTTCTTAAATTTGTTTGAAATAAATAATTGAAAATTTATTATAGATATATAAGGGTTCATAATAGAAAGTAAAAAAATACGTTTAAAGAGAGTAGAATATAGACCGTACTTTTATATGCTTTATATGCTCGTTTTGCTCGTTTTGCTCGTTTTGCTCGTTTTGCTCGTTTTGCTCGTTTTGCTCGTTTTGCTCGTAGTTTATTCTCAGAACCTCATGTATCACCTATAACTTAATATTTTCATTAATTCCCTTCCTGTCATGTGAAAGAGATCTATGAGTGATGTGTGTGCCTATCAGCAAATGTGTCTCAGGGCTTTAATTGTCACTGCAGTTCCTCTGACCTACATCTGTGAGTGATCTGTGTGTGATTGAGGATTGACTCCGTACCACTGGTGGATGCCGGGGGAGGCTAGGGGGCCATGCGCCCCCCAAAAAATACCTAGAGTTTTCGTTTACCTTCTTCTTTTTAATTAAATATTTATTTATGTTCGAATTATGTAATTATTTAAACAATAATCTTGTGTAGTAATATATCTACAGTGCTTAAATAAGATACAATATAATATCAAATATGTATATTTTAGGCTAAATTCCCTCAGTGGGAATGTACTTCGTGGCCTCGACGCAGGAAGAACTGAATGAACAGAAATTCGCTTCTTTCAATGTCACGATTCAACATTACAAAATTGTCAGTTGTAAACGTCTGTACAATTTTATGTAACAAATGGGCATGGCCTTTCTATACGAGACCATGTGACCGATTAGCAGTGGTAATTTCTACACGTGCCTATGGGAGGTAATAGTAGTCCGTTTCACGAAAAAATTGTCGTTAACAGAGTTGGCCGCTTAATAATTGGGGAGACCGTTTCAGCAGACCACCTCCATTGTTTTGAAGTTTATTATTTGTACATTTTTTCATTCAGATAATGCAAATTTGGTTTTGATACCCCGATATTATCGCTACTAGTATGTGAGTCGCTACTCCAAAATAAGTATTGTTTCGTTACTTTGTAGTGAGAGTAAAGTAGTATCATTATAGGTAACAAAAATAATAGTATCGGTACTGTCAAAATCTTCTTCTTCCACTTCATCTTCTTCTTCTTCTTCTTCTTCTTCTTCTTCTTCTTCACTTCACGGATTAGGGAGATTCCCTGTTCCGACTTCATAACACTATCTCTGTCGTGGACGGTCCGTGTCCATTCTTCCCCTCGGTCTGTGCAGAAAGGCATAACGGGGCATCATTTCGAGAGACTTTCTTCCTAAATGCTGTGCCCACCGTGATCTGTTATCAGTAATTTTTCATCCATAGAAAATACGTTAAGTTCCTGTCTTGAATCTTCATGTTTTATTTTATCCATTAGGGTGCAGCGTTTTACTCTCCGGAGGAATTTCATTTCAGACGCTTGTATCTTCATTTTATCTTGTTTTCTTATTGTCCATGATTCACACCCGTAAAACAGTTGTGGTACTGACATGACTTTATAAAATTTTAACAGTGTCAATCGAACTCGCAATCATAAGTAATCGACATAGTAATCACATTCATCAGGTGACCGTATCAACAGCTCACTACAAAATATTCACAAACAATGCATGTACATTATTTTACAACTCCTTGCCAGATGACATTAAACGATTAAATTCGATACAGAAGTTTACGTTCCAGGATAAATCTTTTCTGCTGCACAACTGTTTCTATACAATTAGAGACTATACCGAGCATCCAAAAGGAAAGTAATATTAATTTTAACAACAACATTTAGTGTATTATTTACCATTTGGATTGTATAATTCTAAAAAACCTGTAACAAGTATTGTACTTCAGCTTCTGCGTCAATGACCCCTATATCGATCAGGTTTTCGTCTAGTTCCCCTCGAGCAACTGCTGAGATGGTCCCTTGTTTTGCTTCTAGACAACAATGTAACATCAATTTCACTTCTGCCATAGCATGTCACACATAGTTTTTAACTATCTTTGACGTAAATAAATAAACAATCTGGTATTAATATACGCGCGTCACGGGAGCTTGACATTCACCTTTCTGAAAGAACACTAGATCCGGTGCCGCAGGGACACCAAAATGACAGTTGATATTTGACCTTTTCAGTGAGTGAATGATCATTGTTAACGGTTGAGTAATTACGCCGATGAAATCGGGGGCAATAAAACAGATGCAAGGATTGGAATAATCCTGCGTTAATCCTGAATTACGTTCCACATTCGGCAAAGACCATGTACCGATCAAATTCTTGCGAAAGGGTCCATATTTCACAACCACTCCAGAGGAAGTCGGTCAGTGTCTGGTATTGTAACCCCCAGATCCCATTGGTCCCCAGAAGATGAATGGCTGCAAATGTTCAGAGCAGAGTTGATTGGGCTACAAGTCGGCTGCTGTTTAGCTTTGTTCAGGGTTGTACAAAATGCTTTGTGAGAGCGGGGTTGCCAGATGCTTCGTACTAACATCCGCCGTTAGATGGCAGTAAATCCGCCCAATATGAAAAAAAAAAAAAAAATCAACTTTTCAAACGGGAAATTTGAATTTGAATGAAAATAACGTATTTGGAGGGTCTTTTTGAGATAATGACCCTACTAAATGATTGATTTCCATCTTTTGTTTGTGAAAATTTTAATTAATAAAGTATATAAAAAATATTCTTTTGTAATAATAAGTTAATACTTGTTAATACTTAAAAATTACTTATGACTATTCTTATGACTACAACATATGGGAGGAATACTTTAAGGGATAAAATAATGCCCCTGCTGTCCCATTTTCACTCTCTTTGCTCCTCATAAATATCCGCGCTTGATATTACCACAGAAATGCTTACATGTGAATGCTTGTTCCCTATGGTTTAACGGAAAACGTAGGACACCGTAGACACACAGTGACACCGTACTTCCAAAACACTAATTTTAAGTGGAGTATTCTAAAATTAACTGGAAGTACTGCCAATGTGATATATTTATATACTTACGACAAAGATGCTGCTACTTTTAGAACACACCTATACTAGATGTCTAAATACTAACATTACTCATTTCTGAAAATGAATTTAAACGCATTAACAAATGATTATTGAAAAAGCAAGAGGAAACGAAAAAACAACAAAAATTCAAACTCACTGTCAACTTTGTTGTGGTTGTTTTGTGAAAATTTCTTCCTAATCAGAAAACCCGCCCAAAATCGCACATGTTTTGGTGCATTTTCGCCCGTTGGGCGATATTCCGCGAAGTCAGTTATTGTTTCGCGAGAGAAAGTTGTTTTGCCGCCCCAAAAGCGGAATTCCGCCCGATCTGGCAACTCTGTGTGAGAGTCATATTCGACTTACGTGAAATGTCCTCAGAGGAACAGCAAAATAAGGAATATGGAACAAATCCTTCTGATACAATACTTACTAAATATTACACACATATTTTTTAAACAATATACTTCAAAATGTTAAAATGATTTATAGTGGAAGTATTCTTAGATTTAGTTCTCTTTAGGCTTTGTGAATTCATTTAAGAATCTAAGTATTCTGTAATTGTAGTTGTGAATGTTGGATTGTTACTATTTATTTTTCATATAACATTTCATAAAGTAATTCCTTTCAATTTCATCACTTTAAGATATATCTCGCCAATAATGACAACAATTCGAATAAGGTAAAATTAAAAAACAAAATAATCAATAATCTTATGTTGCAAAATAATCAATAATCAAAACATGTTGCTATTGCTGTATCTAGCGCACGGACTCTTGAATGTGTCCACTGCGACAAGATGTACATTATTATGTACTTTTAATTGGCCCAACACGGACATCCATCGTTTTTTTATTGAATTTTGTTTTACAACGACAGACAGTTCAACGTTTAGCCCCGAGACTCTTCAGTTGATTGGCCGAGTAATTTTTTTGTACCAGCAAAGTGGGAAGGGGTAGTTGTTGTCACCTCCCTGATTGTGATTTCGTTAGATGAAACCTTCAACCAACGTTATTGCGCGAAAAATTCTGGAAACTGTGGTTAGAGAGCCATGACATGACTTAGAAAGGAATACGATAGGTAAGGTAAATGTAAGAAATGTTCTGTCCCCATCTAATGTCAGAAAGATACTGAAGAAAGACGCGAAATTGGAGTCTGTTTCTTAGGTGGGAGAGAGCAGTCATTTCCTATTTCGAAAATGACTGCTGATTTGATGACGAACGTGATTTCAATTTTTCTAGAAATTATATGCCAGTTATGTAATAAAGGAAGGAATTGGTTCTATTGCCAGGTCGTTGTGGAGTGTCTTATTGTTCCTAAACCATGGGGCATTTACGTAGTATAAATGGCTTTACTGTTATTATTAAGATCTTGTTTTGAAAGATTTATAACTTAATGTGGTATTTAATATAAATCCATATTTAGCATGCATAAGTTAATATCGGACGAAGAATAGATTTGTAAACACTCGTAGCTCCTATCGTTGCCATCTAATTCTGATAAAAAGGGAAGGCAAAACAAACGATCACAACCCTAGTTTGTCTATTGATTGCGTTGTTTCCCCCAAATATAGGAACTGTTTAGGACGGAAATTGTTGGAAGATTTAACTTTCAACACATGACAGGGTTCTTTAACAAGCCACTGGAGAATTCTCTAACCTCAGAACATTCACACAAAATATGTCTCAGATCCTTTCTACTTGTTCTTTTTATTGAATTTCTTTATCTTTTGTTCCTATTCATTTTAGGTATTTTCTTTCTCTTCTTGAGTATTTATTACCGCCAGGGGTGGATTCAGCCGATCGTTTTGTAGGGGGCCATCGTATATTTTTTGTTAAATAATAAACACTTGCTATTATATTTTATATTATTTTTATATTGTATCATATGTGATACTATTTTTTACTACTATATATACTAATATACATATGTGATTATTTTTTTAAAATACGTACATTGACAATAATTACAATTATAATATTAATAATTATTTAAATGAAGTTTTCAAAATAAAAGAAATAAACAAATAAAAACTCTAGGCATTTCGGGGTGAGCCATGCCTCCCCTCCTGAATTCTCCACTTATTACCGCACCGTCTCCAGGCGCGTGTAAGCATTCCATGCCATATTCTAGTTTCGAGCTCACTGTAATTGCGAGATATGTCACAGCGGCCCACGTTCACTCACTTTGTACCTAGAGAGACACATTACTCGGTCAACACACACTGTTTCCGTCAACACAGTCCAATACTTGGAAGTCGCCGTAGCAGCGCTTGTCGAGCGGAGTAAGAAGGAGATATGAGCTGTCACACGCCTCAGGAGAACAGTTGAAGACACTTTCCATACGTACTACGGGGCTAAAATACAGCGAGAATCAGGATTTCCATTCGTAACTAGAAGGCTAAGAACAGATCGCGCAGTTAATTTATCGATACATTTTAGACGTTTGTACATTTTTTCTCGTGTTTCTCATTTTTCTTCTTTCTGCACTTTTACCATTTTTTCTCTAGGCTGTTTTAGCATGCCTCCCTTTGATCCGTCACTGCCATTACATCAGTAACATATTCAAGGGTTGAGTAACGCATTTGGATTTGTTTTGATAAAAAGTATACGTAATTTTTCTTTGCTTTTAGGACATTTTAAAAACATTTTAAGAGTTTTTAATTGATCATTTTTGGCGAGGTCATCTAAATCCGCTCCTGATATTTCCCTACGCTAGGGATTCTAAAATAAATGCCCGACTGTGAGTCGTGTGTGATCGATAAATTAAGATAGTGTTTTATTCAAAATGTGTTGGTCTAATGTGTCATATTATGTAGAATGACGCAGGCTGAACTCAGCTCTTGTTGTGATACGGTTTTATTCGTTTTAATTATAACTTACATTAAGAAATATACATATTTTTCTTGTTTGAGCTTTCAAAATACTTTTTACGAATTTTTAAATATTTAGTGTCAGGATGTTCGTGTCATTAGTCTGTCCCCTTGCCGTGTTGCGTTTTCAGTTCGTTGTAAATATTTTGTGTTGTATGGCAACTTTTTTTAATTAGTGAATATTGTGTTTATTGTGTGTGTTGCCATCAACATCGTAACAATTGAACAATGTAACAATGAAATGTAATAAAAGAAGATAGAAACTACAATTCTAGTTTTTCTTCATTTTTCACAAAGGACATTTTCTGCTACATAAGTAACTTTTTTCAGAAATCAATTAACCAATTTAATTGAAAATTCAAGGTAGTTTAAACATTCACAATTGCACATTTTGACAATTTTTTTTATATTCATTTTTAAAACGTTTCTGTACGTATTTGAGCTATCAATTTTGCGAACTTTACTCCTATGATCATTCAAAAAAATATCTTGCATATATCACAAAACAGTTTTAAAAAAAGGATGTCAAAATCTGTACTTTAACTACAGAAAAAATCAAAATTATCAGTCAATTAGGAAGTGATAAAAATATACTAATGTTAGTACGGCTTGGAATAGAACTCCCGTTCCCCCCCTACAGCTCAGCGTCGTCAAAGTGTTTCACCAACCGCGTGAAAAGAAACAACCTCGCAGAGCAGAGTTGTCAAGGTCGCCGGCAAGGAAACTAGCTTGCTGGGGTTCGCGTCGTGTGCAACTGCCCTGAAGTTTAAAATAAAAGATTGTAGTATAAATGGCTTCTGGGCGCGATACGCCACTATGTAAGCACAGTAAAAACACTTATAGGCGAGTAAGTTCATTTGAATAAATTCCCTCAAATAAAATTGGGCGTTTTTTTTTTCAACCAAAGATTGGTAGAAGAGGGCAACTCATTTGATGAAAATGAACGAATCTCTACAATAAACAAGTATTGGAAATAAATATTTCTGTTGAAGGAAACTTTTCATAAAAAGAGGTATCGTTGTCTTTTTTTCAGTCGTTACAATGAGTGAGACGCCTGTTACGGTTCGTAACTCGTACACAGTGTGAATCTCCTTAAAAAACTTATACAATGTGTGTATACATGTTTATAATTATACCAACAGTTGTTATACATATTTTGTCCCGTATATTCCATGTATCCAAGTATTCCTTTTATATATTTTATGTTTTTTTTTTAAATTTTATATTATGTTATATGTATTTTATATATTAAAGGCCTGTAATCTCACATGACAGTCTTCTGGAGAACTCGGTTGACAGTTATTGCGCCAAATTTACCTATTTCCAATGTTCTCTACTAAAGCAAAGAAATTATCCAATAAATTGAAATACATCAGTAATATATAAACTTAACGATTGACAGTACAATTAAAGACTTTGATTCTAAAGGATCAGGATTTTGCATTTTCCTCCGAGTATAATAATTGCAATAACTTTCTACGTTCAAAATAGGGACGAAATATGCTTTGTGGGTTTACTGCAGGAAAGAGACTACATACAGACTTTTTCTAATAGCGCAATATCAATATACTACTAAAAACAGAATTATTTAATAGAAACACAAAACGAAAACGCAATAGACTTGCTATTTAAACATATTCTTGCCCTTTGGCAAAATTGATTATAGAATAAGATGGAATTTACACAGAAAATAAACGTGTAATAAAAGATGAAAGCGTAGAGTTAACATAATTTAAATCTCATTTGTTTGATAGAAAACATTCGGAAAACATGTTTTCTTATAAAACAACCATTCTTCCTGATCTTTCAACCATATTACTCCTCCTCAGCAACATTGTTTACATAAGACAAAATTTAAACAGAAAATAAACGTAAAAGAAAGCAAGAGATAAAGTACGAGTATTAAGGTGGCCCACCAACTATGAACGAACGACCTCCATAATTCCCAAACGGTTCATGATATCGAAATGCAATTTTCGCTCAACAACTCGGAATTGTGATACATTTAATATGCGGTAGAGATATTGTTTGAAATATTTTTAATTTTTGAGAAATTTATTCATCTTCGGTTTATTAAACTGTATTGTATATTTTTCTCTCCAGCAATTGATAGATCATAAACAGAGGAATACAATGATGTATCATATGGTCACATTTTGATCGTAATTTGAGCGTAAAATCAGATTTTCTGACGCGTGATTTTAAATTAAACGCGCAATATTTCCCGTAGCAGCCCTTTGCAACAATCATCCTTGAGGAAGGTTGCTTTCGCAGCGGGAGAAGGGAGAAGGGACAGCCCGCTGAAGGTCACATTCCTCAAAGGCGACTGCAGCAAGGGCTGCTACGGGAAATATCGAACGTTTAATTCAAAATCACATGTCGGAAAGTAGATTTAGATTTAGATTTAGATTTATTCAGTCAAAAAAAAAAAAAAAACAACAACAGCAAAAACTGTATGTGACGTAGGGGGGAAAAGATTATCTGCGCACGTTTTCATGAGTTTCAGAATCCATTCCCGCCATTTTAACTATAAATAGTTGAAAGATGAGTACAAGTTTAACATAAATAAATAAAAATAAATTTTGAAAATCGCAAGATTAGCAATATTTGAAGAATAGACATGATCGTTTCTGAATTATAGAAAACTTATTTGCATCGGTACACGAATTGCGAGTATGATTTTTCTGCACTGCTAACCAAATAACAACTTGCCAAGAAGTATACTTTTATCCTCAAAATATTCTCAAAACATTAACATACGTTACATCATTGCATTTGTCTTTTTATGATCTATCTATTACAAGTGAGAAAAATATACGGTTCTATTTAAAAAATTAAAGATGATTAAATTTCTCGAAAAATAAAAATATTTCAAACAATACTTTACACCATATTACGTACCCTACGATTCCGCATTGTTGAGTAAAAAATGCTTTTCGATATCGTGAATTGTTTAGAAGTTATGAAGGTGGCCCATAGTTAACGGGACTCTCTGTATAAACACAATTTAAATCTCGGGTTTTATTCAAGACATCCAGCATTTTTGCATTACAGCTTTTGTCCGAATTAAAGGAATGTGCGCTTATTAGTATGGTATAGTTAAGACTTTTATTTAAAACTCTGACCTTTTAAAAATTGCACAAAATTTAACATTGGAAAGAAATTTGCGTTTTGTACTCAAATTTCATCATTTTTGCTTTAAATAAAAGGCAGTGATATCCAGATGTTTTATCGCTTGCTATTATTAGGCGGTTTATGGCATACATACTAATTTTATATAATATCTGAAAATTAATATATTGAAGGCTTATCTGGCATTGTTTTTTCATTCCGTCGTTTGTTAATGTCGTCATTCGGCTGTGTGCAATGAAATCGGCCTACTGAAAGTGTTCGCTGTTTCGTTGTTTGTTGCGAGCGAGTGTGATATAGACACAAAACTAACCTGGCGGGACCACATACAAACCGAAGTAAAGCAAGTCAACTTCGCTCCATTACAACCACAAACCTTTCCTCAACCCGAAAATACAGTGCTCCTATATAAATACAATCTCCGTCTACTTGACATTTATGCATGACCGATCTAGGGCAATTCAGCAACGTCTCACAAAACAAGATCTAGATTTCGCGAAACAGAATCCTCCGCATTGCAACCACAGCCTCATGGTTTGCGAGGTATACAACCCTCCAACCCGATTTCACCCCAAAACAAATAAATGATTAAATCAACTGCACCTCCCTTAATTTCTTCAACCACCTAATATAACCGGGCCATCCTACTATCTCGGTGTAGATAACCTTCCCTTCCTGAGAATACGAAAACCCATACCCACTTCATTCATACATAAAAGGATTTTATAACATTGACTGATAAGAAATAACTTGAGCAGTTTGTATCATTTCCCAGTGATTCACACCGGGAGAAGTGGCTCAAGGCATCAACTGTTGTCACTGCAGGCTCTCTGACCTGGAGGTCCGAGGTTCGAGTCTCGACAGTCGCAAGATTTTCGACACTAGCGTGTCAGCTGGGTCGAATTGAGTCGCTGTCTGGAGGAGAATTCTGGCGGCCGGCTGCTCTGATCGGTGGTTTTCCGTGGCTTCTCCGATCAACACTACGCGATTGCCGGAGCAGTTCCCTAGCAAGCGGGTCACGGACCGCGCGCGATCTTACCTTCCTCTTCCTTGTCCTATCCTCACCCTTTACACACACGTACAAAAACATGCCCTGCACTACCTCACATGCCAGGAGACCAGGATAATGTGAAATGTACATATTGTCAAACTCCTGAAAAATTATGGGTAATTGAACAGGTATTAAACGATTTTAAAAGAATTCGAATCACCAAAGCAAGTCACATATTATTTGTTTAAAAAAGGCCACCGATCAGTTTTAAAACCACAAGACCACCCACACAAACTAGTGCTGCTACAACAGCAAATACGTTTTCGCTCATACTTTCACGCAAAATTACGCGAAAAGTTCTAAGAATTTCGAAAAATTGTACATAATCTTATTTCATCAAAATCAATCATTAGGGAACAGGTTTCATTAGGGGTAAAATTATCTATCTTCATAATTGTAGTCGTAGAAAGATGCCGAACAAATTTTGAATTTCTGCAATTTTCGAAGAAAAATCAGAATTTTCAAGGAACATGAAACCTAAACTTGAAAATGTTCCAGAGGCTTCATATCAAGTTACCCCCAAACTGAAATATTGCTTTCAAATGCAAGGTGCCGCTACATCAACCAGATCGAATGGAGAATATTTAGTTTAGAGAAAATCGACTAAACAGTTTAACCGTTAGCATTGTCCACAGACGGAGAGACAGGCGGACGGACGGACGGAGAGACAGACGGACAGACAGGCGGACAGACAGACGTTTTTAGTCTTTCGATTTTTCGGGTTTAAGGAGCCCCGAAACATGAAATCGGGCTACACGACGTGTTAGTAGATTTTTCCCCCAAATCTAGCAAGTGGATTTATCCACTTTTTCGTTATCTGGGTCGAACAATAAGAGTTTTGCTACCAAGATTTCGTCTTTTCTTCGCGCAGCATTACATAACTTCCTCTCTACTGCGTAAGTGGTAGCAAGCAAGCAACAAAACCCTTCGAGACTCTCAATCGATCGTCTGGAGCAGCAATTCAAACGACGCGCCACCGCCACCGCCGCCGTCACCCGCCGGTCCGGGACGGCCACGGCGCATGCGCGGCCGGCAGCCAATGAGCGTCGCGAGTCGGCGGAGGGCTGCGGCGCCGGCGCGCGGATGGAGGCAGTGCCTGTCGGGCGTCGGCTTGGGTCAGTCCGTGCGCGAACGCGGCCTTCTCTTGTTCTCCTCTTTCTCCTTCTGGTTCTTCTCTCGCGGTCGCCGCCGACTTCCGACGACCGTCTGCCGGTGGAGCACGCTCCTTCTCACACGCGTGTACTTCCAACAAACAAATTCAAAATTAAATCACGAGTTTTGCGCGGATCGCCGTCGCCGTGCTGTAGCATGGCCCGGAGGAAATCTACCATGTTGCTGTTTGTGGTGGCAACCCTTGCGTCGGCCGTTCAGGTGAGTTCAGGCGATCAATTGTGGAGGCAGCATGGCGGCACGGCAGCGGCGGCGGAGCGGGGTGACAGGCTCTTGTCTGCTCGCCGCTGCCGCTGGTGCTGCAGCTGGCTGCCCAGCCGTCTGGTCCACAGCTGCGGCGTTTTCGAGTGAAAGCTTATACATCTGGTCTATGTTGCGTTCCGACCATGGGCGAACGCATATTGGTGCGGTTGATCAGGTTTCGGCAGCGCAGCTGACGGTGTAAGGGGGGCTCTGGATAGCCGGCTGTGGACAGGTGGCTTTGGAACGAGTTAATGTAGATTGTAGGATGTTCATGTGGTGGTGAATTTGGAGTATTCGGGCGTAGACACACACTGATAGTTTCTCGAATGTTCTCCAGGTCCAAAATCTCTTGATTTATGACATCTGTGTGTAGGTAACCGAATTTTGTACAGCGATTTGAAAGAATTCGTATGTTATATTAGATTCATTCTCGTCAATTTTATGTAGAAACTGTTTTGTATCATTCATTATCCATAAAAATTAAAGCAACTGGACAACCTAAAAGCATGTCTGACGAAGTGACATTTATCTTCTTTCACGTAATTGTGAGATCCCAAAAAAACAATGATTACTTTTTTGAATTATTAGTATATTACAAGTTCGGATTTGCCAGCAGGTGGTTGAATACATCTGTCGCACATTCCTGCAGAAAGCTATCCAACCAATGAGAGAAGGTTTTTGTGGGGCCCGAATCATAAATTGCAATCAAAGAACCTTCGAAATTATTGAGAAAGAGCACCTTAATCGTATAAGCATCTCCCATTAAATGTTGCTTGGCAGGTGGCTTCTACTCTGTGTGTTTGTATGTGTGTAAATTGTATCATCGCGTTTATAGTGTGTTTTATTGGAGAAACCAAACCGAAGTTGTGCTATCGATTTCTTCGTGAGATAGACTACAGATGGAGATCGTATTTGCAATGGGATGTTGCTAAAATCTTTTGAAATATTATCCGAAACTACATTGTAGTGTGCCTATTACATACATTATTTTATAAATTTGAAATACGTATTAGATATATTTCAATATTGTACGTTCCTTCTGGATTTACGCATAACTTTGATATCTGTTACATTTTACAAGTCCCTAAATACCACCAAAAACGTGTAATTCGTTTCTGATCCGGATTTACACCTATTTGGACATTATGTGAGAATTATTTGAATCTTTTTACGGAAATCGTGATTCCAATTGCATGTTTTGTATGACATTGTCTGGTGAAAGGATATTTTATTTCGTGTCTTTCTCATATCCAAACGTAACAGTATGTACTTAGGTTAACCTCACTAGTAATTTGAACACTCACACACAAAAAAATCAATACAATGTGGTAGTCCTTTACAAAACCGTACGCTAGAGTTAATCTAAAGTATGCAATAACTTTCTTACGTTTTCGAAAATTGTGAACCGCGTAAAATTGGTGAATAGTACTGAACTTTGGCGTAGCGCAATCGATCTATGTAGTGTCATAGGCAATTCCAGAATCTTCATTTAGCAGCATCCCTCTGCTCCTTGCTGTTAAGTAGCAAGGAGTTTGCATTCCGTTTGTCTGGCATACAAAAAGTTGTATGCGCCCATCAGAAACCTGCGTTTTCTTTATTACCTGTTTGTTACAGAAAGGATGCAGGGAATGAAATTATGTAGTGTGTTTATTTTTTAAATAGAAATTGGTATGAATTTGTCTTCAACGACATATTGCATAAAGCATTAATATTTATTTGGTAGTTTTTTAACTTTCGACGCGTATTGCAGAAAGTATCATGACTGCAATTTCGGACCAATAAAATATATTTTCATTTTATTAGATTTTGATGTACAATGTTTTAAGTATGAGCATGGTTATTACCTTACTCCCTTTTTACTACATTCATTAATCACCACACACAATTTATGTGAAATGTTAATAATGTGTTTATCTGAATAAAAGTATTATTACTGGACAAAAAAGAACTTCAGAAAATTATCCGAAAATTATCCGAAGTACCTATTGTGAGAGTAAACACATTATTAACAAAATTATCGCCTTTCAGTGCCATTTATGACTTTTCAAGTCGCGTTCGCCAATGTTTGAGCATATTGATTTGCTGTTGCACTAGGAACATTTGTTAATACGAGTTGGTGCAATGTGGAGTCAATGTAATTGCCTTATTCCTTGACGAATTTTGTAAAATGAAGTTTGAAGTGATAGTTCGTGGAAATGGAGTTCATTTTTCTTTCAGAGCTCTTTGTAATAATAGTTTTTGACACAAAAATGCTTTTGGAACGTTATGGTTTCGCAATTTTCTAATGCGCGTGGGTATCCGTGTTTAATTTTAAAGCTCTGAATGTAAAGTGGTATACGCATCCTTGACCAGCATGAATAGAAGTCAAATTGCCAGCGTCATATACCGATGTGTGCTGAAAATTATCACTTAAGCATACGTGAAGTTAGTTTTTCATGAAGATATCTGAAAATGACATGATGTCAAAGTGCAAAAAAGTCTCATAAGGCACCAAAGCTCTGCTGCCCGTCCTCACAGTTCGGTCCTCGCTGACCCGTCCTCACCACCTGTCCTCACTCCCAACCTCACTCCCGTCCTCACCGTTCCGTCCTCAGCGCATCGTCCTCACATCTTCACCGCCCAGTTCTCAGCGTATCGTCCTCATTTCATCCTTCCCGTCCAGTCACATCGTCTCGTCCTCAACGCTCCGACCTCACCGTCTCGCCCTCTCCCCACTCTCACAAATGTTGCCTCTGCACCACTTTTACCCTCACTCCCTCACATCCGTTGACACCTCCATTCGACGACGAAAGTAAGTGCTTTGCTAAGAAGACTAACCGTATCCTGTTTTGGAATGTAAAATTTTTACACGGTGTCGTAAATTTAAAAATGTGTGTATTTCTTCGTGAGGGAACTATTGCTCCGTAGACCACCCCTTTTTTTAACCTCGTCCTACGTGCCTCGAAAAATGTATACTAATTTCTTGATCGTAAAAAAAATCTTGCACTTAATATAAAAATAATTATTTTGACAGTGCAGACGTCAAGAAGCTTCGAGTCAGCTTATCATTATTTAATGTTCTGTGATGGAAAGAGAAACTTATATACTCAGGGAACACTTGATGTTACAATGTTGGTTATAAATGAGAGAATGGAGTTTTGAAAGTGATCAATGAGGTTATTCGACTACGTTCTAACATTACCTTTGTAATATTTATTAAGAACGTCATTTCAAAAGAAATGGAATTTTTGGAATTCCTTGTTTTTATTAATCCTGATTTTTCAGTCGCGTGGACTTTGTCATTACCGACTTTTGTCATCGATTGAGGACTCGAAACGAGAAGCGCTGAAAGTGTCAAAATTACATATTTTTAGATTTTTGTTTAAAACCACTCAATGTAGCAAGACAAAAATGTGCGGAAAGTTAGAAGTAAAAGAAATGATTCCTTGTTGTTTAGAATGGCTCCAATGAATGTGGAACTGTGTGTGCGTTTGGCACTTTAGCCCTGCCCATTTTCCAGTCTTCAATTATATTTCGTAACCATCACTGCGTTTTGATCCGTGGCGCCACAAACAGTTATAATATATCTGTGGTGGTAATGGTTATTGGTTTATTCTGACTATCCAGGAGCATCGCTTCTATTCATTCATGTTGCATTTGACGTCGCGTTAGCGCCAGGTTTATAGTTCGGTTTTTATATATTAGCTTATGGAAACAAACTAAAATATTATAAGAAGCAAAATAAATGCTTAATGATGAGAATAAAATAGCTTCTCGAAACTTAGCTTATGCACATATTTGAAAAATATAATCACAGTTGAAATCGCTGTCTTTCTTACTACATAATTTTCAACAATATAATGCATCTCATATCATGATACATGGAAGTAACATTTCCTATTAATGTTTATTTAAAATGAACTCGAGGTGCTTTGGTAGAGATATCTTTGATGTACGTTTAGAAAATTTATTGATTTAGAATGCGCTTGAAAATAAACTTAATTCATTTATAAATTCAATACATTTTGATCTACTGTTAATTTTACAAATACTACTACTGTTACAAACTGTTATATGACTGTTTCTAATAACTACTGATTTTCTCCAAAATTTTTGACTTCACTTCCTATACTTTCAGAATGCATTTGACCAAGTTGTCGGGCTAGGTTAAGAGTTGCCGTGTTTGTGACACATCTAAAACACTGGTCTTCCTCTGCATTCACTTAAATATATTCAGCTATTAGGAAGAAATGTAACATTCATTTAATAATTTGTTCGAAAGATTTTACTTTCCTGATTTCTGTATGACAAATAGCTGCATGTGCGAAAGGTGATGATACAGAAATATTAGATAGAGCGAGAGAGAGTACCAGTAATACTTTCAGAAATGATGCCTTCGAAACCGAAAGCCAATGCACGTGTATAATCACCTTAATCGATAACACAGACATACAAATAAAAATAAAACAAGTTGTCAAACCCATAGACATGTTTCTCAACGTAAGTTGACGCGCTTAATCCGAATTTCAAACCAGAATTGCCCCATTATCCTCCATTTTTGTTCGCGATAAAAAACAAAATAAAACTGGAGGGTGGTAGCGTAATTTTGGCTTCGGATTCTGGTTCAGTGCGCCGACATTTTATAGAGAAGTATGTGTCAAGTCTTTGGGTCTAACAACTTTTTCTTTATTTTGTGTGTCTGTGTTACCAATTCATGTCTTTTCCATATTTTCAAAATACAGAAGAGTATCAGTTAATCGTTAAATATTTACAGAATATTTTCTTCTAATTTACTCTTAGACATAATTTTTTGTTTTCAAAATCAGTCAGCACGTAGTCTGTTGCACTTGTTACACGTGACGTTTTGTTAAATCAGTCATGTCTCATTTAGAGTGCAAGTTCCTTCCAACTATTTCGCGTGCACCAAAATTGGAAAACAACGACGAAGTTACGTCAAGTTTCCGCAAGAATATCGACAAACTCGCTTCATTTGTTGGTCGCCTAGCGACACGGCCTTCGAAGTATTGCTCATTGGTTACAAGTGCCACGATGAAAGTATTTCCTTGCGGAGGTCGCCACGGTGACAACTGCAATGGTCTAATACTGCTCAGCAGGGTGCCATCAAACGATTGTATTTTTTAATGATACGTTATTGCTTTCGTAACGCAGCTCCATATTCACTGCATAGCTTACCTGAATTGAGAGAATCGAGGTGGCTAGGGAAACATGAAAACAGTTGACTGTTGCTGCATATTATCTTACGTAGGGAAATATGAAATGATAAATAGTCAAACAAGTTTATAAGTAAATGAGTGAATGTGAATAATAAGAATTAAGTAAAGAATAAACTCATGTTCCACTGACATTAACTGGTTCTAATGATCTTGAGCGACAAACCACTTGAAACGCTCTATCAATAATTATATTTTTGTAATTAAATGCGAAATGTGATTTGTTTCCTGTGGCATAATATTCGTAGTTCAATAATGGAGAGTATGCAGATAAACGCATCCATAATTCATCCCCATATTAGTCATTTGTGCTTTTTAAATTGAATGTGAACCAATCCTGAAAAATCATCGTTCACGTAGGTATGTTGTTGGAAAACTGTAGAGGAATTGACAGTAGCTTGCGAATGTTTTAAGACAGCAGGCTAGCAGGTTTTGCATTGTTTCTACAGTACGGTTCTTTGCAGCAATATTCCCGGTGGCGAAACAGTTTGCTACGAACCTAGAAGGTTGGAGAACACGCTAGCGGAACTGACCTTGAGGTCGATTCGTGGCGCGGGTAGAAATCGGGCGGTTTCGATTTTATGTAAATTAGAGACAACTGCAGGAACGTGTTAACTTGATTAGGGAAGTCCTCCTTACCTTGTTGGAAAGATGCACAAACTTCAAATTAGGAATTGCAGTAAAGTGAATTAATCGAATGATTTCACTGTAGACAGGGAAATTTCAATTTTAAACCAAAAATGAAATCCAAACACCGATAGGAAAGTTACTTTTAAATGAGTTTACGGTATTTTTAGTCAGGTAATAACACTTGTCGAAGGCACGGACATCTGAAATTCAAATTTAATGTAAAATGTAGACATGACGCAATTGCTTTGAAGTGTTTCGTTAGTTAGGGAAACGGATTTAGCGTGTTAAATGGAGTTCTGATCTGTGAAGCTTTGGCAGCTTTGCATTAATATTTTTAGAAACGAGTAACTATTTAATTCTAATTCAAAAACTTGATGAAATCGATTGAATACTTTATATCGTTAATATATGAGATACTGTGTATTATAAAATTTGGCTTTTTGAATCTATGTTAAGGATTTTTTTCTCGAATCCGATATTGACTCGTTAAATAGTGTACACCATAAGTTATTATTAACAGTGAGTCTCCATGTAGACAAGTTTATACTTATTTTAATCGATCAATGCTTTTTAAATGCAATATTCGCCACGTTTTCGTGGAATTCAATTTACAAACCAGTTTATAAAGGATACTACGAGAAATTCGGATTATTTTTCACAGATTTGATATAAGCGATCGTATAATTATTGTGAATGTATACAATTACGTCGTAAAATTACGTCAATGCATTTATATTCTAAGTTTATTAAGTCTATCAAGTATTGTTTCACGGCGCATCTCGAAAAGTATTGAATAAGGTTTATCAAAAGAGTGTCGTCAATAGACAAGTGCTCCTTGCAAGTACATAAAAAATATACAAATGTATCAAATTATCATATGGAGACAAATTACATATAAAAATATATAGCTATAAAAATATTTTGTCTTTATATACATAATGATAAATTTCGTTATAGTTCTGCGAACCACTGACCAATATTAAGAAGACACATGAATGACGCAAACAGTCCATTAGGTCTGAGCCAGAATACACGAAAGATAAAGGACAATATATGTACTAGATATATTTGCGATATTTCTATTCGTGACCTTCGAAACGGTAAATTGTATCACATTCTCACTACAAACAAGTTTTGGATTTTACAGCCAGTTTTTCATATTGAAGTATAACTCAAGCAAACAGACAATAATTACGTGATAAAGTGACTTGCTCTTCATTTTTTATAATTATTACTTTAATATTTATGCTTATATTTGGTGTTCCCAACAATATATATCAAGCAATGGCGTATATGAACACACTTTCCTATGGTCTTCAAAAAATTCAGAATGTGGTTTTCGAAGTATTGAAAATTCAATTACTCTCGCAGGTGTCATAGTTTGGTAATTCATTTAGCTCTTATCTTAAAAGTAATGAGTTTGTTGAAAGCGCACAAGCTGTGCAAGGGTAACGATTCTTTTAGAAGCAATGCCAGCATGCATTCTCATTTCATGTTACTTGCATGAGAGTTAACAAGATGTACATTTACTAATTGTTGTGCTCGTAATGTTTAGAGAATTGAAGGACTTGGGGGTAGTAAAAAAATAAGCCTCTCACCTTCAGCAAGACTCCAGCTAAGAGGAAATGGTAATATCTCGATTTTTTGGTCGAAGTTTCTTACCTTGCTTCTTCAAGCTTTTCAATAATGCGAAGAACACATACAAGCCACACTTTCACCAAATTTGAAATATTGACATTTACAAATAATGAGAGGTTTGCTTTCGCTGGTTTGACTTTTCTTGTTTCTGTGTGAAGCCCTTTAATTATTACTCAGCAGCTGAGAAGACAACCTAAAAGGGTGAGAGAAATATTTATTCCCCATTTAGTCTGTTTCGTTTGATAGCCTTTAATCATACTGATGTTCCTTATTTGGGCAATATTGAAATTTCTTCAATGTACCACATCGAATTTAAAATGTTAAAAAAATGAGATATATAAATTTTCAGAGCGACTGAACATTAAAATAATTTCACTGAAACGCTGAATGCATTCTGGAGGAAATAATTTATTACGTACAGTGATACATTTATTTGATGAGTTCCAAGTGCCTGTATTGTAGCTGGGTGACGTGAACACTATTTTAGTAGTTGTGCTCTAATTATGCATTCATTATATTAATGTATTTACGAAGAATAATAAATTGGATTCTCTATTCTATTAAAATGGGGCTTTTTCAACCTTGTGAAATTATTTCAAAAAAGGAGTTGTGGAAGAAATTAGATGTTTGCCAAAATAACTACCACTCTTGGAATCGACATTTATTTCGGAGAAATGAGTGAAGCCAAGTAGTGAAACCGGAAACGTGAAGCTGGTTGTTTAGGCCCACTGGATAGTCAGCTGCGAGTGTAGGCGACTGCATTGTATCCGGTTGACATCACGCCTTAAACAGTGCTACAGCTTCCTCTTTTAGTCATCGCTTTTAGAGCATTTCACATGCTGATACCTGTGTTGTTATTTCTCCTATTTTTTGTAGCCTTCCAATTTTTTCCATTACGTTCCAAACGTCATGATAAATAAATTGGCAGTTAATTTTATGATTTTTTTGGATTGAGCTGATGGCATTAAAGTACAGAATGTTTTTTATCCCCTAAACATGTGATCATGGTGCCCGAGGAATCGTGCATTTTGGCGCTGGATCTTACCATCCAGCGGGGGGAGAACACAGCAACTTCTAGTGATAAAATCATGCACTACTCTTACGGGACTAATTATAGTAGTTGACGTTCCCGGAAACACGAAATAATCAAATGTTCGTTCATTTCTCATTTCTCTACAACGGATGCCCCTAGTTATAGAGTGAATTTGTAAGAAGGGACAGCTACTGCTTGGCTATTGCTGGCAACACAACTGCAAGTTACGTCCGTGCACTTATTTTGTCAGTGCTTTCGTTTGCTCTTTTGTAACGGTCTTCATCACTAACTCTTGCAATGTCTTCGCCCTGCATGACGTTCATTTGTTTCCCGACCAGTCAAAGTTGTCCCTTCTTAGAGTAACTCCCCTATAGCTGCAGCGCAAAGTGGACGAAAAGCATTTTCGGTTTGGGCTACGCGGGCAAATATTTTTTACGCGTTCTAAAATCTGAGTATTCCAGAAGATCGCTCTTAGAATTATAGTTTCAGCTAATAGTGTCTCTGAAGTGTCAAGTTTGTGATGATTAGTGGTAGTACACAGGAGTGATTTACTTAAATGCGATATTTTCACTAAAAATAATATTGTAAGAATTTTTCGTTAGCAGGGCGGAGCAATTAGAGTTGTTGTATGGGAAATTCGCTGTTCCTGCAGCATTACTATACTTCGTCGATATTGTGTAGGCAGAAAGTGAGAAAGTTTAACAAGACGATATAAAAACGAGGGGAATAATAACCAATAATGAAAATAATAATAATAATAATAATAATAATAATAATAATAATAATAATAATAATGATGATGATGATTATAGAGAGAACAACAATTTGCCAATAGCATCCAACACATACGATTTAGCAGACGCGAGGGTGGCCGTAATCGCTCACGTGTCTGTTGTGCGAGTGTTTGCGGGGC
>BOPP01000167.1:1846525-1859623 GCA_017312745.1 Gryllus bimaculatus
CTAGGCACAGCAATGCACACCTAGGCACAGCAATGCACTCCTAGGCACAGCAATGCACACATAGGCACAGCAATGCACACATAGGCAGTCAGGCACCCCTAGGCACAGCTAGGCACAGCAAGGCACCCCTAGGCACAGCAAGGCACACCGAGGCACAGCAAGGCACACCGAGGCACAGCAAGGCACCCCTAGGCACAGCAAGGCACTGCAGTGCACACCTAGGTAGAACAAGCCAACCCACGACACGCAAGGTCCTCCAACAAACAGCAAGGCGTAGCAAGACATGGTCTTGCGGCAGATGCCACAGCGCGGCTTGGCTCATAGGAGAAAACGGGATGTCGTCGGGAAGGCACGAAGCTAGACGAGGCACGGCACGGCCCGGCCCGGCCCGCCCGGCGACTGCACGCGTTTGCCCCGCCCGCGGCCTCCTCTTCCGCGCCCGTCAGCTGGCCGGCCTCGGCGCGGCGGCGCGCCACGCGGCCGTGCCAATCGCTGTCAAGCCTCCTGTTCCGTCGCGGCCTCCGCCCCCTCCCTTCCCCTCCCCTCCCGTCACCGCCCCTCCACTTCCCCTCCTCGTCCGCGCCCTCGGCCGCTTGCTGTGGAGACGGAGGCCGGTATGCTTCGTTCAGGCCGTGGGCGAGTGTTTTGACGGGTTTCCACAACAGTTTGAGCGCCGCTCTCCGAAGTGCTTCTGCCGCGCTTGGAGCGTCACCAGCGCCGGTGCTTGACAATTTTGGGCCCGGGGGGGGGGGTCCATTCCTGGAACGGTACCCCCCCTCTCTTCCCTCAAAACTGTTGTATTAAGAAAGTATATGTATTATTTTATTGCAACAAATCATAAAAATTACGTTTAAGCTAAAAAAAAGTTTTTGGAAGTATATTTTAAATAATAGTTTTAAGTAAAATTATTTTGTGATCAAATAATACTATTTTCATGGTGATTTAATACGCTAAAACATTTGTGTTTACTTAGTGTTTAATAAAAATACTTGTTAAACACATGAAATAATAAATACCAATTTCAGTAGAACCTATTTTAATGTTAGCGTCATTTGAGTAATTTCAGTCTTACCATGTAGGTAATGACTGTAAAAACATTTAAGGTAAAACAAATTGAACATTTTACAAAATGTGAGACTTCTATACCGTAACTTATGAAAATACGATATCGATTTTCTTGCGTTCTAATTTCTTTTTCACTTTCTTACTAATTTTTTCCCATCATGGGGCCCCTTGACTTGCGAGTTAATTCAGGGAGTGCAGTTGTATATTAAGGATAGTTTCCACGAGGGATTAAGTCAGTTCCTATATCGTCACTATATATAATATTACACGCAGTAGTTTTGTGGTTGACGTTTGAATCATGTGATTACGCCGACAGTTGTATCATGACCTCACGAAATAACAGCTATTATTAAGTATTAGCTAACAATTTTATCTCATTCTCTTTACACATTCCTTTTATGGTGTGCCGGAGCACAGTATATTTGGTTGAGCAGTTTATAAGTGTGGTTTGCAAGATGTAAAATGTGTGACGAGACTATCTTCGAAGGGCCGGTCTTAATGAAAAGTGAGAGGCCAGACAACAGTGTATTGACCGCATCAGACAGAAAAATTATGATGCGCATCTCGACTTGCGAATGTCGAACATTATGTGTCACTTTTCAAACTGATTGAAGGGGATATTATTAATGGTAGTATAGTGGTACTAGATTAGCACTTACTTTCTCGTATTATTTCTCAACTTCTTTGCGATTTTCGAAAATTTAGACACCTAGGAAAATAAAACCTACTCAATTTTTTAAGTGTCCTTTGCTCTATCCGCGAAAAAGATAGAGAAAAAAGGGAGTCGTTTTTGAGATTTTTTAATAAATTGTATTAACATGAAGCGGTAATTAGGCGCTACATATTAGCATTTTGAAAAAAGAAATAATCAAAAATTTCAAAGATCTAATATTTTAGAACATATTTCATTTCTGGCAAAAATGTCTACTTACAATATTGTACTTTTGCAATGTTAATTTTTTGAAATTTCGGTAAATTCAGAGGATTTGTCGAAAATGGGATTAACACAACTGTTTCTAACGTCCTATATAGGAAGAAAAGAATTAAGGACATGAGTTGAAGCTTTTTTTGAGAAAATTATTGTTTAAAACTGTCTTTACTTTTGGAAACATTTCGCGAAAAACTCTTTATTTTCGAAACAATTGTACATGACCTTATATCAAGATATTTCTTTGGTTAAGAGTTTTCTTTGAGAGAAAACTCTCTATCTACAATATTATAGTTGTAGGAAGAAGTCGAGAAAGTTGTGAACTTTTACCCTTTTCGATTATTCAGAGATTTCAACGAAAATGCGACCTGAGAATTTTCAAAGTTATCTAAGGACAAAGTAAGATTAAACAAATTAGAGATATTTAAAAAAAGCTTAAAAACGTCGCTGTTTTGGTGCCTTAAATATGAATTCTGCGTTTCGAAACCTTGATGATCAAAATTAAAATACCCATGTTAATATATCGGCCCAAAATATTGTCGTTTTTAATTTTTTTTAAAAAAAGGTTCTGAATTTTTTGAAATAACAATCCGGCATTATGGGCAATGGACCCGGCGCGATATATTTCAGAAAGATTTTTGTGAGTAGACGGCAAAGTGATGTTTGTGCAAGTCACTCGCTCATTGCAAATATTACGTTTCAAGAGTTGATGTGCGTATTATTTTAGTATTGATGAACCTGAATTTTAAAAGGCTATCGGAATGTCGATTGCAGATATTTTAGAATGCAGATGTATTAGAAGTGAATATATGTCTTAGGATGGGAAGGGTGTGTTAGGATAGGAAGGGTTTGTAGCGATGAGAAGGATGTGTTAGGACCGGAAGGATGAGTTAGGATGAGGAAGATATATTAGGATGTAGTGGATATGTTACAATGGGTAGGATATATTACGATAGTATGGGTTAGAAAAAGAAGGATTAATTGGAATCGGAAGGATGGGTTAGGATTGAATGGGTACCTTAGAAACTGATTAACGAATAATAACCATCTCGAATCGTACTTGTCTTCCCCTACGTTTTCGAGTTCCATGTTCGAAAAGACTTAAGAACGTTGTCCAGTTCTAATGAATGGAGGCCTGCGGTTCTTTCGACCAGCTGGCTCCGCGCTCGACCGTCTGTGCCAACCGCCGCCTCGCTGCTCCTCTCCCCAGAGGCTCGTTCATAAATTACGTCACGCCCTGCGGGACGGCGGTGGCGGCGGCGGCAACGCCTGTCGACCAACTGTGACGTTGACGCCGATGGCTCTCGTCGTCGGAAGGCGGAGGCGGAGTGTGGGGCGGTGACGTCATGTCGTCGTCAGGAACTCGCGCTTTCTCTGGGACCAACAGGATGGGAGTGGGGGATGGGAGTGGGGGATGGGAGTGGGGGATGGGAGTGGGGGTGGAGTGGGGGAATGGGAGTGGGGGATGGGAGTGGGGGATGGGGAGTGGGGGATGGGAGTGGGGGATGGGAGTGGGGGATTGGGAGTGGGGGATGGGAGTGGGGGATGGGAGTGGGGGATGGGAGTGGGGATGGGAGTGGGGGATGGAGTGGGGGATGGGAGTAGGGGGATGGGAGTGGGGATGGGAGTGGGGGATGGGAGTGGGGGATGGGAAGTGGGGGATGGGGAGTGGGGGATGGAGTGGGGGATGGGATGGGGAATGGGAGTGGGGATGGGAGTGGGGATGGGAGTGGGGATGGAGTGGGGGATGGGAGTGAGGGATCGGGAGTGGGGGATGGGAGTGGGGGATGGGAGTGGGGGGATGGGAGGGTGGGGATGGGAGTGGGGGATGGGAGTGGGGGATGGGACGTGGGGGATGGGAGTTGGGGGTAGGCAGTGGGGGATGGGAGTGGGGGGATGGGAGTGGGGGAGGAGGTGGGGGTGGGAGTGGGGGATGGAAGTGGGGGTGGGAAGTGGGGAATGGAGTGGGGATGGGAGTGGGGGTATGGGAGTGGGGGATGGGAGTGGGGGATGGGAGTGGGGGATGGGAGTGGGGGATGGGAGTGGGGGATGGGGTGGGGAAATTGGGAGTGGGGGATGGGAGTGGGGGGATGGGAGTCGGGGATGGGAGTGGGGGACTGGAGTGGGGGAATGGGAGTGGGGGATGGGAGTGGGGGATGGGAGTGGGGGGATGGGAGTGGGGGATGGAGTGGGGGATGGGGAGTGGGGGAGTGGAGGATGGGAGTGGAGGATGGGAGTGGAGGATGGGAGTGTGTTTCGCCTAAGACAATATATCGGCCGAGGGCATCCACTGATATCACTAAAACTCCTTCGATCGGGAAAGCCTAGGATTCGAGTCCCGACAGTGGCAAGGTTTTAGACGCTAGGTAAGTCGAAATCAGCCGTTGACTGTAGGGGTATTCTAGTGGCTGGCTGCTCTGATCGGTAAGCCAGTGTGGTTCTCCGTGGTTTCTCCGATCAACATCAAGCGAAAGCCGGAGCAGTAACCTAAAAACGGGCCACGGAACGAGATCCATTGTTCCTTAATCTTTATTGTCGCACCTTCATTTCTAACTTACACAACTTACACATGCACTACACCACATGTCAGGAGTTTAGAGCTCGTTCCGATTGGCGGGTGACCGTTGATTGGAGATACCTGGCTGGCGAAAACTGGCATGATAGTGTGTAGGTTGGCACCGGATCTCGCCGTCACCGGAAGTTCACCGCTACATCACGTGTTTAAAATATTCTCTACACTTACCTGACAAACGACTACGGCAGATAGACGCGTCTGGTTACACGAAAAAATCAATCACTCAATCAACCAGCTCACACTCACGAACATATGGTTGCTCAACGTTCCTTCGTTTGCACGACGCTGATACGCAGAATATCCCTCCCTTGACCTCGCATAAGAGGCACACGGTGTGGAGATTATCGAGAAACGATAAATCGAGATAATTAATTGAAAAGCTACCTCTTCATCCATTTCATATTTAAACAATGTTGTACCTCTCCCATCGTTTATCTCAGTTTGCAACCATCCCACAGGTACCCGCAGGAGAGTTGCTAGTGCGCTCGAGGGAAGAACAAATTACGTGGAGTCTGCGTCCTAGATAACTCGAGCACTAGCCGATGCAATATTAATTTTCACGAGGGGGAGCCTAGCTGGAGAGGGGGATTTGTGGTGTTCTCATGCATGGCTGATGGACGTTTTAATGAACTTCGGCGTAGTGCACGCCGGCACTTTTTGACTTCGGAAAGTGCCGCAGGCAAAATTGAACAAAAAAATTATCAATTTTTCACGCGTCAGTCCTTCACGGCAGAAAAACGCAAAGAGTGAAATATTAACATCGTAGTTAATGTTAACCAAAAATTGTACAATATTACTCGTAAAAAGAACTGTGGGAAGAATGAAAAAAAGTCAAAAATTCTTTTGAATTTCTGGCCAATTTTCGCGTCAGTCTACACGCCTGCGTGAAATATCTTATTGTATTCATTTATTGATTCACTCTTTATGAACTTCTTGACCTACCATAGATGAATTCACAAAATTTACGAATTGAAACGGATTGATAACTAAATTTTCGAGAAGACTTTAATCCAATTCTGTCTATTGCCCCCGAATTCAGGCAGTCAACTTCAACATTAAAAAAAATTCCAATACTTCCATTTAAATTTTATTTCTTCAATAGACGGAGACATCTAAGACATAAATGAAGCAGATTTCATGCAAATTTCATTAAGGGAAATATCTTTAATATTTTTATTGTAGGAAGACATTTACAACTTTCGCAATTTTCGAATAATACAGGTTGTTAACGAACATGAGCCCTGCAGCATTCTCTTAAACGTCCTTTACACTACGCAACAAAAAAATAATCAAAAACGATTTAGCCACAATTTTGAAATTGCCCCAGTGACCTCAGGTTACAGTACCTTTCAAAATTAAAATATCGGCTTCAAAATTCAATGGGCCGCGACATCAGCCAGGTCAATTGGGAATATCAATTTTGGAGAAAATCGGCTGAACGGTTTAGCCTCTAGCGTTGTTCACAGACGGACAGACGTTTTGGGTTATTCGATTTTTCGGTATCAAGGACCATCAAAACATAAAATATGGCTGCACCACGTGTTAAAGAATTATTTTTTCTATATTAAGCAACTGGATTTATTCACGTTTTCGGTACCAGGGCTCGCCAATGAGAGTTTTTCTGTCGAAAATTTGGAGTTTTTTTCGCGCAGCATTACATACCTTTCTTGCTACTCCATATCGAAAAAGTAAAAAAAACGACTTTTTTTATAGAGTCGTATCCCGCTTTTATATTAATTTTGGAGAAAATTGGCTGAACGGATTAGCCGCTAGCGTAGTTCAGTTTTTTTCGTGCTGCATTACATAACCTTCTCTCTACTGCGTAAGTGATAGCGTAAAAATAATTCGGTAAAAATAAAAATAAATAAAATTAATTCGGTACGAAACTCTTTGACTGGATAGCCGCGTTCCAGCATCGCGCTGTAAATTCCGTGTGAGTTTTAATCGGGGTTCACCCATCCGCACCGCAGGGGTGGGCGCACGGAGGCGGTAGAAGCTAGGGAGTCTGAAGCAGAGGAGAGGTGCGACCGCCTCCGGCGACTAGATTTTTTTTCTGGAAGGTCGGTCGAAGGCGATGCACTCTTGAGTTTTCTGAAAACTCTGCTCGCTTTGGGTCTGGCGTGAGTGGGGTGGGGGGAGGGGTGAAGGCTGGAAGCCGCGCCTAGGGGCCCCTCCGTGCGATTGGCTGTCTCCGGACGCCCAGGCCGCCGCCGCCGCCGCCACCTGAATAAAACATCGGGTCTCGCCCGGCTCCTAACGCCCCCGCTCCACCGCCTCCACCGCCCCCGCGCCCTTCGCTGCTCCTGCTGCGGGGTGCACCTCGATCCCACCAGCTCTCCCTCTCGCCCAACCTCCCCTCACCCCGTCTTACTCACCCTGTCGCCCTCCCTCTTTTCCTCCCTCCCTGTCACCCTCTTTGCCTCTCCGATGCCCTCTTTGCATTCCTTCCGTTGCCTCCTTTGCACCCCTTCTGTTGCCCTGTTTGCCCCCCTTGTGTCGCCTTCTTTGCCTCCCTTCTGTCGCCCTCTTTGCCCCCCTCTGTCGTCCATTTTGCCACCCTTTGTTGCCGTCTTTGCCTCCCTTGTATCGCCCTCTTTACCCCCTTCTGTCGCCCTCTTTGCTTCCCTCCCTGACATTCTCTTTGCCCCCTTGTGTCGCCCTCTTTTCCCCCTTGTGTCGCCCTCTTTGTCCTACCTTCTGTCGCCATCTTTGACCCACCTTCTGTCGCCCTGTTTGCCTCCCTCCTTGTCGTCCTTTTCGCTTCCTCTTCATCCCTCTCACACTGGCCCTCCTTGTCACCTTCCAATTCGCCTTCGCTGTCGTCCTCCCTTTCTCATTTCCTCTCACCCATCCGCCCTGCCTTTCGGCCTTCTCGCTCTTCCTTCGCTCCCAAGAGCATTGTTCTGTTCTTTGTTGCGTTTTGCTCTGTGGCGCCCCGCACTCCCACACCTTTGCTGAACAAGCTTCAAATACCAACCCTTTTCCCTATCATGCCGTGGCGTAGTCGCTCCGCGGGTCACGTTACGTGACATGACACGTCACGTCTTGTCATACAGCATGTCACATTTTGTGTCAGATGGCGTGTCATGTCACATCGAGTCACGTGGAGCGTCATGATCATGCTATCATGTCACGTCATTTTACTGTAGTCACGTGACGTGTTCAGGTCATGTGACGTGTCACGTCATCTCGCCCTGTCTCGTAGCGTGACTCGTCACGTCACGTGCGAGGTATCCCATGCGTCGAGTGTTTCCTTGAATAAAACAAGTGCCGTCGCGCGTTCCCCTGACGCCTAGCCTATTCCTGCTCTTGGCTCTTCAACCAACACGCTCTCCCCTCGCCCTGGCCCTGGCCCTCGCCCTGGCCCTGGCCCTCGCCCTGGCCCTGGCCCTGGCCCTGGCCCTGGCCCTGGCCCTCGCCCTGGCCCTCGCATTGTCTTTTATTCAGAACACTCGACGCATGGGATACGCCCGCATGACGTTGACGAGTCACGCTACGAGACAGGCCGGATGAGCGTTGACAACGTCAATGACTGACACGTCACGTGAACACATTAAATGACCCGCGTGAGCTGATAGCTATCATGACGCTCCACGTACCATGACATGTACACGCCACGACAAAAATTTGACATGCGTATACAAACGTGACGTATGTCACGTAACGACCCGCGGAGCGACACGCCACGGCGATATAGGGAAAGGGTTGTATTTAAGCTGTTCACAAAGGATGTGGGGAGGCGGCGCCACAGAGCAAAAGGCGCCACAAAGAACAGAACAAGCCTGGAGAAGGAAGGCAGAGAAGGCCGAAAGCAGGGCGGAGGGTGAAGAAATGAGAAAGGAGACGACAGCGAAGGCAATTGGAATACAAGGGCCTGTGTGGAGGATGAAGAGAACGAACAAGGGCGACAAGAGGAGGCAAACAGGCGACAAAAGGGTCAAATGCACAGAATAGGCAAAGAGGCGACACAAGGGGAAAAGAGGGCGACACAAGGGCAAAAATGTTCGAGGAAGCAAAGAGGCGACGAAGGGAAAGGAGGCGAACAAGGGAGGCAAAGACGCAACAAAGTGCAAATGAACGACAAGGGGGCCAGAAAAGAGGCGACAAAGAGGCAAAGAAGGCCACAAGGGCAAACAGGAGGAGGCAACAGAAGGGTGCAAAGAGGCCAACGGAAGGAATGCAAAGAGGGCAATCGGAAGGCAAAGAGTGACGGAGAGGAAAAAGGAGCGACGGTGGTTAAACCGGGGGAGGGAATGGGCCGAGGAGGGAGAGCTGGATGGATCCAGCGGTGACATTGCTACCTCTCCCTCCTGCTCGGCTCGCAGCTCTTTTCCCAGCTTATGTGAGTCATTCGCGCAGCACTCTTAGGTCGTGCCTAAACCTTCTTGCGCCATCTTTGACCCACCTTCTGTCGCCCTGTTTGCCTCCCTCCTTGTCGTCCTTTTCGCTTCCTCTTCATCCCTGCTCACACTGGCCCTCCTGTCACTTTCCAATTGCGCGCTTCGCTTCGTCCTCGCCTTTCTCATTGCCTCTCACCATCGGCCCTGGCCTTTACGGCGCTTCTCGCTCTCCCTTCGCTCCCAAGAGCATTGTTCTGTCTTTGTTGCGTTTGCTCTGGTGGCGCCCCCGCACTCCACACCTTTGCTGACAAGCTTCAAATACCAACCCTTCCCTATCATGCCCTGGGCGTAGTCGCTCCGCGGTCACGTTACGTGACATACACGTTCCACGTCTTGTCATTACAGCATGTCAACATTTGGTCAGATGGCGTGTTCATGTCACATCGGGGTCACGTGGAGCTCCAATGATTCATGCTATCACTGTCACGTCAATTTTACTGTGTTCACGTACGTGTTCAGGCATGTGGACGTTCACGTCCATCCGCCCTGTTCTCGTAGCGTGACTCGTCAGTGCTTCACGTGATCCGGGGTAAATCCCATGCGTCGTCGATGTTTCCCTGTAATAAAACAAAGTGCCCGTTTCGCGCGTTTTCCCCGACGCCTAGCCTATTCCTGCTCTTTGGCTCTCCAACCGAACACGCTTCCCCTCGCCTTGGCGCCTCGCCCTCGCCCTGCCCTGGCCCTGCCCTGGCCCATGCCCTGCCCTGCCCTGGCCCTCGCCCTGTCCCTGGCCCTCGCCCTGTGGCCCTGCCCTCCCCTGCCCTGGCCCGCGCGCGTGGCCCTCGCCTGCCCGTGGCCCTGCCTGGCCCGCGCCCTCGCCTGCCCTGCCCTGGCCGGCCCCTGGCCCTCGCCCTGGCCCTGCCCCCCCCCGCCCCCTCCCCCTTCCCCCCCGGCGCCCTGGCCCTGCCCTGGCCCCTCGGCCTGCCCTGGCGCCCACGCTCTGGCCCCTCCGCCCTGGGCCCTGGCCCTGGCCCTGGCCTTCGCCTGCCCGTGGCCCTCGCCCTGGGCCCTCGCCCTGGGCCCTCGCCCTGGCCCTCGCCCTGCCTGGCTTCGCCTGCCCCTGGCCTCCCCTGGACCCTCCTCTGGCCCTCGGCCCTGGCCCTTCGCCCGGCCCTCGCTCTGCCCTCGCTCTGGCCCTGCCCTGGCCTGGCCCTCGCTCTGGCCCGCGCCCTCGCCCTGGGCCCTGCGCCCTGGCCCGCGCCCTGCGCCCCCTGCGGCCGGCCCTCGCCCTTGCCTCGCCCTGGCCTCGCCCTCCCTCGCCTGGCCCTCCCCGGCTGTCGCCCTAGGCCATTCCCCTGGCCTCGCCCTGCGCCCTCGCGCCTGGCCTCGCGCAGCCTGCCCTGGCCCTGGCCCTGACGCCCCTCGCTCTGGCCCTGGCCCTCGCCCCCTGGCCCTCGCCCTGGCCCCTCGCCCTGGCCCTCCCCTGGCCTCCGCCCTCGGCCCTCGCTCTGCCCTCGCCCTCGCCTGGCCCTTGCCCTGCGTCGCACCTCGCCCTCGCCCTCGCCCTCGCGCCTGACCTCGCCCTGGCCCTGCCTGCCCTGCCCTCGCTCTGCCCTGCCCTCGCCCTGCCCTCGCCGCTGGCCCTCGCCCTGGCCCTCGCGCCTAGCACACTTCGCCTCGCCGTCGCCCTCCGCTCTGCGCCTCGCCCTCGCCTGGCCTCTGTCCCTGGCATCTCATGGGCTTCCTGCCGTCCGCCTCGGCCCGTTCGCCCTCTCCTCCCCCTGGCCCTCGCCCTGGCCTCGCCCGCCCTCGCCCTGCCCTCGCCCTGGCCCTCCCCTGGCCCTCGCCCTGCCCTCGCCCTGCCCCTCGCCCCTGCCCCTCGCTTCTGCCCGGCACCTCCCCTGGCCCTCGCCCTGGCCCTCGCCCTGGCCCTGCCCTCGCCTCCGGCCCGTGGCCCTTCGCCCGGCCCTCGCTCTGTCCTCTCTCTGGCCCTGCCCTTGGCCCTGGCCCTCGCTACTGGCCCTGCGCCCCTCGCCCTGGCCCTTCGCCCTGGCCCTGCCCTCGCGCTCCGGCCCTCGCCCTGCCCTCGCCCCTGCACCTCGCCCTGCCCTTCCGCCCTGGCCGCTCGCCCTGGCTCTCGCCCTGCCAGCGCGCCTGGCCGCCCTCGCCGCCCTCGCCACTGCCCTCCACCTGCCGCCCCCTCCCCTGCCCTGGCCCGGCTTCCCTGGCCTCGCTACTGCCCCGTGGCCCTCGCCCTGCCCTCTCGCGCGCTGCGCCCTCGGCCCCTGCCCTCGCCTGGCCCCGCCCTGGAGGCCCTCCCGCCCTGCGCCTCGCCCTGCCCTTGGCCCTGGCCCTGCCTTCGCTCTGGCACTGGCCCCCTCGCCCTCCCCTCCCCGGCCTCCGCCCTCCCTCGCCCTCGCCGCCTCTCCCTCGGCCCATCGCCCATGACCCATCGCCACATCGCCCGCCCTGCAGCGCTGCCCCAGTGCGCACCTCGTTCCCTTCTGCCCACCAATCGAGCTCCTCGCCCTGCCCTCGGCCCCTGACCCTGCCCTGGCCCTGGCCCGCTCTGGCCCATGCCCCCTGGCTCCTCGCCCTGGCCTCGCCCTGGCCCTCGCCCTGCGCCCTCGCCCTGGCCGCCCACTGGCCCATCGCTCTGGCCTCGCCTCTCGTCCTGGCCCCCTCGGACAACGCATAGACACCTGAGCCCTGCCGATCTGCACCTCGGCTCCGTCGCCCTCGTGCCATCCCTGGCCCTCGCCCTGGCCCTCCCCTGCGCCCTCGCCCTGCCCTCGCCCGTGGGCCCGTCGCCCTGTCCTCGCCCTGGGCCCTCGCCTCTTGGCCCGCTCGCCCCTGCGCCTCGCTCTGCCCCTGCCTTGCGCCCTTCCCCTCGCCTGGCCTCAAGCCCCCTGGCCTCTCGCCCTTCTGGCCCTGGGCCCCTCCCGCCTTGGCCCTGGCCCTCGCCCTGGCCCCTCGCCTGGCCCCCCTGGCCCTCGTGCCCGCTGCCCTGGACCCTCCGCCCTGGCCCTCGTCGCCTGCCCTCGCGTTCTGCCCCTCGCGCCCCGGCCGCTGGCCCTCGCATGTCTGGCCCGTGCCCTCGCCCTGCGCCCTCCCCTGTCCCTGGCCCTCGCCCTGGCCTCGCCCTGCCCTCGCCCTGGCCCTCGCCCTGCCCCTCGCCCTGGCCCTCGCCCTGGCTCTCGCCCGGCCATCCGCCCTGGCCCTCGCCCTGTGGCCTCGCCCTGCCCATCCCTGGCCCTCGCCCTGGCCCTGCCCTCCCTGGCACACATACTCTCTTGACCCGGCCCTCGCCCTGAGCCCTCTTCCCGCCCTGGCCCATCGCCCTGCCCTCGCCCTGCGCCGTCGCCCTGGCCTCGCTGCTGCCCTCAGCCCTTTGCGCCCTGCCCTGGCCCTGGCCCGCCCTTAGCCGTCCCTCGCACTCGCCCTCGCCCTCCCGCCCTCTCCCTGGCCCTGGCCTGGGCCCTGGCACGCGTCCGCCTCTGGCCCTGGCCCTCCCCTGGCCCTCCCCTGGCTCCTCCGCCACAATGCGCCCTCGCCCTGGCCCTCGCCCTGGTCTCTGTCCGCCCCAATGCCCTCGCTCTGCCCTCGCGAACCCTCGCCTGCCAGTAGGCCCTGTGTCCGTGGCCTGACCCTGGCCGTTCGCCCTCGCTCTCCGTCGCTACCCCCCTGGCCGCTCGCCCTGCCCTCGCACCTTGACACTTCGCCACATACCCTCGCCCGGGCCCTTCCGCTTTCCTGGCCTTCGCCCTGCCCTCTCTCTCTGGCCCTCGTCACCTGGCCCCTCGCCCTCCTCCTCGCCCGTCCACTAATTCTGCTTTGCCGTCGGCTGGTCTCCGCGCTCTCTTCACGCAACGTTCATGTCACCTTCTTGCCTCAGCTTCCAACCATTACTTCTCACCCCTCCAATGACACGTTGGACCTCGCCTCTGGCTATTTCACGTGTCGCTCATTTCAGGGCACCAGTATTTCCCTTCTCACTGCCGAGGCACGAATTCCAGTGATCATGTCACGCCTTGTCACCACGAATTCAAATGGCAACGTGTTCGGTTTATTCGTGGTCTCATTTCCGATACTGTTTTGCTTCACCGTAAATCCACTTCCTATGGGATTTTCCATTTATTGCTTCGTGTAGACCTTAGAGAACAGAAATGTTTTTATGGATGTGGTCTATG
>BOPP01000167.1:1859648-1874957 GCA_017312745.1 Gryllus bimaculatus
TTTTATTCTAGTGGCGTACGATGTTTTCCGGTTCATGCAACAAAAAAAACCATACAACTATTTGCTTCGATAATTCATGATAATTCGTCCATCCCGTTTTATCTGATCTCTTTAAACTGCTCTTACATAGTTTGTATCATAGAGTTTTCGCAACGCATTTCACTTGGATTGATTGATTAGTGATTCCGGGTGCGTCATCTAATAAGGTCGTTAGTCCCGTAAATGTAGTGCATGTTTTGCTTGAGAGCTGGCGGTGATCTTCCCAAGCTGCTTGGCGAGTTCCGGCGCCGAACTACCGTTGGTTAACGGGATTTCCTTCCACCAGGTATCTCCCAACAGCTGGGCACCGCCCCAGTCGGGTAAAGCCCCTAGCTTCCGACCGGTCTTCGGGCATGTGTGGTAGTGTAGTACATGTAAGTTTTGTGTAAGGGGTGAGGATAAGATAAGGAAGGGGAAGGAATGATCGCGCGCAGTTCGTGAGCCGTTTGTTAGGGAACCTCTCCGGCATTGGCCTGGTGTTGATCGTAGAAGCCACGGAAAAAATACCGATCAGAGCAGCCGGTTGCTAGAACTCTCCTCCAGACAGCGGCTGAATTCGACCTAGCTTTGTCGCTAGTGTCGAAAATCCTGCCGCCGTAGTGACTCGAACGTAGGATCTCCCGGTCAGAGGCACTGCAGTAACATCATAAAGCCCTGAGCCGCCTCTCTCGGGCATTTCGCTTCGTCTTTTTTACATCACGTCATATCAATAAGTTTCCTCGGAGAGTGTGTCCCATCTCATGAAGCGTTTTATTCTTTCCTCCATTTTCCTTTCCTTACTGAAACGTTGCATACCTATTTTCAGACTCTGTAAGTTATCTGCATCGTACACACGAGTTAATTTCGTTTCAGTACGTTCTCAGAAGACGTAGCGAGAAAGAAGTGCTGTGTCGCAGCGGAATGGAAACTTTCCTTTTTTTTCCTACGAAAGAGGGAACTGCAGTCTATTTCCCAAAACAGGGACGCATTTCTTGGACAGCTAAACTCGTAATTCACCGACGTTGTTTTGCCAGTACCTTTTGTTTCGTAACAAACAGCGCCGACCCGACATCTGTTGTGCGTTCGCGGCGACAATGCCTGCAGATGCTACTGCGACAAAAGAGTCTGGGTGTTGAGAGGTCAAAGGTCGGGCACCGGAAATGAAATATTGCGCGCTGGAACGGCCAGCTCATTTCTGCGGCGTAAGAATTCATATTAGTGGTTACCATCCTGTTTGTGTTAAGTAAATTACTATCCTTTTAGTTTCTGGGATGGAGTGGAGTTTTTGAAAATTCATGTCCAAAACGTATAATTATAGTACAACTACGTATTTTATAAGCTTAACTGAAAAAAAAATTTCGAATAGTAGCTTGAATTTTTTTTTACCTTGAGTTTCTGAATTTCTTTATAATTCACAGTAATTTCTGATTTAAAAAAATCAGCTTTTGAAGAAGCTGATTTCGAAGAGTGATGGTACATTGCATTTTCCTGCATATTTATCTCAGGCGTATTTTTTGCAAGCTGACTATTGGCCAATATGGTAAGCGAAGCTTCCGAGTCTGTAATTCGGTGCGAAGAATTACAGGTTTTTCGTTCACATGCTGGACACGGATGTTTGTCGGTATAGTGACTGGAAATCAAATATTTAATAATTCAATTATTTTTTCTTCTAGTAAAGAAAACAAGTCGATTGGGGTGTTCGAATAAAACATATTCGGACGAAGCGATGAGAGGGGCGTACGTTATAAATGAAATTTGATCAGTGATAAATCAAATATGAAATGGATTGGTATTGTTTCGCTACAAATCGATTGTACTTCCATAACAATTTACACTGATTCTGTACTGCTGGGTAAACACTGAATTCGGGCCAGTTCCTCTATTCGGTCTGCGCAGACTGTGTCGCCATCAGCGGGGGCCGAAGGCAAACGGAGCCGAATTTTCCTAACGAGTTTGCAGTCGGCGGTGTCATCCGCAGCGTAGGCGAGTGGTGGAAATGCACGAGCACTGAATCTAAATGCGTTTCAGGCAGTTTTTTGAAAAGAGACGAAGTATGCTCGAAGCTTTAGAAGCATAACAAGTGCACTTCTAGTGGTCTGGTTCAATTCTAGCGAAAGTACTGCAGCAGAAAAAAACACACGAAATGGTTTTGCGATAACTAACACGCACAATGATCGAGAACAACAAATAAAACGTACAACTATCCTATAATTTAAATATCTCAACAGAAACAGTCTTTATGAAAACCGCAATAACATATTGTTAAAAGCAATAGTTCTTTTTCCAAGAATAAAAAAGGTTATTCTATAACACAACACACAAACGGCAAATAATTGACGGCGCGCGGACTCGTCCGTGGAACCTTGCTGTCGTGTGACGTCAGTTGTGACGTTAGGTGTGCTGCGCTGAGAACGCGAATTTAGTCGGTATGCGCAGTATGAGAATAGGCGAAATCACACAATCAAATATTGGCATTTTTCAATCAATACTAAAAGTGATTCATGTTCTTGATTGTTTTCCTGAGTTCCGGGGAATCTAAGGAAACCATAGACACTTCCACATGACCAAAAGCTGGATAGTTTGAGCGTAGTTTGTGCGCCGTTCGTGAGAAATTAGTAATATGGATTTTTTTTTAAGCTGGTTGCTTTTCAACAACTAAGGTCATAGAGCATCCACTGTAAGTATCGTACGATGTAACTATTTCAGTATGGACACCATACAAACATTTACGTCCCTGGCGGGAATCGAACCCGCGACCCTGCAGGCACGAGGCAGGTTCGGCTCATCGCCTTAGCGGTAATATGGATTATTGTTGTATTACCTGGGCGTTTTAACTGATACGAGAAAGTGTGTGCAATGTTGTAGCAAAACTGGATAGTGTTTGCTGCCCTTAACGAAATACGAATCAAATCCGCAATTAAGACTTTCACTCAATTTTTCGTAGTAGTTTCTTGATAAAGGATATATTTACTACAGTCTGTTTCTGGAAGCTGTTACTCGGCAGATGTAATTACTACAGCATGTGTTTGGCAGACGTAGAGTCTTTTGCCGTGTGGGCCAGGGCTTCGATTAGATGCGCGTTGCGCAGGCTGTTTGGCTAGCAACAGCGGAGGAGAACGGGGCCGAATTTTCCCCACGAGTTTGCAGCCGGCCGTGGCGAGGGGGGGCGGGGGCGGCCGCGAGGCGAGAAGTCTGCGCTGCTGTAGATGAGCGGCGAAGGCGCTGGATGAATCGGGCCCGGCGGGGCGCGAGACGGAGCTGCGCTCGCGCCCCCCAGATCAATAGCGCTCCGCGCATGCGCGTTCTCTCTCTCTCTCTCTCTCTCATCTCGCTCCCTCCCTCGCCCCTTGGCACAGACGCGGACGAGGCCGCGTGCGATAGCGTTCGCTTGATCGCTCGCGCCCTTGAGCTTCCTCTGAGGTTCTTTTGCCTCTTCTTTCTTCTTCTTGCCCTTCTCCTTCCCCAGCTTCTCCTTTCCACGTTCCTCTCTTTTTCTTCTCCTCCTCCTTTCCACGCTCCTCTCTCTTCTTTTTCTCCTCCTTTCCATGTTCCTGTTTTTTCTTCTTCTTCTTCTCCTCCTTTCCAAGTTCCTCTTTTTTCTTCTCTTCCTCCTTTCCATGTTCCTCTCTTTTCTTCTCCTCCTTTTTGCCATGTTTCACTCTTCTCATTTTCTTTGCTTCCCTCTTCTTTTTTTCCTATTGTCCCCTTCTTTTCACGTTTACTACTTTCTTTTTGCTCATTAAGTTCATTTTTTCTACTTCTTCTTCGTATACCTAATACATCGTTTTTCTTTACTTCACTTCTCTTTAGCTATTTTCGTTATTTTTGACCTGTCTACGTCCTTCTGCTCGTGTCTTATTCCGCTACCCTTGTTTTTTCTCTCGCTAACCTTTCCTTTTTTTCTTCTTCTATTCCTTCTCTCTCTTGATAGCTTCTATTCCCATACTTTCTGCTCTTTATTATTATACAAACGTTCTTCGTTTCTTTTCACGCTTCTCCGTGTCTTCTCCTCTCTTGTTCTTTTTATTCTTCTTCTCTTTCTTCTCCTCGCTCTCTTGTTTTCCTCTTCTTCTTTTTAGACTTTTCTTGCGTCTTCTTTTTGCTAATCCCCTTTCTTCTCTCTGATGATTGCAAAATGTTCGTTCAATTTTTTTGTGAAAATTGCAACACCCAGAAGGAATGGTCGGAATGACTTAAAAATTGGTGTTTGTGCAGAACAGGGTACCCATAAGACGTGAATACATTTGCATAGAGATGCATGCACGTTCACCTAGCAGCGCTCTCCTTTATGTAACAGTCAGGTCAGTGTTACAACACACTTAGTGTAAAGTCGTCAAACGACGTGGAAACGTAAAAACAAGTGCCGGTATACCTCGTCGACGCCAAAGGGCGCGATATCAGCATCTGAGCGAGTTCGAACGGGGCAGATTGATCGGTCTCCGGGAAGCAGGTTTGTCATTCGTGACATTGCAACACGAACGGGACGGGCTGCTCCGAGAGTGATGCGTATGTAGAGCCAATGGATAGAGGAGGCCGTACACAGCGACGAGCGGGTTCTGGACCACACAGTGCGACCACAGCGTTGTATGACCGAGATCTCGTCCGCATGGCCTTACCCAACGGAACGGCGTCGTCCACAGTGTTGGCTCGACTTTGGAGCAGCAACGGGTGTGGTCATGTCCGCTGAGGGATGGGTTGGTGGCACGCCTACCACTACGCCAGATTCCGTTGACAACAAACCACTAACGTCTTAGACAGCAATGGGCACGTGAACGTATTAACTGGTGTGTTGAGTGGAAAAGTGTTTCTCTCTCTTTTTTGTTCGGACGAGTCATGGCCGCGTACGTGTTTGACTCTGCCGTAGTGAACCAGCCAGCATTGTTCCGCACCATAGCGAACAAACACCCAGTGTGACGATTTTGCGCCGCCATTGGCTACAAGGTGCGATCTCGCCTCATACGTATTGAGGGCAATCTCAACAGCAACAGCTTACATTAGGAAGGTTTAGGAGCCCCAGGTACTGCCGTCCTGCAAACAGCTTCACATGCCACATTTCAGTAGGGCAATGCCCGACCACATGTGGCGAGGAATGTGTAATCTTTTTGCGAAGAATGAAGCAGGGTATCACTGGATCTCTGGCCTGAAAGTTCGCCTGACATGTTGCCCATCGAACTTATATGGAATATGATAGTTCGTTCTGGACCTCCTGCATCCACTGTCGATGCTTTGTGGACACAGAAACCGCGTGACAGTGTGTTCCCGATTAGCATATTCAGGCTCTCTTTGAATCAATGCCACGACATGTAAAGGCTTTGATGGCAGCGCGTGGCGGTTTCATGTACAAAATTCTTAAGGTCAAAATGCAGGCATAGTTCCGTAATTTTAACCATTTGTATATTGGGATATTCCTAATCTGTGGAATAGTCTCCTTCTTGCTGTTCCAAACACTAGTTTAGTCTAATAAGGCCACATTTAAATAATTCTACTGGAGTTGACAATTCAAGTAATAAATTTTGTATTAAGCATCACTAAAACATTCTTTATAAAAAACAACAAGTCGGGTGGACACTATACCTGTACCCCCCCCGACTCCACCGGTTGCAAAATCCTGGACGCGCCTCTCCGGAAATAGATTACTAATTGAACGCAATTACGTGGTGAATTACCATTTACCTACATCTCATGAATATACCACACTGATCTCTTTTTACTCTTTTTTTACCCAACCAAAGAGACGTTTACTACAGTGGAGTGCATTCAGATGCAGCAAATGCCTCCCTTTATTCCCGAAATCGAATGTGGATCATTGAGACCTAAACTACCCGCGGGCTTTTGAACTCTGTAAACCCGCGGTTCTGCTTCTTTTTAGAGAGGCCGACGTCGACGCTGAACTGCCCGCGCTGTTTGTTTGAATTGAATTGATGCCTTATTTTACGTGGTGAGACTCAATCCATCAGGCACAACAATCTCTCTGCAATTCTCATCCAGACAACGACTGCATTCGCCTTAGCTGACAAGATAGTGTCGAAAATCTTGCAGTTTGCTGTACCCTAACAAACGGACAACGGACCGCGCGCGATATTTCCTTCCTCTTCTTTTTTCTTTCCTAATGCCTTAATTACACACACACACACACACACTCACACTTACATGCACTACACTAGTCGGGTGTCCAGTCAGGAGCTTAGAGCTTGTCCCGGCTGGGACGGTGCCCCTCTGGTGGGGGATACCTGGTTGGGGAAAACATCAAGCCGACGTGGAGGTCAACGGCGGATATCGCCATCAGAGACGGAAGATCAGCGCCACCTCCAGCGACAAAAGCATGCACTACACTTACGGGACTAATCAACTGAGCAGGTGAGGCGCTGAGAATCACTTATCGATCAATAAACTAGAAAATAAACGGAAATGGAGATACGTCACTTTGGAATAAACATTTCAATGGAACAAACGAAGTCATGGCGACTATTGAATACTGTAGCTGGTCTCTCAAATTCTAATCCGGACAGTGGTCTAGTCGTCCCTATTCTTTAGTTGAGGTTAAAATCTGCCGCCATCGGAGCCCGAACCCAGAATCTCTCGGTCTACCAACATTCAGTTTCGGGGCCCGCAACTGCACACACGCGACCACACGCGGTGATTAACCACACTCGCACGTAATGTGCGTGGCTCGGGTTGAAGTCCTGCTGGGAGCGACGATACACTGCGTTGACCCAACACCGCGACAGGGGTTGGGCGCTATTTATCTCTTGAGAGGGGAGAGATTCGGTTACGAAAGGGAAGTGACAGGCTGATGGCTGGCGATATGTTGGCAATATGTTTTGCTTGTCAATACTATTACCGTTTGTCATGGGATACAGAGGGTTATGAGTTAACTACCAGCTACCCGCGAAGTTTGCAATTTTTTCATCTCTTCTTTCTCTAGGGGTGAGTTCATAATTTTGGACCCTTTTTAAACCAAGCAGATTGGATAGTTTTGTAGTCGTTTTAATGCCAGTGTTCCTTGCTACAAGAGAGATCTCCTCAATTCTTATAGAGTCTGCTGCAAACGTCTCCCATTGCAATCTTCGACTCACTCCATGCAGTCCGGCGCTTCACATGTGATTTTCTTGTATGTTTTTTCTTAATACATTTTTGAACAAGCAATTATGAAATGATGAATGGCATTTGTTTGCCATTGCTTTTTTAAGGCACAATCGAAAATTGTGTAAATCCGCAGATTTTTGGAATTCATTACTTCTTCGAGATAACTGAAACTAACGGAAACCATTGAAAAAATCGTAGCGTATCGTAACTGTACTTTACGTAATTTCGATGTGCGCTTCACGTAGAAATTGAATTCGGAACCTTACGGCAGAGCGTTGTATTCTTGGCTATCCGGGATGAGCCGCGTCTCAGTTGATTGCAGCCCTCTTGCTGTGGCCTTCTTCAGAGCTATACTGCTGAAGAAGGCCACAGCAAGATGGCCGAAACGTCAGTCCAATCAACTGAGACGCGGCTCATCCCGGATAGCCAAGAATACATTGACTCCGGCCGCGGAAGCCTACGAACCCTTACGGCAGAGCACATTTCATGATGACTTTACTGAGAGAAGTGTTGTAGTAGAATGTACTAAACATATTTAGTAAGCGATCATGTAGTAAATAAAATTATTCCTCTAGCAAGATTCACTATTCATTATTTAGTTTCGTTTAATAAATCAGACAATTCAGAATCGTAAATTGATGAAAATAAAGAATGTCTGACGTACTATACTTGTTTCGTAGAAAAAATCATTCGGTGAGATTTACGTTTCATGTCTTTACACTACTAAACACTGTTTTAGTTAGCGGGCGTTCTCAGCCATCTGACCAATTCGAAAGGTTATAGAGCCTATGTGAAGTGTGAGAATCCAACGCTCCATATGAAATTATACGCTTTATAAATGGCGATTTTTGTACTTTATTCATTTTAAATAATTAGTATGTTATATTCTAAACTAATGGTAGAAGTACCGTTGGTAGCCGAATGTCGGCTGCCTGCCTTCGTAAATGGGGTAAGAAACACGTGTGGGAAATATGACGCATTCCCTTCACGTAAGTAGCAAACTCCGGCTGCCTGAGGGTTTTTTTTCATCCCACAGCTACCGGAACTGATGTGTTTTATACGCAGTTACTTATGGAACTTTCTGAATAATGTTTGTTGTCTCAGAAAAAGCTGTTATAAGGATATACAATTTTTGTACACTAGGTAGATATGACCGAGAGGTCTCTAAAATGATATTAACTCATTGGACCATGAGTGGACATACAATGTTTTACAGTAAGCTAACAATAGACAAAAGGGACTTGAGACTTTTTTCAATATCTCTACAGCATCCTCTCTTATCTTGACTTTCTCTTAAGAAAACATGGTAGTGCAACTAAACGACGAAGAAACTCCAAGCTAATTTCATTCCCCAACCCCCCCCCCCTGCAGTTTCTTTCGGCGCAAAGTGTGAGATAGGGCGAATAACAAAATGTGATTCGTCTCTTGCAATTTCCTTTTTCACACCGCGTAGCGTTGGCTGGAGACGATCGCGCTAGTAGAAGACCGTAGGGGGCGCGCGACGGTAAAAAGTTGCGCGTTGCAAAAAAAATGACACGCGCACGATTTAAAGATAAGGCCTTTTACGTTTTGGTGTGCGCGGCACTCATTTTTTTTTGTTACTTTCCGCCCCATAAAGCAGATAGCGCGCCGGTGGTTGCCGTAGATTGTCGTGGGATGGCGCTGGTTGATAATGGCGCAGGATCGTTTCTTTCTCCTGCCATCTCCGTGGGATAAAGTGGTTTCGTGTGGGGAGAAATTAATTTTCCGTTGCCGGTCGTTTGTAGATGTGCGAGACACCACCGTGGGGTAATCGTATTGTAAGATTTGTTTTTCGGACAAGCGGTTTTGATGTTCACAATCGTATTTTGTGATAGTTTGCGTTTTGGGGAAAAAATCGTGTGTGGTTTCGTTTTGTTTTGTTTTTTTTTGCAACGATTAGACGTTTTTGAAGAATGCCTTAATATTTTTATGACTAACTGACTTGATTTTTTTATAGGATTACGTTGAGACCAATTTACAAACCAGAAAGCAGAACATTTTGGATATTTATATTTGCGTTATTCATAGTCGGCACTTGTTTTTGAGGAACACTTTAAGTGTTTGTTTAATCATTCACTTATTCTTATAAGTGAGCTTATCTGTACCCTTAAGTGGACCCTTATTCTTCAACATGGAATAACATCATAGATTTTTCCGAGTTTTTGGAAATATTTGAAAAAAAAATGGAAGATCATATACCAAAACGATCGGATTTAAGAATTGGAATTAAGATAAGATGGATCTTAGTGTTGCAGTAATAGTAATAATAATAGAAATAATAATAATAATAATAATAATAATAATAATAATGATATAATAATAATAATAATAATAATAATAATAATAATAATAATGATAAAATAATAATAATAATCATAATAATAATAATAATAATAATCATAATAATAATAATAATAATAATAGTAATAATAAATTAAAGTGAATGCATCGGCATGAACGGCGTCCCCAAAACATTGACTTCGTAGCTTTTTGTTGGGCAACCTCGGTCAACAACATTTAAGTGTATGTCTCGTATAAAGAAGCCAATAGAAAAACTAATAAAAAAATTACTAACGCATGCATAACTCATTTCTGGTCGTGAGGTTTGCGATTCGATTAGATTTCCTAGCTCATATTGACCCAGGGATATGTAATCGATGTTTTCTGAACCACATTGGTAGACGTACGTTGCTTAACTGCGCATGCGCTGTGTATCGTCTCGTATGTCTGGCACACATTTTAACGGTCGTTGAGTGTACGTATATCTTTATGCGAACTCTATTTCCCGTCGTCTGAAAAAAATCAGTATTGGAAGTATTGAGAGAAACTTCAGCTTCCGGGTCAATGACCCCCATCTCGATCAGGTTTTTGTCCAGTTTCCCTGATCCATTGAGCAAATGCTGAGAAGGCCTCTTGTTTTTCCTCTGGACGTAAATGTAGCTTCACTGTGCGCACGTTTTTTTTTGAACTCCCATTTTGCTTGTAATGGTAGGAGTAGAAGTAAGTTACTATTTTGTAAGCAATGCAGAAAAATCATACTTGCAACTCGTTTACCGATGCAAACAAGTTCACTATATCTCGGGAACAAAAATGTCTATTTTTTTCAAATATTGCTAATCTCCCGCTTGTTTTAAATTTACTTTTAAAAGTTTAAAATAAACTTTTACTCATCTTTCAACTATTTATAGTTAATTTGGTGGGAAGGGATTCTGGGACTCAAGAAAACGTGCGCAGATGATCTTCTACTGTACATGCATATACAGTTTTTTACTGTTTTTTGACTAAATAAATCTCAGAGGATATAACCTCAAGACTGTACTCCTGCGTCAACGAATGAAAAAACAAAAAAACAACAACAAAAAGCCAAAAACAAAACAACAAAAAACAAAAAAAATTAACAAAAAAAAACAAAAAACAAAAATAAACAAAAAAACAAAAAACAAAAACAGTATTGGAGACGAACTAAAAGCATGAACATAAGCGGAGTTTAACAGCTTGTGCATGTTCGGCAGAAAAGCTGCACGCGTGTGCGGACAGCCATTTGTCGCGCGAGCGCAGCTCTCCCAGCGCAGCTCTCTAATCCTCCGCGGCCGCCGCTTTACGATTCTTTTGACGGCGTATTACTCCGCTTTATGTCTTCCGGCACTGGAGGTAAACCCCACGAGCAGTGCAGCCACCTTTGACGCGCTGAAGCACCTCTCTAAGCCCTCTTGAACGGATGCAAAGGGAAATGTTCTGAATGTTCGCCGCCGTTGTGCGTCGATACAAAGTGTGCAGTTACCGTGTCTTCTCTGTGACTTAATGTAACGATGCTCGTTTGTGATGTTGTTTGTTTTTTTGTGTCCCTCTTTCTGATTATTTGCGTTTCGGGTGCCGGTTAATAACCTTTTAGAGAGAATGCTAGTTGGTTGCGTTTTGTTTTACAGTGAATGTGAGTGGGCCCTGAAGCAAGATGTAATCTTCTGGTAATTGGATGCTAACGAACGGGCTGCAAAGTGGCAGAGTTCTTACATCGAAGCTCTTTGAGACGAATGGAGCTTGTATTGTACGGAAAGCCAATATTTTCTCTTCGTAAGTTGGAAATGCTGGCAGTACCTGATTAATTAATTTGAGAATGCCGACATGGCACGTAAAGAAGATTGAATACACAAATTTGTAAAGCTAGTCATCAGATTAAGAAGAAGAATCAGAAGGAATTGTTTTGTTAAGCTTTCATTATTTTTTTCAGATGTTTTCTTTGATTCATATTTGTTTTTATTTAATCAGTACTTTTTGTATTAGTCAAACCCAACAAAATAACTTTCCATATTAATTAAGACCTCTTAGACAGTACTATTCTTATCATATTTACTTTCTTTGCAGTCTTTCTAGATTTAGATTTACATTTATTTAGCCAAAAAAACAGTAAAAACTGTATGTGACGTATGGGGGAGAAGATTATCTGCGCACGTTTTCTTGAGTCCCAGAATCCCTTCCCGTCATTTCAACTATAAATAGTTGAAATATGAGTAAAAGTGTAAAAGAAATAAATATAAATACATTTTAAACAAGCGCAAGATTTGGGAAAAAAATTGACATTTTCGTTCCCAAGTTGTAGAAAAATTATTTGCATCGGTAAACGAATTGCAGGTATGATTTTTCTGCATTGCTAACAAAATAGTAACTCGCCCTTACCTCTTCTCCTATCTCTACAAGCGAAAGGAGAGCCCAGCAGAACGTGCTCGTAGTGAAGCTACATTCTAAGTTGTGGCAAAAAACAATCGTCTGTGAGGAGAGTGTGCATGTCAAGGATTAAGGTTGTGTGAAAACTTACACAAACTGAAAGATTTCGTGATAAATGAATGATCAAACACAAGCGAGTGGAAGAGAAGATATCAATTGATTTTCGACACTAACAAGATAGGCCAAATTCAGTCCCTGTCTGGAGGAGAATTCTTGCGACAGGCTGATCTGATCGGTAGTTTTCAGTGGTTTCTGCGATCAACACCAGGCGAATGCTGGAGCAGTACCTTTACGAACGGGCCACGGACCGTGTGCGATCTTTCCTTTCCATTCCTTGACCTATCCTCACCTCTTACTTACATATACACTAACATGCACTACACTTCAGCCGTAAATATCAATGTATAATCTCTAATCTTCCCGCCAAAAAATAGCCGTTATATGAGAATGCAATTTGCTCCGAACGGATCTTCTCTACAACGATCTCATTATTATTTTCCCACTCTGTAATAATGCTGCTTCAACGATTACGCAAGTATCGAGGTAAAAAAAAACAAAAACACTCCCAAGTGCTCTTTGCGCGTGGAAGCTACACGAACCGGTACCAGGCAAATTAGGCTTAAAGCTGCAACTTTTCCCGAGAAGTCACTTTTTTTTTCTGTTTTGGTTCTGCGCAGAAGACCCGCCGCTCCCCTACCGCTGCGTTGTAGCACGTCGGGGCTTCAGGTTTAACAGAGTTGGTACTTTTGGAGTTTTAATTAATAAAATAAATTACTGGGCCTATGTACTAACTTTGTGCGGCCAGAGCGGCGTGCGAAATTTAGCAGCGAAGGGAACAAGTAATTTAACGTCTGTGTTAGCCTTGCACAAAAAAATTTTTTGTGCAGGAAGCGCAAAATTTTCTCTTTTGAATTGAAAATTTATTTTGTTCGTTGGTTTGATTCGATTTGGTAGTTGTCAGCGTGCATTTGAAGGAGGATGTTGAAGACTGGTTTGCGGTAGGATTTGTTCTCTAGTTTGGTTTGATGGTTTTCTTATCGAAGGTATCACGCACAAAGGTTACCTTCGATTGTTATCCTCCTACATCAATCAAATTCACTCGATAATTCGGCCCGTAGATGATAACAGTTAGAAAATGAGCCGAAAAATCGGAAACAACTTGGTAGAAAAGATGGGTCTTCCAAGTCCTTTATAATTGTTAATTTATAGTTTTAAGATAAGCCACATTTTTACAAATATGGTGTAATCATTTACGAATAGCCAATCGACCAAAAACACTTTATACTGAATGATTTAATTACGATGGAACTACACCTGATATATCAGTTTTCAATTCGGGGTCATTAAATATCCCACACCCCTTCCTAGTACAAGAAAAATGTATTGTGTTGGCTGGAGGGTAGGAGAGTTGTGGGCAGTAAGAACTGGACCAGCACGCCCGGTTTGCTGGTCCGCCGGAAAGTGACATGCGGATATTTCCAAAATATAACAGAAAAAAATAAAAAATGAAATATCAGGAGTAGGTATATCACAGTTATTAAATTTAGTATGTAGGTTTGTTGACCACCTTGATAGTAATTCTGAAGAGACTAGATGCTCTGTAGAGACACAGTATATTTTTAATATTTTTTGAAAACTTATTTACGGTTGTTTTTCAACTACTGAGGTCATATAGCTACAGTTGTAAGTAACATTGAGGATATCGAACACTCTACTTATTTCCAACGAGCCCTGAAATTGAATGAAAACTGTTTAGATTCCGGCCTCTGCCAAGATATTTGGTATCGTATCAGAAACTCGAAAAAATCGAAAAAGCCACAAGACAGCTTGTATTTTGATTGCAAAAATCCAAAGATTAATTGCATTTGTGGAAAGAAGGGAAATATTTGATTGTGTTATGTTGCCTCTTTTCGTATTGCGCGCGCAGTCTGAAATTTCATTGTCGGCGCCTCACTGCTTAATATGCTGACGTTAAATCACAGAAGTACCCCAATTAAGAGGGCGTCTGCCATTAAGTGTATGTTAATCACGTGTTGCATTATAGAAGATTATAAATTTTTTTTGCATTGTGTATAACGAAATGTACTACATTTTCTATACCACGTTACTGCAGTACTTGTGAAAACAATATATCTTAAAATATTTCATTTATTTCAATTTTATATTGGAGTATTTTGTTTGCTGTTCTTCACCAGCATTCGTGCTACTTTTAGGAAACTTATTTTGAGTAGTTCTTTCAGCATTATTGCAGGCTGTTGCAGTCCACTATTCTCAGAATTCAACGTAGTGGTTTTTAAAGATGGACGCAAAGGGAGACACTGTCTTGCAATCGGGTACTTCGCTGCGACTTAAAATATTTGGTATTAGAGGTCGCGTTTGGATGATAGTGTTCCCCTCTCTTTCCAGCTCGTACCGGGAGATACGTGGCTCAGGGAATCAACTGCTGTCACTGCAGTGCCTGTGACCGGAAAATCCTAGGTTAGAGTCCCGGCGATGGCAGGATATTCGACACTAGTTCGACAGCGAAGTCGAATTCAGTCGCTGTCTGGAGAAGAACTCTATCGTTCACCTGCTCTGATCGGTATAGTTCTCCGTGGTTGCTCCAATCAACAACAGGCGAATGCCGGAGTAGTGCCCTAACAAACGGGCCACGGACCGCGCGCGATCTTTCTGTCTTCTTCCTACTCATATTCTCCCACCTTATTTACTTACTACACTATCATGCAACACACATACCGGAAGACCAGTCGGGAGCTTAGAACTGGGGAGGCGCCCCGTTGGTGGAAGATATCTCGCTGAGGAAAACCTCTTTACTTCGTCTTCTTTGTCCTATTCCCACCCCTTACACACACACACGAACTACACTATCACGCTTGCCGGGAGACCCTTGTGCCGGCTTGAGCGGTGACCCGCTGGTGGGAGATACCTCGTTGTGGAAAATCCCGCTATCCGAAGGCAGGTCGGTGCCGGATCTCGCCATCCAGTGGTGGATGACTACCGCCTCCTCAAAAAGCAATAACCTTCACTACACTTACGGGAATACTACTTACAAATTGACGCGCCCCGAACCAATGATCAATGAATCAATCCAGGCAACGAACAGGGCAAAGGGCACAGGACCGTGGTCTCTTTGTAAGGGTACTGCTCTGGTATTCGCCTGGTATAATTGGTTAGGGGACATCTTTCTGGCCGAAGGTAGGTTGGTGCCGGATCTCGCCATCTGGCGGTGGTAGACCACAGCCTCCTTAAAAAACAAAAAACCTGCACTACACTTACGGAAATATGGACCTTAGAAGATGACTCGCTCGGAACTTTCTATCAATCAATCAATCCATCCAGGCAACAAACAGGGCAAAGCTCACAGGTTTCGCGCGGACTGTGGTCTCTTTGTTAGGGTACTGCTGCGGCATTCGCCTGGTATAATCGGAGTCGGCGGTGGCCGGTTCGCGCTGCCCTTGGCAG
>BOPP01000167.1:1894453-1907968 GCA_017312745.1 Gryllus bimaculatus
CGCGCGATCTTTCCTTCCTCTTCTTTGTCATATCCTCACCCCTTACTTACACCCACTTACACTTACATACATTACGCTACCTACACATGCCGGGAGACCGGTTGGGAGTTTAGAGCTTGTCCCAGCTGGGGCGGTGCCACGCTGGTGGGGAGATACCTGGTAGGGAAAATCCCGCTAGCTGACGGAAGGTGGGCGCCGGATCACACTATACAACGGGGGAAGGATCACCGCCACATCACTCGGAGAAACCGTGAACTACACTTACGGAACTAACGATCTCGTTTGTAGACGCGCCTGGAATTACTAACAACTAATCAACCGACGAACGAATGAAGTCAATGGCGAATGTGAAACTTATCTACTTGTCTGTCCGGGAGCGTAACAAGTACGCTCCATCCATCCATCCATCCATCCATCCATCCATTTTTTTATTCATCCATCTTCCTTTTCATCCATCAATCGTTTCATCCATCCATCCGAGAGCGTATCAGGTACCATCTATTCTAGGTACAGATACTGCCTAAGTTTCGGCCGTCGTACTGCGGCCTTCCTCAGGGAGAAATGCAGGATGACCGTTACGACCATGACGACAGAAACATCTGTGCTTAGGTCGTGGTGTCTCCAGGACAGCCAAGTCGGTACTGACTCTGACCGCGGAAGCCTACGACTTCAGTGTGAAAACTTCCATTAGTCCAAGAGTCTACAGACTGCAATTCATTAGTGTGATAGAATTAATGACGTATTGAAATATACATTTTACAAATATTATTTACCAGTTTATTTTTTTACAGAATTGTTGGGTTATCAGATCCTTCATTAAAAGTAAACTAAATTGTTTGCAATGTTTCTTGCCTGTTAAAGGAGTTAAAACATTATATGTCTTTCTTACTTACGATATTTATTCGAACAAATACAGTCTCAACAGACGTTCCCAAGCAAATTACACTGTTGTGCTGCAAGACGGTGCAGTTCGTGTAAGAGCTTTCAGCGTAGCGTGTGCCCGGTCAATATCATGCAAGACCGAGTGACACTGTGCATCCCGATTCGGGCCAGGAAACGCCCACGCAACGTTGTGTAAGACGAGGATATAAAGGTCAAACCTGCGCTAGGCGATGCTCCTCAATCCGAATCAATGCTTCGGTGGCCGTTGTGTCTGCATCGGCCGGGAGATGATTGGTTGGAGTCGCGACATCGCAAGTTTTTTTTTCGACTCTAGCGACATATCGATAGCTCGAATTCAGCCGCATCTAGAGAAGAATTCTATCTGGCGGATGTTCGGATCGGTAGTTTTGAATTCAACCGCGTCATCGCCTGAGGGATGCCGAGAAGTTGGAAATGTGGCGGCCGTCAATAGTGTGTGTATAGCGATAACTAAAGGTTGAAGGGTGGCGTTTCGACTGGGGAGTCTATCACAGTGAGCTTGAACGTCTTCGAGAACACGCTGTGCCCTGGTCATTGAACTAGGACATCTACCGGTGATTTTGTGCTGCGAACCATTCCGTTACGCCATGTCCAGCCGCCTCATGTTTTGCCCAAAACCGGCTGAAGCGGCTCATGGGATCAATTGATGTCACTGCAGTGTCTCTGACCGGAGGTCGTAGGGTTCGAATCCCAGCGGTGGTAGGATTTTCGACATTAGATACATAGCTAGGTCTAATTCAGCCGCTGTCTGGAGGAGAAATCTAGCGGCCACCTACCCTGAAAGGCAGTTTCCCGTGGTCTGACCAACAGCAGGCGAATGCCGGAGCAGTATCCTATCAAACGGGCCACGGTCCGCGCGCGATCTTTCTTTCCTCTTCCTTATCCTATCCTCACCCCTTACTTACACATTCACACACACGCACTACACTACCACACGTGCCGAGAGACCGGTTTAAACTTAGAACATCTCTCTGCTGGGCGGTGCTCCGCTGTTGGGGAAATAGCTGGTTAGGGAAATACTCGCTCTAGCGGACGCAAAATCTCTCCATCCTGCAGGGGAAGGTCACCGTCACCTTCCGACGAAAAAAGCATGCACTACACTTACGGGACTAATGACCTTAGCATGTATCATTGCCTGAATCAGAAATGACGTCCACGCGTACCGGGGTTAACCTTAGACTGCCTGCCGTCGCTGGAGCCGTATCACCGGACCAGCAGCGTAACGCAGTGGGGCGGGGTGGGACGCGGCGGGCGACGGAACGGAGCGGGACGGGACGAGGACGAGGCGGGGCGGGAGGGGCGGAACGGCGGGCGGGGAGGGGCGATGCGGTGGCGGGAACGAGCGGGGCGAGGCGCGGAGGGCAGCGCTGGCGGTGGATGGGGCGAGGCGGTGGAGGGCGCGCCCACGTGCCGCCGCGGTCGAACGCCGTCAATCACGTGGCCTACTGTCAATCTCCCGGATATCAGCCACGGCTGCGCTGGCGCCGCCGCTGCCGCGAGATTGATGGCGCAAAAACAAAGCGTTGGACGGGGAGGGCGGCCGGAGCGTGTACGGTGGTGGGTGAGCGGCGTGAGCTTGGCGGAGTGGTGGTTGAGCCAGAGTAAGACGATGGAAGAGGCGTTTTGGTGAGGCATGTTGAGGCGCTACCGATTCAGTGAAGTGCAGAAAGACGAGATGAGCCCAATGTCCGAGCCCGGCGTATGATCGCACGGCGAGGGGGCAGGCGCAGGCCAGGGGCGTAGTTGCAGGCTGAGCGGAGTCGGGAGGGGTTATGGAGGAGAGGGAAAATGCGGTGAAAGGGGGCGGGTTCTGCGGAGGACGGTCTGAGACGGGCGAGACGGAGGGTGAGGAGCGGAGCAGGGTGCGGAGACGGGCGGAGCTATTGGACGTGCTGGATTAGGGGGCCCCATGGGGAAAAGGGGAGGTGAGGGGGACGCCCACCACCGTCACGGCCATCACACCGATCACCACCGTTCACCAAACCGCCACGCACCTTCACCACACCGTCACCAGCCACCACCGTTCACCACCACCACCGGTCACCACCACCCACCGTCCACCACCAACCCACCGTCACCACCAGCCGACCGTCACGACACCACGTCGTCACCACCACCACCGTCCACCACCACCACCGTCACCACCACCACCGTCACCACGCACCACCCATATTCACCACCACCACCACCGGTCACCGACCGTACCACACGCGTCACACCACAAACGTAGACTTCCGGAGATGCGAGGTGCCTCGGCAGCGCCCCGGGGATTTTTTTGCGTCCTGCCAGCTCGCGGAAGCACAACGAAGGGCCGCGCTCAGAGTGGCCCGGACGCGTGGGCAATGTACTTGCACGGGAAGGAGATGAATGGCGGAAAACGCTGCGAAGGGGGGGAGGAAAAAAATTGAGATGGTGTGGAATCAATTGAACGGGAGTAAGTGTGAGTGGGTGAGCTAAGAGACATGGCTTAACCGGATGGATGATTCAGTGGATCTTTTTTTTATTTCTTCAGAAAGTGTAACAGTCAGAGTAACGAAAACCGGAATTACCTAAAGATTTTACTCGGTAGAAAGTTTTCCGAGAATGTGAACGAGCTATATCGAATGGCTGAAACTTATGAAGATTAATATTTCAAATTATTTTGATTATCTCCATTATTTTTCTGAAACAACTGAGTTGTGGGAGACGCCCAGAATGGAGAATAAGGTCGTAATAAAATTTTAATAGGTAAATAAATTGTAGTCACGCAGTGTTCAGTGTCCCATTGATTTCTTGAACGGAAAATAAAGTCTAGGAAGGGAACAAAGAAATATATGATATTAGCTCAAAAGTTCGCAGAAGAAACCTTAAAACTTACGAGTCGAAATTGTCTTTCTATTGCGTATTTAAAAGTGATCACAATTCAAAAACTTGGATTATCCTTTTTGGTAAAATAATCCCAAAACGTATTTAATGGCAGCGATTCCCGATTAAATGAACATTATTGGAAGCGTTTCTTTTTTCATCTTGAGAGAGTACGAACCCGCCATTTTCGCAGCCAAACTCAAAGTTGAATCGCCGGCGGCGGAGGGAGGTGGTATCAATCTGGTTTGGAGATTGAGCTCGTAGCGTGCTCTGGGGGCCTCAAAGGCTGTCTGCATAGAGGCGCGCGTAGGAGTACTTACACTTCACCAAAAATCCTTTAGAATTTTAGAATATTAATTATTATTATGATTGTTAATTTGTGACATGTTAGACCAATCGCCATGCGCCGAGTGTTCATCGTCCATGGAATCCTTATGATTCCCGAGATTGGGACTAATACAGTCTACGAAGGTGAACCAAAGAAATATTTGATATTATGCTAAAAAAAATCGTTAAGAAGTGGTTCGTAACTTACGATCGAAATGTACGTTCCCCTACTGCTAGAAAGTGTCACAAAATCATAACTTATATATTCTAATCTTAAAACTCGCCAAGAAATCTGTATGATTAACGAGCAGCAATTCCCATTACGAACAATTCTTGGATGCGTTTATTTGTTCACCTGAAGTACGACAACCGCCATTTCGCAATGGCAAAACTGCAAGCGAAAATGCCGGAGGCGGGGGGGTATCAATCTGCGGTTTGGGAGCCTTCCAGCCTCGTTCGTACTTGGGGGCCTCAAAACGCTCAGTCTACATACGGCGCGGGTGGAGACGGGCGGCGGGAGCGGGCGGCCGAAAATTCCGGTTGTTGAGGCGATCGGGAGCGTCATGTCGCGGAGCAATTGCGCGTTGGCTGGAACGCGCGGCGGGACGGGGGTGGGGGGCTGGAGAGGAGGAGGTCGAAGTTCGGGGCGACGTCAATGGCAATGCATACATGCATAGTGATGGCGAAGCGCGTCGCCGATGACCGTGTTCGCCATGGCGACGCAGGCCACCTAAGGAGCCTCTTGAAGGAACGCGTTAGGCGCAGACTGGCGTTAGCGTTAGCCGACCGATATGGAGGACGTTCGTCGGCGGGAAATCTGTCGGATTAATTCGCCGTGTAGATGATCTAGGGAAAGGGACTATCTGAGAGTTTTATCAATGGCGGCGGTACCTTTCGGTGTACAAAGTTAATAGTTCATTTATAGGAAGCGTAAACTCGTGTCAAGTAAAGGTATATATTAGACTGTCGCGTTAATGCCATCTGCTGCTATGATTAGCATTGTTGCTCTTTAATGTAAAGGCGATCTTAGCGTGTCCGTTGATTAACGTACGTTAGCGAACGCTATCCATATAGAGAAGCCCTTGAGGAACGTCGTTAGCGGCAGACTGGCGTTAGGGTTAGGCGCGGCGCCGTATATGGCAGGACGTTCTCGGCCGAAATCATGTCGATTAATGTACGCGGTTGAAATGTCTTGAGAAAGGGATTCTGGAACTGCGATGTCAATAAAGAGTAACGGCGTTTTCCAAGTACAACGTACTGTTTTCGGTATAGAAATATGAATAATTCTGTCAGTAAATATATAAGAACTGTCACGTTAAGGGTTCTCGCTGTATGATAGCATTGTTCTCTTAGGAAACGATCTTAGCGTGTCCGTAGAATGTTAACCGATACGTTAGCGGAACGCTATCCATAGAGAAGCCCTTTGATGGTAACGCGTTGCGCAGACTGCATTTGTTAGCCGGCCCGAATATGGAGGACGTTTTCGGCGGAAATCTGTCGAATGTAATTATCGCGTAAATGTTCGGAAGGGATTTGGAATGCGATGAATAAAGGATACGTTTCAAATACAAGAGTTTCGTGATATAAATATGGAAAACTTTGTCAGAAAATATGATAAGATGTACTAATCTATCTGCTGGTATCAGGCATTGCTGGCCTCTTAATGTAAACGATCTTAGCGTGTCCGTTAATGTTAAGTGACGTTAGGCGGAACGCTATCCTGAGAGAAGCACGTTGAGGAGAAGACGCGGTTTAGGCGCAGACTGCGTTAGGGTTAGCCGGCCCTGATATGGAGGACTTTTCTCGCGGAAAATCTGTCGGATTAATTACGCGAGTGAAATGTTCTGGAAAGCGATCTCTGAACTGCGAGTCAATCAAGAGAACGGTTTCAAATACAAACGTGACGTTCTGGTATAATGATATGATTATTCTTCAGAAAAGTATATAAGACTGTCACGTTAATTCTATTGCTGCTGTGTCTTGATTAGGCATTTTGTTTGGCTCTTAATGTAAACGATCTGTAGCGATGTCCGTTAATGTTAACGTGAAGCCGTTAGCGGAACGCTATTACCGATAGAGAAGCCCCTTGAGCGGGAATCTATAGCGCAGACTGCGTTTAGGCGTTTAGGCCGGCGCCGAATGGAGAGCGTTCTCGCGGAAGAATCTGTCGATTAAATTACGCAGAATGAATGTTTCTGCAGAAGGGAATCTGGAACTGCGATGTCAATAAAGAGAACGTGTTCAAATACAAACCGTAGCGTTTACTGTAGTAAAACTATGATAATTCTGCAAAAATATATAAGACGGTCCGTTTAATTCTATCTGCTGTGTGATTAGCATTTGTTGTCTTATGTAAACATCTTTAGCGCTTCCGTTAATGTTAACGTGACCGTTAGCGGCAACGCTAGTCCTACGAAAGCACCTGAGGGAACCGCGTTAGCGGCAGGACTTGCTAGGTTAAGCCGGCCCGATTGGAGGACGTTTTCTCGGCGGAAATCTGGTCGATGTAATTAAGCGCGTGAAATGTTGTCTTGGAAATGGATTCTGGAACTGCCGGATGTCAATAAGAGTACGTTTCAAGTACAACGTACTTTTTGTATAAAATATGATAATTCTGTCAGTAAATATATAAGACTGTCACGTTAAGGCCGTCCGCTGTATGACTAGCATTGTTACTCTTAAGGCGAACGATCTTAGCGTGTCCGTTAATGTTAACGATAGCGTTAGGGGAACGCTATCCATAGAGGAGCCCTTGAGGTAACGTGTTGGCGGAGACTTTGTTAGCGTTAGCCGTCCCGATATGGAGGACGTTGTCGGCGGAAATCTGTCGATTAATTTCGCAGTGTAATGGTCTGGAGAGGGATTTTGGAACTGCGATGTTAATAAAGAGTACGTTTCAAATACAAAGAACGTTCGTGTATGAAATATGACAAACTGTGTCAGTAAATATATATAAGATTGACAACTGCCTTGTCATCAGCATTGTTGCTCTTAATGTAAACGATCTTAGCGCGTACGGTAGTGTTAACGATAGCGTTAGCGGAACGCTATCCATAGGGGAGCCCTTGAGGTAACGCGTTGCGGAGACTGCGTTAGCGATCCCGATATGGCGGTCGTTCTTCAAAGAAATCTGCCAAAGAATTGCGGGGCATAACGATCTGGATAGGGTATCCTAGAACTGCAATGTCAATTAAGAATACTCTTGAAATACAAAGTATGAAACCTGTCCTACGACAAATGAGGTATTTGTGATTGAATAGAAGCAAAGGGTTTTTGCAAACTGCCTTAGAATTAGCGTTATGATGAGCGTGACCATTAACATTTTCGTAAACGTTTGCGACTGCTTGAAGAATTGCCTCCCAAACGCGGGAAGTTCGCATGTACAATCTTCTCAGTGGCGAAACTGACATCATGAAGTTAATGAGTATCCTCGAAATTTTAAATACGAAAACGTGCAATTTTTTTATGCTTAGACTTGTTAGTTATTATGCAGTTCCAATGTGACAGTAACGCCATAAATCTCTGAAAATTGTTATTATACTCGTGTTTTGTTGTGTGGCTGTAGTCTATTGATCATGAAATTGTATTTTAAGGGACAATTATCCGACTAGCCTTACAATCTGTAAATCAGCTGACGGAAAATGGAGTTGTCGAAAAATACGTGATATGCAGTAATGTTACCTTGCATGATCGGAGATGTATAAGAATTAAAATAGGCCCATATGAACGAACTTGAGGAATTGAAGTATCACTATACAATTTTATCGTAAATAATTCGATTAGTTTTGTACGGACGGGTTGTTTGATACTTGCAGTAGAAAGTTTTTTGCATTTACTTCTAGGTCAATTCGTTTGACAGCTTTCTTTTTTCACCACTTGTTTAAGGAGTTATTTGTATATCTTTTAGGTTTGTCCTTTCCGTATTATCTATAAAAAGATCAACAAAGTATGTCGTCCTCGTGTTACACACAGCGTGCGAATTGAATGACAAAAGAATCTATTTAGAGAATGGACACAGCTTTAGACGCAAAGGTTCAGACCTTTATTGTGTCCTACTCTATATTCTGCAGGCATCTATCTGACGCTTGTCCACTTGTTTGATAGAGACTACGGATTTGTTACGTCACAGAAGGTTTTTAACATGAAAAGATTTGGCAAAGCATTGGCCGTAAAGGCATCACACGTTTTAAATTTTAAAGAAAAGATTCTCTCAAGCACAACGTCCTTAGAAGATAACGTCGAGGGGAAAATTTTAATATCACTCTGTTCGTCTTTTATAGTTCAGTGGAGAATATATTTATTCAAATTTTATCGTTCTCCAAGTTCTTGTGGCAGGAAGTCGACTTCTTCACAGACACGACGGTTGCTAAAACACAAAGCTGATTTGCCTTTGCAAAAACTTTTCATTGAACGGAAGCTAGTATTTTGTTATCGATTCTTGGCAAAAACGTCGTTTTCACCTGTATTTATACTTTAACCTGTACGTGGATTAGGTAGGTATCCCAGAATTTAAGAAAACGAGTACAGAATAAATCTCTCCTTAGTACGTCATACGCAGTTTATAACTGATTTGATGTTTAATAAAAAGAAGTAAGAAGAAAACGAAATCAAGTTTGTGTATATTGGATTCAAAATGTGTGGTAGGAAAGGAATATTTAAGAATTTTATTTTCAATAAGTTATTACGAATCAAGTATTAGGCGCAAAGGTAGACAGAGTAGCACAGACAAAGCTTTTGACTGATCGGATTGATTATTTTTGTTTGTTACGTCGTGGTAGCGGATGTAACTTTCGCTCCCCAAAACCCAGGTGACGTGTGAGTGAAAAAGGACAAAAAAAAGAAAGCGAAGGAATTTTATTAAAAGACAAATAAAACGCGTTTCCCTTCTAGTGATTTCAATTTTCGATAACTCGGGTTATTGATTCATAGGATTCTCATTTCGATACCAGAATATATTCGTTGACGAGTCAACCAATTTCATGAAATAGTGACAGATCTGCAGTTGCTTTCGCTAGCTCATTGGTAACGACGTCACGTCCATTCTCGTTAACGAAATTATTCCGCTCGTCCGCGCGTCTCTCTGTTCTATTTCATCGCTCCACTTTCTGCCCATCTCTCCGTCGCATACTCCCGACCAGCCACGACATGGCTCGCTCAGTCCCACTGCGACCCTGTTGGTTGGTTGGTTGTTAGTCATTCCGGGCGCGCCAACTATAGAAGTCGTTACTCCCGTATGTGTAGTGCATGTTTTTCACTGAGCGGGAAGTGGCAGTGATCCTCGCTGGATGATGAGATCTAGTCGGCTAATGGGGTTTCCTCAACCAGGTACCGCCCACTAGCGGGGCACCGCCCCAGCCGAGAGAAGCTCTAAGCTCCCGACCGGTCTCCCGTCACGCGTGGTTGTGTAGTGAAAGTGAGTGTGTGTGTAAATAAGAGCCGAGGTTAGGACAAGGAAGAGGAAGGAAAGATCCCTTAAGAATCCATGGCCCGTTTGATAGGGTACCGCTCCTGCATTCGCCTGGTGTTGATCGGAGAAAACTACCGGTCACAGCAGCCGTCCGCTAGAACTCTCCTCTTGACAGCGAATGAATTCGACCTAGCTATATAGATTGTATCGAAAATTGCCTCGGTTGGGGCTAGAACCCTAGGACCTATCCTGTTGCAGAGTCAGCGGAAAAAATATTGGGAGATTGCATCTTCTGCTCCAAACGAGATTCTCAATAAGATTCTGTAATCTGATGAGTTGACTGAAATTACTGATTCGTAGGCTGATGAGGATGAATGGTTTGCTCTTTGCACAACTTTATTTTATTTCTGTTTTTTTTTCTGTAAATTATCTCTTATTTTGTTATTAATTCAGCAAATAAAATTAGAAAAGATAAAGTCTAATTATTATTAGCGAAGATTTCTTTTTCACCCTTAAAAATCAAATTTTACACTTAGAAAATGTCTTCTATTTTTCCTCTTGATTAGATACCCCCTCTCCCATAAGCTTCAGGCTCCTGGGTGTTGCCGTGACTTTCCGAGGGGTACCAACCACCCGTTCTATGCGCTCTCCGGTTGAGGTGGGACAGCTCAACGGCGTCCCCGACCGCGAGGTTTTGGGTTTCGAATCCGGGCATTGGAGGATTTTCGCTAGCAACCACGTGGAGTTTGCGGCTGCTCTGTCTGGTAGTTGTTTTTGTTTGCGGTTTCGCCGATCAATACCAGGCCAATGTTGGATCAGTTCCCTACCGAACACGGTAGGGACTGCACGCGATATTTCCTTCCCTTTTCTTGCTCTCCTTCCATTTCACACATTTATTCGAGATCTTACGTTCTTTTCACTACCTCACATGTCGGGAGACCGGTCGGGAGCTTAGAGCTTGTCCCGTCAGGGGCGTTACCCCGCTGGTGGAAGACATGGAGAGGGGAACAACCGACATGTGTGTGTAGGTCGGCGCTTAATCTCACCATCACAACCACCTACCGGAATGTAATATAAACTACACCTTCAGGACTAATGACCATAGAATTTGATTTGCCAAGAATCACGACATCAATCTAATCACATCAATCTAACGACATCAATCTAAGTCGGCAACCTATACGTGGACCCTTTCCGCTTGTACCTGTTACAGCTGGCATCGTCCTTCATGTTCCATTACCCCCGTGTTGTAAACCGGTGCTTTCACCACTCACACACTACGCCACATCTCCCTCCCACCAAAGCTCCCCCTCCCCCGCCCCCTCGACCCCCAGAGAGTGGCCCCAGGGGCCCGTCGCTCTTCGCCGCAATCAATACGTAATCACTATAATCAATTAACGCGCGGGCTTACGCGAGTACGCGCGTGGATTGATTTATTCAGCGCCCTGCGCCGCGACCCGGTGACTGCGGGTGAGGGAGAGCGGCGGTGCGGCCGGGAGGAAAAGGGGTTTCAGATCTCGCACGGCAGACTGGAGGCTCGTAAGCAGTCTGGAGTATCGCGTAAAGAAAATTGGCATTCTGTATTTTCCGAATCCAATCTGCTCTCGAACATTTTAAACAAATATTAGCAGCATCGGTTATCTTATATTTTATGTGGATTGTATGATATTTCTGATTCCACTACCTTCGTAACTTGCTCCATTTCTGCAAATAAAGTGTTGTTCTGTTAGGGTTATATTGCAGATGCGAGAAAGGTGATGTGTTTTCTTTTACCCAACTTTTTTTGTACGATGACCTGCTTCCCCCTCTCAAGCACTGATGACAACATTCCAAACACAACTTCACCGCCTGAAATAGAAACTATTTTCTGATGAAGACGAGAACTTCTGTCCTTGATTTTCTCCAAAAAATGTAAAGAAATGACCGAAGCAGGTGAAGATCCATCACAGAAGTTACCTCGAACTCCTGCGAAAGTTAGAAAGCAAATTATTCAGAAAGTGGCGAAGGCGTGATTGATTCTCCAGAGATTGGCACTCCTTCATAAAATCTAGTGGCCGATTTCGTAATTAACACCCTCACAAGCAAAGTACTGACCTCAAATAAAAAGTCAAACTGCTGTGTTATTCGTAATCCTTTACAATATTTCTTGTATTTATCCTTTTTTCTTCTGCTGAACATCGTTCATTTCTTTTGTTTATATTTCTTTTAGTTCCAACTTATTCTAGGTGGTAGATTGACGGGTAAATCGTAAAATTGGTTGTAAATGCCATTTGTAACTAATGTTGAAAACGACTCACACGATTAACAAATACATGGTGTTTTTCCATTACAAACCTTTTACCTGCTTTTCCAAGCTACCTTAAGAGGGTAAAAAATAATTAACGTTCATTAAAAGCTTTTTTAAAAATTCTCTTCCTCTTCAAGGGCCCAACTTAAGCGGCGCTTGTTAAAGGGCCCATAAACTTTCGGGGAATTAACATATTTTTACCTGTTTCTGTCCGGGCAATTTCCACCGTCTGTGGCCACATTCTGCAGTGAAATTGCCAAGAATGAACGGCAGCGGCTACTAAATTTTCTTGAGTTGCGAAGTTGGCATTTTTCAGTAGAAGAATGGGAGAAAAGTAGAAGTTAAACTATGCGGGAGCCGATCCGGTGGCCGAGATCGCTAAGGCAGTAGTGCCGTAGCGAACTCGGACCGAAGGATCACGGGTTCGAGTCCCGCCTCGGGCATGGCTGTATTGTGTCCGTCCTTTCACCCCCTATCATCATCATCATCATCATCATATCAGGGAAGGCAACGGGAAACCACCCTGAATAATTTATCCCAAGAAAACCCGTTATGGGTCACCTAACTTCCGTATATGGAAGATAGGACCAAAGAAGAAGAAACTATGCGGGAAGAGATCATGAAAGAGCAGGCAAATAGTTTAGAGAGCAATAAGAATTCGACTTGCTCTTCCGGAAGGCCGAGTTCAGCTCAGAGCCGACAAATCTGCTGCCTCTGCAGCAACCCTGCTGGGGGTCCTAGAATTTGACTCTCGGCGGAGCGATATTTTCCACACTAGCCTGATAGCTAGGACAAATTCAGCCGCTGTCTGGAGGCGAATCCTAGCAGCCGGCTGCTCTGATCGCTGGTAGTTCGTGGTTTCTCTGCTCTTCACCAAGCGTGTGCCAGAGCAGTACCCTAACAAACGGGCCACGGACCGCGCGCGATCTTTACTTCCTCTTTCTTGTCCTACCCTTCCCACTTACACTAACATGCGCTACACTATCACACATGCCGGGAAACCGGTCGGGAGCTTAGAGCTTGTCCCGGCTGGGGCAGTGCTCCGCTGGTGGGAGATACCTAGTTGGGGTAAAAAACTCGCAAGTAAACGCTAGGTCGGCGTCGTATCTGGCCATTCAGCGGGGCAAAATCGCCCCCAACTCCGGAGGGAAAAACATGCACTACACTTGCGGGACTAATTTTCTTAGCAGTTGGCGCACATTGGAATCGCTAGTAATTAATCAATCTCACCCCCCTTATTTACACACACATATACTACACTACCACACATGTCGGGAGAGCAGTGTAACCAAGAGCAGGCTGGACCTGGTTTTGGCCCTGGCGAATGGTACCCGGTGCTTGCCGAGAAAACAAAGCGCCACCGTTTCTTGCGCTGCATTCAAGGGCTAGCAAACATTCTGAGCAAACGTTTAGTTCTTTTCTGAACCGTGTAACATCCGCCGCCACTACCAATTCTTCATTGTAGCAACGAATCGGGAGAGCAGTCGGGAACTTAGAGGCTGGTGCAGTGGGGGGAGATACACTGAGGGTGAATTTCTTATCTAGATAACTATGGTGAGGCGGGGTTCGATCTACCACCGGCAGCTGAGGGAGAACGCCACCGTTCAGCATAAAGAGCTCACTCCAGCGGATGGACTAATGGCTGTAGCAGTTGACGTGCCCGTAAACACGCATGAATGCATCGGGGCTCTTCCCTGTGCTGCGGCCGTCGCTCTCGCGAGCAGCGGTC